>OZ017742.1:191024478-191244478 GCA_963969285.1 Odontomyia ornata | reverse complement strand
GCTTGTTAATATGTTAAACTCCTTTCGACAATACATGCTACTCCCAATTTACGCCTTGTTCTAGGCTTTAACTTTTAAATAACCGATGTCTTGAATCCCATTACCACTTCATTTTGGCTTCTGGACAGCACGTTCAGTTTGTATTGGCTGACCTGTTGTAATAAATGTCAAAACGCGTCTGCTCGCTCAAAAAAAAAAGGCGCGACAGTTTTTCAAGAAAAAAATATAGGAGTTAAGGTTAATCGAAACGAAATTGCACTGCTGTCTTTCACAAGAAGACAAAAATTGAACGAGCATCGAGCCATATGAATAAATGGAACGGAAATTGAGTTTATGAAAGAAGTAAACAGAATTTTGCTTTTTTGTGGTAGGGAGGGGAATGCCCATTTACGCACAGAGTTTGGGACTCCTATGTTCACAAAAAGGCCACCGGACTACCCACTACACACCTCCCCTGTCAACCTGAGAACCTAGCCTGGGACCGTTTGACACATTACTTCGGGCCAGGTCTCGTTTTGTTACACAGTGAGGCGCTTTCAAGCTGGGGGATCGCTCTTCTAGCGGGAGGGAATAGGGGAAGAGGAAGTGCCAGACAAGCGATCCCCCAGCCCCAACACCCCCGGCTGCTGTGAGTCCTTTTTATCTTTTAGGACTACCCGAACATAATGTGCCACCTGGTTCCATTTGTCAACCGATTCGAGCATCACCGCGACTATATTATCCGGAGTGAGCTCTCCCGTCTCCCTGTAGTGGGCTCTTCGCAGCCTGTCCCATTTTTTGCACGCAAAAAACGTGTCCTAGGCATTGTCTTCCTCTCCTGGGCAATACCGACAATCGGGCGACCGTGACTTACCAATCTTGTGCAGGTAAGACTGAAAACACCTATGCTCGCTCAAAAGCAGGGTCAGATACAAGTCAGTCTCACCATGCCTTCGATTTAGCCACGGTCTTACATCCGGGATGAGGCGCGCAGTCCACATTCCCTTCGTGCAATTTACCCAAGACTGCTGCCAATCGTTGAGTGAGCGCTGTCTCTCTTCACGGACAACCATCTCCCTCGCATCCTCGTTTCGACGCAGATAAATAGAGCGGTACTCTCTAGCAAGGAGGCCGACAGGTATCACGCCTGCAATAACTTTCACCGCCGAATCAGAGACTGTCGGATAGGAAAATGTAATCCTCAGCGCTCCTCTTCTCTGTACCTGTTCCAGGTGTTTTCGGTATACCTCCTTACTGAGAGCGTCGCCCCATACCTCTGCTCCGTACAGTAGCACTGACCCTACAGCGCTCATCAAGATGCGTCTTCTTGATGGGCTGGGTCCCCCTACGTTGGCCATAAGTCGACTCAGAGTCGATATTCCTGAAGCAGCCTTCTCAGCCGTTGCCCTGATTTGCTCAGAGAAACTCATCTTCGAGTCAATCAGTAGCCCCAGGTACTTCACCGATGGCTTCGATTCGATTTGTAAGTCACCAATACTGATCATCCTTTCTCTAGGGATTCTCTTTTTTGTCAAGATGACCACTTCGGTTTTCTCCAGTGCTAAACTGAACCCGCGAGCAGTCATCCAGTCCTTCACTCGGCGCATTAGCATACCTAGCCTCAGTTGCGCCTGTTCAACGGTGCGTCCAGCGACCAGAGCCGCAACATCATCCGCATAGCCGACCAAGCGCGACTCATCTGGTATCTCGAGTCTCAGTAGCCCGTCGTAAGACACGTTCCACAGGTCCGGACCAAGGATAGATCCCTGGGCAACACCCGATGTAATTTCCATCCTTCGTTGGCCCTATGTCGTATCGTAGAGCAGGCTTCGGTCCTTTAAGTAGTTCCTCAAAAGCCGCATTAGATATTCTGGAACTTGAAAAGGGTTTTCCAGCATATCCAGAATCTAGCGGAGTTGAAGGCGTTCCTGACGTCGAGTGTCACCAACAGGACGATCCGTTGTTTGGTGCGACTATATGCCTCTGCCTTTTGGACCGAGCAGCACGAATCGCGTCAGTGAGTCTTCCCTTGATGAGTTTCTCTAGCACTTTCCCAGCCGTGTCTAGCATGCATAACAGGCGGTATGCAGACGGAGATTCGAGATTTCCCTTCCCCTTGCAGAATTTTGTGGTAAATGTCACTATAGAATGATTGTCACCTACGGAGCTATAACCTGGGCAGATAAAGTGCAAAAACGAGAAGTGAGGCAAGCAGTGGATTAGGTACAGCGTTTAGCATGCATCTGCATCATGATGGGAAATGAAGCTGTGCCCTACACTGGCACTCGAAAGAATATTAAGCCTATAACCACTTTACTTAGTGCAAGCGAAATGAAACAAATATCCGATGATAGACATTTTGTATTAAGGAGGAGAAAAGGGCATAACGACCAAGTAAAATTAGCCAATCTACTCCCATTCCTCTGTGTCCCATCTAATCGCATAGCGGCCAAGTTTCAACCTTGAAAAAAAAAAATGTGTACAGTGCTAGGCAATAAGAGAGAATTGAACTTTGAATCAAATATGCGCCTCATAAAACTGCCATCTATTAGATCAGTGAACGGAAATTAGAGTATTTGGCGTCGATACCAAATATTCTCAATCCATGGGAACTATACCAATTATCTTTTTGGCAGGGGTCTATGCTATTGCAGTAAATGCGCCATTTAGCATTGACAAAGAATACAAAGGTAAGACAATAGCTGCTCTGCCCAATATTCAAGCAGCCAGTGAGAATTAGAATTTCCAGTGATAACATCGCAGGTGGTTTTAAATGTGACGACCAACTCAATACTATGAGTACGGCCAATAGAGTGACATTACACTGGGTATGAGGTCTCGCAGGAATTAAGGGTAACGAGTAGGCAGATCTTTCGCGGGGCATTGAGCCCTCGAAGAAAATCTCAAAAAGATACTCTGATGGATAACGTCGAACATATATTGTAACAAACTGCACAGCGCTCTCTCCCGGGAGAATTTGCTTCTGGGTTCCCATTATCTGGTCGAGAATGAGTTGATGCGGGTGGTGCCAAGCTAATCATCAGTTTTCTAAAGAAATGCACACCATAGAAACAAGGCGCGGTAAATCTGCAAAGGTTGGAGTGCAGCGCACCCAGACACAACAATTGCATCTTCAGTTGTTAGTGTCTACTAATCATAAGTTGAGTACAAACTTATTCGGTGCAGGGCCGCTTTCGTTGATCCAACCCATTCCTAGGCTTTGTTGCCGATTCCGAAAAATTTGTTAGATTCTAGAAATGGAGTTGATTTTTCTTCTTCTTCGTTGCACTACAGCCCCTCTTGGGCCTTCGCTTCCTGCAACAAGCGCCTCCAATTTATCGGTCCATTGGCCGCATCCTCAAATTTCAAAATCCGAGCAGCGATGAACTGTCTTCGTCGAACGAGTCAGACCAGCAGTACTCACTAGTCTCCGCCCTTCAGTTTTCCCAACGAAGACCTTTTTGAGTATCCGTTGTTCGTCCATACAATTTATGTGGCCAGCACATTGTAGCTTCCGTAGTCTTACAATCGTTGAGACCTCCGGCTCGTCAAAAATTTCATACAACTCATGGCTGTATCGAATTCGCCATTGATCCCCGTCTAGCTTCGCTCCGATTATTCGCCTCAGGACCTATCTTTCGAAGGCGTTCAATATGTTTGCGCATGCTTGGGTTAGCGTCCATATTTCACACCCATAGCATAGCACATGCTTCCTGTGTATGCAACTGGTTTTCAAGATCGTCAAAACTGAATAATATATTTTATTTGCTACTGTATTCTTCGGCGTACTTTTTCTCTTTTTACCGGTTCTCATTATTTTGGCGCCTAAATACAGAAAATTCGCCCACATTTTCGACATTTATTCGCCAAGTGTGATATTTTGGTTGTTTGAGGTATTTTTGTTCGACTGCGTCATGAGCTTTGTTTTATTCTCATTGATTTGTAGCCCTACTAGTTTTCCTTCGCTGTCGAGTTTCCGTGACAAAATGTTGATGTCGTCCGCATAGGCTACCACTTGGCTCGACTTATATCGTATAATAATGCACGAGTACCTCTTGTATCGACAGGTAGCGTTCTGATGACATTCCAGAGTCAAATTGAATAGCAATGGGGCCAGTTGATCTCCCTGTTTTAGTCCGATATTTGTGTCAAAAGCGTCAATGAGTTAGTTATTGATGCATACTTGGGAGGTTTTTGACGTCATTGTCATTTTGGTAAGAAATACTAATTTGGCTAGGATACCAAAGTAGACTGCATGATTATTACGATCGATTCCATTATCAGTGGCGGAGGACGCACCTTGACCTTCTTAGGTTAGCCTATTGCAAAATCCACAATAGAAGTGTATTGATTTTAAACTCTTAACTCTTGTTTTTTATTGGAAAACATTGCAAATAAAATGTTTCGTTTGCCAATTTTCATACTGTACTTACTTCACATAATTTTTTGTTACTGATAGATAACGCATGTTTGGAATCATCTGGAAGCTTTGAAATGATCAACAATGTAGTGGAACAATCCGAATTTTCACAGCAGCCTTACGAACAAGGTTAGTTATAACCATACCAATAAGTATACAACTTGAAGAAGTATACATGTAAACATATTTGTATTGTGTTTTTTAATATTCCATTTTTGTTTGTTCTATTGCCCATTACGGGTGAATTCAATAAGACTAGCAAATAGATGTGATGTCTTATTTGAAATGAAAATAACCTTTCAATAGATAAACTATTAAAAATATTCTGTTTAAGGAAATACATTTGTCAAAAATGTCCAACGAGAAGAACCAGAAAAAATACGTAAGTGGCGTGAAGAACAGAAAAAACAACTGGAAGCAAAGGACAAAGAAGAAGAAATAAAGAAAGAAGAATTACGCGCCCAGGCTAAAACTGAATTGGAGGATTGGTATACGCATCACGAAGAAGCAATTGCAAAAACAAAAGCCGCTAACAGGTGAGTTTTATCTCGGTCTGTTTCACTCATTGACACTTAAAATATACCTGTCTCTTTTTGCTTATAATTATGTCGAATAATGAGGCTGTATTTCGGGATAGGGGTAAATGTAAAGAAAAAATTATTACTTGACGAAAATTTACATAAAAGGAATATTTTGAAATATCTTATTATGTTACAGATGGTTAATTCTACCAAAAATTATAATCCGAGAATTTGAATTTTTTTAACACCGCAGATCGATAAAAGTTTCATCATTTTTGGGTGCCTTACCACGGTAGCTGCACTTTTTATGTTCTCGCTATATAATTCGTACTTTTTACAATAATGGTATGGCATTTGATTAAAGCTGAATTGCGTTCATTCGCTAATAATTCTTTTTGAACAAATCATATAGCCATAATTATTCAGGAAAGATAACAATTTATCAGGGACGAAAATAAAAACAACCAATCAGACCTTCCCCAATGAAGCCGTAAACAAAGCCACGGAACGCAGGATAAGAAACCAAATAAGATCACTTCACATAAAAAAGGACGGAATCAATAGACAACTCGTAAAGTTAACATACACTTACAGTTAGCTAACTTCATACAAACTCACAATTACATACAACTCTACGACAACAAGACAAAAAATAGATGCCCGACTTAAATCTAAATACGAGACTATGGGAAGAAAACTGGAAAAATTGATGCACAAATCAAAGGTAATGACCACATCGTCGAACAACGCAGTCCACCCACGCACTGAAAATCTTTCAGACACTATTTACAACAGAGATAAAGCTGCTGGATAAAGAACTCAAACACAACTTAAACAATGCCAACCATAACAAAAACCTTGAACAACCAATAATTGGCACAGGATTAGCCAGAAATAAACGGCTACTTGAGCAACAAGCGCATGCTAGACATACTGAGCAATATTTGGATCAGCCTAAATAAAACTGATTACGAGGATAAAAAAAATTAAAATGCATACAGAAAAAACTAAATAACAACCAGTCAACTAAGAAAGGATACACTACAATAATCCTTAAAAAACCGACTGTATACTGAAAACAGCAGATTTCGTTTACGCTGACGAATATAAACTAATAAATAAAGGCCTAACAAATAAGTTTCAGACAGTTACGAACCGCCATTGTACAAGCAACACTCATCATCTACCCGAATGTACACCACTACATAGATTCTAATCCTTCCATACAACCGCTCAAAGCTCAAACAAAGCTGCATAGACCGTGGATCCCCATCTGATCTACATTATCTTAACTATCACCCAGCGCCCGCATACAAGCTAGCACGGCATCTGACAACGATACCAGTTGATATCTTGATATCCTCAACCACTTCTTCAATGTTGACAAACAACTCCGTTTATTATTGTTAGATATAACCAATCTTAACACCTCTACTTTTAGATGAAACTGTAAATATTCTAAAAGAAAAAAAATCTTACTCAATCACAGCTGACAATTTACGGAAAAGTTAACAAGCGTCATAAAAGCTACACTTAAGCAGAACTTTTACATTGCAAAAGACGGACTAGTAATGGGACACCCAATCACATCAATTATAGCTGAAGTGTTCATGCTATTCATGAAAGAAATATCATACGAAAAGTTTAAAATATCATCGAAAAGTTTAAAGTAATCAGCTACAAACGTGATGGTAGAATCGAACCATCACCTCAATAAAAGAATAGCCCAATTGATGGATATCGGGATCAAAAAAGAAGGAGGAGGCATTTGGTGGGCGTGGAGCGCTAGATCAGGGGTTCCATACAGTGCTCACATAAAGAGCGAAAAATGCCGCAAGCAAACTCCTTCAGAACGTACCAGATAATGAAGTTCAAACGGACGCCCAGCAAGAAAAAACCCGACGCAAGACAGGGAAAAAGCCACGATGAAGATCCCGGGTTCAGGCACTGCTCTTGAAACCCCAAGATAGCGACCTAGTGAAATATTCCTCGGCCAGCGGCTACAGCCACGATGTTAACAGCACATCGAGAGCAGTACTAACGATGACAAAAACGACAATGAATACAATGCCAGTAAAACATAAAACGGAGATAAGCAGACAATCTTGTCCAGAGTGAGATTCCTGCGGCGTTCGGGCGTAGCAAAAAAATAAAGCGAACGTCAGAGCGTCCTAAAAAGGAAGAGCGGGAAACTGCAGGACACGCCAAATGTTCGAGCGGTGAGGAAAATATAAAGAGCATCGAGTATTCGATGGTTACTGTTGCGATTGCTACCGAAGCAAGGGTCTAAATCTCAAAATAATAACGAACCATCCTGAAGTCTACAAAGAGATCACGGCAAAAAAGGAAAGGAGTGATCAGACAAATAAAGCGCCGTCGTGTGATTTTTTCGCCTCCGTCGAAATGTGGCGGAAGTGCTGTACTCGGAAACAGAAGTCGATAACCTCTCCCAAGAAAGGTGGTCGCAAAGTACAATTGCGGCCCAGTGACATGAAGAAGATAGGCTTATCCGATAAGCGCGAGATGTTCTAAAACGAATATAATCTGCATGCGACTTACGAAAAATTAGCAAAAGAGTATTTAATGGGCTTCTTGAACTAGAGGGACTCCTAAACTGCATAGGGCATTACCGGGGGAGCTGGTTAAAGGTCAAAGGGGACTGGAAGGCCGAAGAAGAGTAGAAGGCTGAAGAAGCGCTGAGGACTAAGCCTAAAGGGCATGCACAGATAGCTCCACCATCAAACATCAATAAAAGAATAGCATCTAGCCCAATCGAAGGAGACCGGGATAAAAGAAGGAAGGAAGAGGCACTTGATGGGCGTGGAACGCTAGATCAGGGGTTCCAGGCAGTGTTGACAAAAGCAGCAAAGAAACTCCTTCAAAAAGTGCCCGAAGATCAAGTTCGCACGACCGCCCAGTAAGAAAAAAGACCTGATGCGAAACAGGAGAGAAAGAGGCTTCGACGAAGACCCCGGCAGCAGCCACTGCTCGTAAAACCCCAAGATGGCCGATCCTACGCAGATGTGTTGCGGGATATCAGAGGAAATGTAAGGCCCGAAGACACAAACACTGCCATTAAAGCAGTACGAACAACGCGGTCGGGCCACATACTGGTCGAATTTGGAGCAGAGACTGACAATGAAAAAGCATTCTGCGACACATTAAAGAAAGTCCTTGGCAAAAGCGCAACTATAGCCTCGCTCGAGCCGATGGCAACGATCGCAATAAGAGACATTGACTGCGTCACGGACCTGGCCGAGATAGAAGGAGCTATCAAAAGGACCCAATAGGAGCTCCCTATATTAAAAATGCTACGGTACTCTAACTATCTCTAAGCGAAGGCACGAGAGGAGCTGTAGTGCTACAAAGAAGAAGATATTAAAAATGCCTGTGCAAAGGAGGCACATTGTATCTTTTGCAAGGATGCTGAACCAAGACTGGATCTTGGGCATGTCTTGGGACAAGAAAATGTTGGGTTTTCCAGGAAGCCCTAGCCAAGGCAAAATCTGAACTTCGATGACCTAAACCTACACCTGCAGCTAAACCTGAGCAGAAATATGGGGTGACGCTCTCACTAAGTAGGTATACCGAAAACGCCAAGCTATTTACTAGCATCGAAGCGAGGAAAAAAATTGTCCGCGAGGAAACACAGCGCTCACTCAATGATTGGCAGCAGTCTTGGTTGAATTTCCTGAAGCGAAGATGAACTGTGCGGCTCATCCCGGATGTGAGGCTAAATCAAAGTCATGATGACACTGACTTCTACCTGACCAGCTTTTGAGCGGGATGGGTGTTTTCAGTTCTACCTGCACAAGATTGTTAAGTTACGAACTCCCGACTGTCGATTTTGCCCAGGAGAGGAAGGTGATGCCTGCCACACATTTTTCGCGTGCAAAAAATGGCACAGGTTGCGACAGGACAGGAGAGCTTACCCCGGATACTAAGTCGCGGTGATGCTTGGATCGGTTGATAAATGGAGCCGTGCGGTGCATTATGTTCGGGCAGTCCTAAAAGATAAAACGGTCTCACAGCAGCCGGGGATATCGAGGCTGACACATCGCTTGTCTGGCAATTCTTCCTCCCTTCTTTCCCGCTGTTTGGTGGGATCCCCCAGCTTGAAGGCGCCTCCCGACGTAACAAAACGAGACCTGGCTTGAAGTAATGTGTCAAAGGGTTCCAGGCTGGGTTGACAAAGGAGGTGTTTAGCGGGTTAGTCCAAACGCTCGCGAGCATAGGAGCCCCACACTCTGTGCGTAAATGGTATTCACCTCCCAACCACAAAAGAATTTCATTGGGTTTGTTTATTTACGAAAGATTTACATTCAATCTTTAGACTCGATACGTACTGCGAATACCCACTAATAGAAACTGAATTATAGATAGAGCAACACAGAACGTCCGATCGTGAAAAATTATTATAATTTAATGATTGTATCCTTTAATATTAATATATATTGATTTAACTTCCCTTGCTAAATAGGATGTCATGTAAACGAGTGTTGACAATAACAGAAATAAATCAATTAGAGTGGAAAATTGGATTTAAGATTTTAGTTACATATTTATTACAAATTTCCGAATATAATGTATCACCGAAAAAACAAAGTTGTAATAAGAATTGATTTGCCATATTATAGTATGCAACAATATAAAATAAAACAAAAACAACATGTGTTAATATCATTACATTTAAAATCATATTCTAGATTTAGATCTATATGCTATCTAACTAGTTAGATGACTTTTTGTGAATACGTTTTTCCATGTATTTGATGGCTCTGATTTTCCATTCTATTTGCCTTTTATTTCTACTAATTGTTAAGTGTGTACTTTCTACGGCTAAAGTTGTTTATCGAAGGTATTCATGTAAAGATTAGAAAAATATCACTTTTGTTTATTTGTTGGTCCCGTATGAGAACGGGCCACCTGATTGACGTGGCAAAACTTTAGCACACAATCAGTGTACGATTGACTAGTAAATGATTATTGTATGTTGCTTTTGTTCTGTGAAGTTTGTGCGTGGTTCAAATATTGCGTATTGAAAATAGTGTATTTTTTCATTATGCTTGGTCGAAAAAACAGCGCAGTTGATATTAATCTTATCAATAATCGAAAAGCACAAAAACTGAACGTGTCACAAAAAACAAAGACAGTAAATAGATCAAGAAATGTCGTGTGAATCATTCAATAGATCCAGAAAATCATGTAGAAAAACTCCGGGAAGTCGACCGAAGGCCAAAAACGATCGTTAAAGATGAGAAATTTTACGAGTTTGTTCGAATTCAATGTTACGAGTAACAGCGACCCAAATCACATCCACAGCAGGGGTAAAAACAAACATCACAAAGCATTTAAAAATTAAAAGGTGTTACAGATATCACCGTTAATTGAAAAACATAAAAAAGAACGTTTAAAATTTACCTAAGAACATATTTCATGGATAAAACAAGTTAAGTAAGCAGGAGAGTGCTCCTACTAGAAGATCTTTGTAACCATCCTAGGGTTCAAACCAAATTTTCTAGTAGTGTGAATCGATAATTTGAATTATTCATCCAATACTTGATAAGAAATCGTTCCAATTTATGCAAAAGATGCAGAGTTTCTTTCATAAGCACATTGCAGCCGCCATTTTTATGGAGCTTAAATAATTTTTCTGAATGCTCAGCCAATTGAACATATTTAAATTAGACACTATTCCTTAAATTTTCATGAAAATTGAAAGAAAATAAAAGTGCCTAGGTCAATTTGGAATATGTATCAACCATAAACAAGTGTTATTATTGTTGTAATTCCATTCAAATGAAATGGCTATAACTCACTCAATTATGATTCGATTTCTATGAAATTTTGTGAGCATTAAGACCTTATGCCAATCTATATGAGTATCGTGTTGATTTTATGGTCGAAAATGTAAAATTAGATTTCTGAGGTATTTGTTGCCCTTATACTTCCTAAGACCCACCTCTGTGATTATTTTCAGATTTTTCGGCTCAAAGGTGTCCAATCGCGAGGGGGGGACACAAAATTTTGGAACATTTTGCCACCCCCTAGACCCCCTGAAGTATAAAATGACCTCTCTTTCAGATTCTTATAGTTCTAATCAAGACCTTTCATTTGATACCTTACTCGACTAACTTTGATTAAAAACAATTTTTAAAGGCTACTTGGTTATTAGGGGGACCCCCTTAAAAAAATTTTATATTTTTGGTAAAACCTTAACTTTTGAGAGACCATCATTTCTGACCTTTCAACAGAATTTGACCATTATAGCTTTTATAGTTTCTGAGGAAGCTCGCTGTGACGCATGGACAGACGGACAGACTGGTCGCGAAACTAGTTGGTCTTTGTAAAAAAAAATATTTTACAAAGAACTAAAAAGTGGCGTCATGTAATATTTTCGGATAAAAAAATTTTAATTTGGATGGTCCTGATGGCTGTAGGTATTATTAACACGGTTTAAGGAAAGACGAGATGATTTTGAGCCGTAGACAGTTTGGCTGAGGAAATGTTATGTATTGTGTTGCAATAGGCTGTAAATGAAAGACAAATAACATTTATCTCTGGAAAAACAAATAATATACGTTACATTGAATCGATCAATGAAGAGCTAGCCAAATATGGAATGCAAATTGGCGGCCAGAATTATATTTTTCAGCAAGACAATGCTTCTGTTCATTCTACAAGCCTCGTTAAAGACTATTTTTCTAAAACTTTCCAATTTTAAAGTGGCCCGCGCACTCCCCTGATCTGAATATTATTTAAAATTGTTGAGGTGACCTAGCACGTGCTGCGTACTCAAATAGAAAAGAATTTGACAATTTTGAACAATTAAAAAGGCTATCTAAGATGAGTGGAGAAAGTTAACGCAAGATTATGTTAAAAGACTATTAAATGCTAACGAAGTGACTGGCAGAAGTATTGAAAAACAAAAGAGGATGTACCCATTACCAAAATACAAGTTAAAACCATCTATCATTTGCTTGATCTTTTTACCTTCCGTGTTATAGTTTTGTCCCACCGATCGAGCAGCACGATCTTATGCGAACCTGCAAATAAACAGCAGCTCTCTCCTTCTAATGTTTACATCAATACCTTTAATAGTAGCATGCTAAAGCATAAACTCTCTTTCCATTAAGAGTTATAGTGAAAAATGTGTAGTGTGCTAAAGTTTTGTCGCAGAGCGTACGTAGAGCTGAGACATAAGAAAAGACATAAAACAAAGCATATAGCTAAAGGCCGAGAAGTCAATAAGTTTTCCATTACCCAATATCATTTTAATGAATGCTCGGTTCAATTAATAATGCTTTGTTTAAGGAATGACAGTTATGTTCCCTACTTTTAAACATACAGCCAATTTGATAACTTAACTGCATTTATGTTCCTATTCATAAAAACTTATTCAATTTCTGGTAAATATTTACAATACATTCAAAGCGAATAAATCATTTAAAAAAAAAACCATCAATCAAATGCCGTTTGCCCGTAAGAATTTTCGATGAACAAACATTTATCTTTGAAATTAGGGTCAAAGAAAATTAAATTTCGACCAATAATAAATAATTCATCGAAACACAATTACATATCACGCTACTTTTTATCATCCTTAACGTTTTTATACACCATTTCGTAACAACTAATACTGCATGGAATAGTCCGCGTTTTGTAGTGGTTAGAATGCTCGCCCCGGAACTCGAAGGTCCCTGGTTCGAATCCCCGTTGGTAACAACCAGATTTGTTTCGAGTGATCCTTCGGACGGACTATAAGCCTGTTCAGTTATGATACGTACTGGTTTACAATCAGCATTATTGCAACAGGTCAGCCAATACAAACTGAGCGTGCTGTATATCCAGAAAACCAAATGAAGTGGTCATGGCATTCAAGACACAGGTTATTTAAAAGTTGAAGCCTGGTGAAAATTGTAAATTCGAAATAGCTTTTATTGTGGATAGGTAGTTTAAATCACACGTGATGAGCCTCTAGTATACTGGACGATCGTACTTTTTGGGAAGCGAACTGTGGCTCCCGAGTATTATTTAGTCAAATCTACTTTCCGATGTCACTCAATGCAAAGGCCACCCTTTTAAAAAAGTTTGACATGGAAAGGCTCCGAACAGTGTCAATTGATAAAGAGTTCGGTGAGACTCTTGAATTGAATATGGTCCTCATTCTGGCGAATGTGTCTGAAAAACATGCGATCAACTTTTTTTTTGTGGTTGGGGGGTAAATGCCATTTGGGCACAAAGCGTGGGACTCCCATGCTCGCAAGCGACTGAACTACTCATTAAACACCTCCCCTGTCAACCCAGGAATTCAGCCTGAAATCGTTTGACACATTACTTCGGGCCAGGTCTCGTTTTATTACGCCGTGAGGCGCATTCAAGCTGGGGGATCCCTCTAGCGCGAGGAGAGAGGGGAATAGGAATTCCCAGACAAGCGATTCCCCAGCCCCAACACCCCCGGCTGCTGTGAGCCCCATAATGTAAACAACTACGATCATTGAACTGTTGAACGTCATACTTTTGTGCTCCCTCATAATTTAACCATAATTTAATCTTTTTACCTGTTCAAACTGAATTAAACGTTTTCAACCTAATTTCCGGAAATGTCGTGCGTTTCGGATAATCTGTGTGCTCGTATTTTGCTTTGCAAAGTGCGTTTTTAAGTGCTAAAACATTGACGCATTTTTCACCTTCACTGTTTCCTTTGTTATGAAGTGGATAGTGTTTATTTCAATTAATTTGATCAATTGTTTTAGTATCATTTAATTGTGCGCCTTAGGATAGGCAAATCGAACAAAATTTGTCATTTTTAACCGACTTCCAAAAGAAAGAAGGTTATCAATTCATCGCGTATATTTTTTTTTTTTTTTGCTTTTTTTTTGTATGTTCACGCATAACTTTTAAACGGAGATAGATAGAAGAGTCCTGTTTTTGGCAAATGATACGTCTTTCTTCCAGTTAGGTCCCGTTTAAAGGATAAGAAATTCAAGTAACGGTAAAGGACTTTTATCCTTAAAACTAAAAAATTTCCGACTTTAACCCCGATTTTTCAGCATAACTGATCGACGCGTGTAAGGATTTTGATTGTAGAGGTTTCAAATGAAGGATAACATATTGATCTAAAATGTATCGGAACAGAATTTTAATCCTTCCAAGGACTCTCTAAATACGATCAGTTCAATATGATACATTGGTGTCGAGAAATTGAGTTTAAATAACTTTTCGCACGAAAAGTGCCAATTAGTTGGCACTGTTCAAGGATTTGACGGAGGTACCGAGTCCTTTGGTAGCGAATGATAAAAATTATCAATATCCTTAATTTTCTGCACAAACGGTACATTTTATTCAATCGTTTCTACCGGAAATAACCAATAAATTACTTCTAAATGTGGCATAAATACAATTCAACAATAGTTAGAGGGAACATTTCAGGATGCTTTTCTCTTCCAAAGTCATCCTTTGCTTACTGATGAGCTTAGTAAAGGATTCTTCTTACATCCTTAGATGTAAACGTTAAACATAGGATTTATAAAACTCCCCGAAGAAATAATAAGGACTCAGTGATTTCAAATTATAGAGTTGATTCGTTACTTTCCAGTTAATATTATACATTATGACATATGCCCAGAAATCTAAAATTAGTGATTTCCATACTAAAAACCGGCGAGAATCGCAACCTAAAAAGAGATACGTTTCCTGCTATAATTGATCATAACTTTACAGATGAAGATGAAAATGCATAGGCGAGTTTTCATTGAACTATATGATATGATTTTCTTCAAAGTTTCATGAAAATTAGGTGCCATAGTTAATTGAAAACGAAGGCGATGGGTATCGAATAAACGCGAACGAATGATGCGGTTAAGAAGGATATTTTTAAGTAAATTTCATGAGATTGATTGCGGAGTGAACTTTATGTTTGCATATATAAATACATATGTCTATATATACATTTATATATATATATATATATATATATATATATATATATATATATATATATATATATATATGTATATATACATGTATCAGTGTGGTTGGTTGTATGTGTGAGTCTACACAGGATATAACGAAATTTGTGCCTGGGGGTCGCAGTTTTGCTTCGATTTTCGCCAAATTTTCTGCAATATTTCTGTTCTGGCCATAATATAGCTCCAGTTTGTATCAAAACTAGTACAACGACTTATTCAATTGTGTGACAAAGCTGAGAATAATAAGCCGAAAGTCCAACAATTTGAAACGAAATGGCGGACGCTCAAAGGTCGCAAAAGTTGAACGATAAAAAAGCGCTTCAGGGTAAGATCAGAATGCAAAATTTGAAAATTTTTCAAGGCTACAATTCATATTGGATTATTATGAAATCTAAAATCAAGGTAGACGTTGATGAGATCATGGATTAAATGTACCAAAATTAAATTCGAGTCCAATGAACGGTGCAGATTTTAGCCGTAGTGGTTTTTGCGTTGCAGAAAGAAAATTATATTTTAATATACGAGAACATGATGCAATGTATTCAAGAAACTTAGTTTTGAATGGTTTGAAATGAAAAAAATTGTCACTAAAAAGAGTGAAATAAAAAACTTTTAGAAAAAAAAGAAAACCGACTTCGGAATGCCCTAAAAAGGATGAAATAAATTTTATGGAAGCGGTGCCAAATGAATTTCCCCATTTCAACATAAATATTACCAACATCTGCACCATCACACAAAAATCGGGGAAAAAGTGATATGGCACCGCTTCCATAAAATTTATTTCATCCTTTTTAGGGCATTCCGAAGTCGGTTTTCTTTTTTATCTAAAAGTTTTTTATTTCTATTAATGACAATTTTATTGATCAGCCCGAAGGTAGGCAACTTAAAACTACAATTTTGAAATACAGTTTAACCCTACGAGTTATTAAGATTGAAACATTGGAACTTTCCCAAGTTTTTGGAAAATAATAATAATATTGATTAATTAATTTAAAATTTAATAATAAATTGAATTAAAGCATTAAAAATTAAATAAAGGCAATAATTATAATTAAATAAAACTAGAAATTTCCAGTATGTCGTGTAGTGCAGTTAAATTTATTGATCCAATCAATAAAACCCCTATGGTCCTTTGCTTTGGCTTTTGTGAGCTTTCTTACCATTCGGTATGTGTTAACCTTAAAGGTTCTGCAGCCGACCTGATCAATAAGGCTGTTAACGGAGTGTACTGGTACTTCTTGTAGGAGATACTCTTTGTCAGCATATGTTTCCAATCTGCAATCAGCTGATAAAACAATCAAATCGCTAGCTTAAACAGCTTCAAACTAAGTGCTCAAGTGCATGTCTGGAATTTGAGACCCTGTTGAGATTTACAGAGGACGCGTCACCCAAAACTCTGGCTTCAGTGAATATCACTGATGTAAATAACCAGACGCAATTACTTACGCCGACAGCACAGCAGAAATACATTAGTGGTTCAATTACGCCTGTACAAAGACCTTGCGTCCTAACTCGTAGTAAATCGCTGGCAAAGTTATCGGCTCTTAAAACCCCGAATCTTGCTGCTGGTTCTAGGACTACTACGTCGTGTTCAAGTTCTCCTGTGGCTTCAGCAGCAATTCAGCACATGGTTGGTAACGAATTACCTGTGACACGTGATAATTTTCCAGGACCCTCATCAATCAATCGGGAGGCGATCCCTAAAACCAAAAATAATCCTTCGCGTAGTCTTCCACCCTCATCTGGTGTTTACACATCAGCTGTGGCTACTCTGATTTCGGATGACTAAGTCCCAACACTTGACATCGTATCCCCTCCAAAGGAGATCTTTATTTCGCGCCTAAGCTACCATACAACTGCGGACTACCTAAACAACTATGTTTACAAACAATTTGGGCCAGCTGTTAAAGTTATTGGTTGCTAAAAATTAACTAAGGATAATGTGGAGGACACAGTGGTAGCTTCTTTCAAGCTTACAGTGCCCTCAAATTGTGATACTTTTTTGAATCCTGAAGCTTGGCCACCTGGAGTACTTATTAAACCATTCATCTCAAGAAGAAAGAAGTTCTTTTGTGCACCGCGAAGACCGCAACCTACGAACTAGTATAAGATTTCATGACTGTGGCTTAACTTCTAATATTTCAGTATATTACCAAAATGTAAGAGGGTTAAGGGCCAAGCTTGATAAGCTCTTTTTATCGTTACCACTCTGCGAAGATGTATTTATATGTCTTACGGAAACCTGGTTACATAGTAACATCTTAAACTCGGATATTTCCCTTGATTTTTTTATTTACCATTGTGATCGGGACTTGGCCTCTGCAAATAAAGAAGATGCAGGTGGTGTCCGTGTAGCGGTTAGTAATACTGTACGTAGCTTTCTTTTTGCTGATTTTTGCTTTTCCAGTGTTGTGGATTGTGTGATTGTCAAGATCTTCCTTCCTAACAATACATCTTTATTAGTTTCCTCTGTCTGCATACCTAGTAACCCTTTGTATGTGTATGAGACATTCTTTCACGAGTTTTCCTTTTACGTCTTATTGCATCATCCGCAATCTTTAATTCTAGTATGCGGTGATTTTAATTTGGGAACAGACGAAGAACCTTCCTTTCTCTGTTTCATCAACCGATGCATCTTTTTTATCTCTCTCCTCGTTTCTATCACTCTGTTCACTGTCGCAATTAAATAATGTCCATAATGCTAATGGTCGGGTACTTGACCTTGTTCTTTCTAACTTTCCCCTTTACTGTCTATCTGTTTTCATTGCATTGAATCCTCGAGTGGGCATTGATAGTCATCATCCTTCATTATTGCTCGATCTCTCAATTGCACCTTTGTCCAATCGTACTTTTGCTTCTTCTCCAAAATTCAACTTCTTCAAAGTAAACTACGAAGTTCTAGCCTCCGAACTGAGCTTGATTGACTGGCAGTAGTTTTTTGATAACTAGGAGTGTGAGGGAGCTCTGAGTAAGTTTTATAATTACCTCTATGAGCTGATTAAACATCACACCTTTACAAGCTCTTCGCAAAGTAAAGCAGAAACCATGGCTAACTAAACAAGTACTTTCTTCCTTGAATGCTAAAACTAAAGCACACCACCATTTCAAGCGTTGTGGTACTGAAGAATCCAGAGCCCGCTTTTGTGATCTGCGTGTTGTGGCAAAAAAAGAACTAAAGACTGCAATGAAAAACTACTTCAGTAGCTTGGAGAGTTCCCTCATGGCGAATAATGCGAAACCATTCTGGTCATACATTAGATCCTTTAAGTCCTCCTCTTCTGTCCCTCCTTCAGTCCACTGGAATAATATCGTTAGCTCTTCTCCACAGGATATTTCCAACTTGTTCTCTCAGTTCTTGTCAACTTTTATTCCTTCTTCTCATGTCTCCGATCCCGTTAATACACCTGTACTTCACTCCATTGACATTTCTTCACTTTTTACTGACCATATAGAAGTTGAATCCCTCATTAATTCGCTTAATCCTAATATATCACCTGGTCCTGATGGCTTACCAAATATTTTGTATCCCGCTGGCATTTCTCTTCAATCTCAGTTTAAAGACTGGTATTTTCCTTACTTATTGGAAAAGATCAAACGTTGTTCCTATTCTTAAAAGTGGTAATCCTTCTTCTGTGTCCAATTATCGTCCTATTTCCTTAATTTCCTGTGTCCCGAAATTACTCGATCGTCTGGTACATAACCGGCTTTCAGTTTCATTGACCCCTATCTTGTCAAAGGAACAACGTGGTTCTCAAAGGTCGCTCTACGACCTCAAATTTAATTGAATTCACCGATTACATTGCTATGGCCCTAGACAATCGATTGCAGGTTGATGTCATCTTCAATGACTTCTCGAAGGCGTTTGACACGGTCAACCATCAACTTCTCTGTTACAAACTGAAAGCTTTTGGGGTTGCTGACCCTCTCTTATCATGGATGGACTCCTACCTCCTCGTATATGTTGTGTTAGTTACTGTGGAACTACCTCTATTCCATTTTATCCGTCCTCTGGTGGAACCTTGCATTTAAGGCCCCCTCCTATTCCCGTTGTTTATAAATGATCTTGCTTCTGTTATCGCCTCCAATTGCCTGCTTTATGCCGATGATTTCAAAGTCTTTCGAGCTATCAGGTTTGTACAAGATTGTCAATATCTTCAGATGGACCTGATTGCACTAAGTAACTGGTGTTCGTCTAACTACCTCTGTCTTAATGTTGCCAAATGCTATAAAATGGCTTTTAATCTAAATCAATTTCCGCTGACTTTCACCTATATGTTAAATGAAGTCCCACTCGCTGCTGTGAGCTAAGCTCAATTTTGATGCACATATTCCAATCATGACTACTTTGTTTTGTTCCATTTTGTAATTGGATTATGTTTAATCTGTTAAATGGAATTTTAATAAACAAATAAAAAATGTGCCACCTGGTTCTATTTGTCAATCGATTAGAGCATCACCGCATCTAGGGTGAGCTCTCCCGTCTCCCTGTATAGGTCCCTTAAAAGCCTGTCCCATTTCGTGCACGCAAAAAATGTGTGGCAGGCATTGTCTTCCTCTCCTGGGTAAACCCGACAATCAGGTGACCGTGACTTACCAATCTTGTATAGGTAAGACTGAAAATAGTCATGCCCGCTCAAAAGCTGGGTCAGATAGAAGTCAATCTCACCATGCCTTCGATTTAGCCACGGTCTCACATCCGGGATGAGGCGCGCAGTCCACCTCCACTTCGCGCAATTCACCCAAGACTGCTACCAATCGTTGAGTGAACGATATCTCTCCTCGCGGACAACCATTGCCACGCGTCCTCGTTTTGACGCAGGTAAATAGCGCGGCGCTCTCTACCAAGGAAGGCAACAGATATCACGCCTACAATAACTCTCACCGCCGAATCAGAGACTGTCGGATACGAAGATGTAATCCTCAGCGCTCCTCTTCTCTGTACCTGTGCCAAGCGTTTTCGGTATACCTCCTTAAAGGGAGCGTCGCCCCATGCTACTGCTCCGTACAGTAGCACTGGCCCTACAGCACTCATCAAGAGGCGTTTTCTTGACGGATTGAGTCCCCCTACGTTGGCCATAAGTCGACTCAGAGCCGATGTTCCCGAAGCGGCCTTCTCAGCCGTTGCCCTGATTTGCTCAGAGAAACTCATCTTGGAGTCGATCAGTAGCCCCAGGTACATCATCGCTGGCTCCGATTCGATTAGTGTGTCTCTAATACTGATCACCTTTGCTCTGGGGATTCTCAAGATGACCACTTCGGTTTTCTCCAGTGCTAAACTAAATCCTCGAGCAGTCATCCAGTGTCTCTCTCGGCGCATTAGGATACCTAGCTTAAGTTGCGCTTGTTCAACGGTGCGTCCAGCGACTAAAGCCGCAACATCATCCGTTTAGCCGATCAAGCGCGACTCATCTGGCATCTCAAGTCGCAGAAGCCCGTCGTAAGACACGTTCCACAGGTCTGGGCCAAGGATAGGTCGCTGAGCAAGACCCGATGTAACTTCCATCCTTCGTTCGCCCTGTGTCGTGTCGTAGAGCAGTTTTCGGTCCTTGAGGGAGTCCTCGAAAGCCGCATTAGATATTCTGGAATTTGAAAAAGGTTTTCCAGCGTATCCAGAATATCCACCCATCTAGCGTAGTTGAGTGCGTTCCTAACGTCGAGTGTCACCAACAGAGCGATCCGTCGCTGTGAGCGGCTATATGCCTCTGCCTTTTGGACCGCGCTCACCACCTCTGCAATCGTATCAATGGTGGAGCGTCCTGCTCTAAAGCCGGACTGCCGAGGAGATATGTCCCCAGCAGCACGCATCGCGTCAGTGAGTCTTCCCTTGATGAGTTTCTCTAACACTTTTCCAGCAATGTCTAGCATTCATAACGGGCGGTATGCAGATGGTAATCCGGGATTTCCTCCCTCTTGCTGATCAACATGACCCTCGCCACCTTCCATCGTACCGGGAAGACCGCGTCCCGTAGGCAAGCGTTGAATGTGCTGAGCAGCAAGTCAGGACAATGGTGATAGACGAGCCGCAACACCTCAGCTGGAAGACCATCTGGACCTGGAACCTTCCTCGCTTTCAGTGAAAAGACTGCCTCCTCCAGTTCTGGCTGGGTGAAGAGTGGACACTCGAATGCTTTTTCACCATGGTCAGCGTCTACACGGACGGGATGGGCGTCCATCTTTCCCGCATCATGCATGCAAAGCTTCCATAGGGGCTCAAGCTTCCGCATAACTAGCTTGTAGCCAAGGCCCCACGGATCCTTGTTCCCTTTGTCCACTAGATCTAGCCAGCAGCGAGCCTTGCTATTGTTGATCAATTTGCGAAGGCATTTCCTGGCCGACTTATATGCTGCTACCCGGTTGCATGCCTCGTCACGGTTCCGTAACCGTTGAGCCTCACGGCGAAGCTTGTGACACTCCCTTCGCTTTTCAACGATTTCAGTCGACCACCAGTACACTGGGGGCTTGCCGTGCCGGGGTTTTCGAAGGGGCAAGAAGCGTTGCAAGTAGTCGTGATGATGCGCGTATTTGAGTTCACCACGTCTTGCGGACGGTGGACTTCGAGATTGAACTCCCAGCATTTTTTAAGGGGATTTGCATAACTGTGAACAGTTGGTTCGTAGTCGATCTACCAGCTCTGAAAGTCCCTTTATGATGTTTTCTGCGTTCGAAATATTCATAGTTCACTTTGTCCCCTTTTTAGTGCTCCGTACATCCAAATACAACAAGTTGGGTAGACAGACCTACGGTCATGTCAGAAGGGTTTTTTTACATAACCCACAATATGCAGATATGTAAAATGATTTAATTCAAGAAAAACGTTCCTGACATGCACAAAAAGTATATTCTTGCTTTAAAAGAACTCCATTTTAACCAGCCAACATGCTGGTCAACGGAATCTTAGCTGTATTTTTATTCATCTTAGTGAAAATTTAGAGAGGATCCAATCAAAAGTGTCATGCGGAAGCTTGGTGCCCTACGGAAGCCTTGTATACATGACGCGGAAAAGATGGAACCGATAGTGCGGGGACTCTTCCCCGCCCATCCCGTCCGTTTTGACGCTGTCCATGGTGAAACAGCAGTCGAGTGTCCACTCTTCACATAGCTGGAACTGGAGGAGGCAGTCCTCTCATTGAAAGCGAGGAAGGCTCCAGGTCCAGATGGTGTTGCGGCTCGTCTATCACCATTGTCCTGACTTGCTGCTCAGTACGTTCAACGCTTGCCTACGGGACGGGGTTTTCCCGGTACGATGGAAGGTGGCGAGGCTCGTGCTGATCAGCAAGGGGAAGGAAAATCCCGAATCGCCGTCTGCATACCGCCCGTTATGCATGCTAGACACGGCTGGGAAAGTGCTAGAGAAACTCATCAAGGGAAGAATCACTGACGCGATTCGTGCTGCTGGGGACCTATCTCCTCGGCAGTACGGCTTTAAAGCAGGACGTTCTACCATTGATGCGATTGCAGAGGTGGTGAACGCGGTCCAAAAAGCAGAGGCATATAGTCGCACCAAGCGACGGATCGTCCTGTTGGTGACACTCGACGTCAGGAATGCCTTCAACTCGGCTAGATGGGTGGATATTCTGGATACGCTGGAAAACTCTTTTCAAGTTCCAGAATATCTAATGCGGCTTCTGAGGAACTAGCTAAAGGACCGAAGCCTGCTCTACGACACGACACAGGGCCAACGAAGGATGGAAATCACATCGGGTGTTGCCCAGGGATCTATCCTTGGTCCGGACCTGTGGAACGTGTCTTACGACGGGCTACTGAGACTTGAGATGCCAGATGAGTCGCGCTTGGTCGGCTAAACGAGGGACTGGATGACTGCTCGTGAGGGACTGGATGACTGCTCGCGGGCTCAGTTTAGCATTGGAGAAAACCGAAGTGGTCAGAGAAAAATAACATCACAGAAGAAGACCTTTATGTGTACTACGGAAATAAATGGAGAAAGTTGGTCACTTTTTAGTACTAAAATCGTGACCTGTCTGTCGCTCTGTCCGTCCGTTCGTCCGTCCGTGTGTCACAGCAATTGTTGTTTGTATGTAGGTGTAAGGCGGTGCCCTCTTCAAAGATCAACTACAATAGAATTTAATAAGATATTTAAGAGGGGTCTTCCCATATAGGGGAGTAGAAGATCTTTATGTGTACTACGGAAATAAATTGAAAAAATTGCTCTTTTTAGTACAAAAATCGCAACCGGTCTGTCCGTCTATGCGTGTATCAGAGCAATTCTTCTCGCAAACCATATAGCTAGAAACATCAATTTTTTGTGTAGGTGTAAAGCGATGCCCTCTTCAAAATTCAAGTACAAAAGAATTTTATAAGGCATTAAAGGGGGGTCTCCCCATATAGGGGAGTAGCGATATGGGCACCAAATGAAAGGTCTTGATGAAAACTTTTCAAAACGGGTCGTAAACTGGTATTTTTTGCACTGGGAGGGAAAATACACGAAAAATTTGTATCACCGCTAGACGAAATACGCCGAAGAATACAGCTTGCAAATAAAATATTTTATGCAGTTTTGACGATCTTGAAGACCAGCTGCATACACAGGAAACAATGCGCCAAGTATACAAATCTGTGATAAGACCTGTGTGAGACATGTACCCTAACCCAAGCATGCGAAAATATATTGAACGCCTTTGTGCGACGGGTCCTGAGGCGAATAATCGGAGCAAAGCTAGACGGGGACCAATAGCGAACTCGATACTACCATGAGCTGCATAAAATTTTTGAAGAGGCTGAGGTCTCAACGATTGTTAGACTGCGGAAGCTGCAATGGGCTGGACACATGAATCCTATGGACGAACAACGGATACCCAAAAAAGTATTCGTTGGGAGAACTGAAGGCCAGAGACCAATGGGGAAACCGAGGAAACGCTGGTCTGACTGACTGATTTTTAGCAATAACAAATATTCTTTTAATAAATACACGCTGTGGAACGTGTCTTACGACGGGCTACTGAGACTCGAGATGCCAGATGAGTCGCGCTTGGTCGGCTATGCGGATGATGTTGCGGCTCAGGTCGCTGGACGCACCGTTGAACAGGCGCAACTTAGGTTAGGCATGCTTATACGCCGAGTGAGGGACTGGATGACTGCTCGTAGGTTCAGTTTAGCACTGGAGAAAACCGAAGTGGTCATCTTGACAAAAAAGAGAATCCCTAGAGAAAGGATGATCAGTATTTGAGATATGCGAATCGAATCAAAGCCATCGGTGAAGTACCTGGGGCTACTGATCGACTCGGAGATGAGTTTCTCTGAGCAAATCAGGCAACGGCTGAGAAGGCTGCTTCAGGAGTATCGGCTCGTGAGTCGACTTATGGCCAACGTAGGGGGACCCAGCCCATCAAGAAGACGCCTCGTGATGAGTGCTGTAGGGTCAGTGCTACTGTACGGAACAGAGGTATGGGGCGCCGCCCTCAGTAAGGAGGTTTACCGAAAACGCCTAGCACAGGTACAGAGAAGAGGAGCGCTGAGGATTACATTTTCCTATCCGACAGTCTCTGATTCGGCGGTGAAAGTCATTGCAGCCGTGATACCTGTCGGCCTTCTTGCTAGAGAGCGCCGCTCTATTTATCTGCGTCGAAACGGGAATGCGTGGGGGATGGTTGTCCGTGAAGAGAGACAGCGCTCACTCAACGATTGGCAGCAGTTTTGGGTGAATTGCACGAAGGGAAGGTGGACTGCGCGCCTTATCCCGGATGTGAGACCGTGGCTGAATCGAAGACATAGTGAGACTGACTTCTATCTTACCCAGCTTTTGTGCGGGCTACGGGGAGACGGGGGAGCTCACTCCGGATTGTATAGTCGCGGTGATGCTCGAATCGGTTGACAAATGGAACCAGGTGGCACATTATGTTCGGGTAGTCCTAAAAAATAAAAGGGACTCACAGCAGCCGGGGATGTTGGGGCTGGGGGATCACTTGTCTGGCACTTCTTCTTCCCCTATCCCCTCCCGCTAGAAGAGCGACCCCCCAGCTTGAAGGCGCCTCACGACGTAACAAAACGAGACCTGGCCCGAAGTAATGTGTCAAACGGTTCCAGGCTAGGTTCTCAAGTTGACAGGGGAGGTGTTTAGTGGGTAGTCCGGTGGCTTGTTGTGAACATGGGAGTCCCACACTCTGTGCGTAAATGGGCATTCACCTCCCTACCACAAAAAAAAATAAATAAATAAATACACGCTGTGCACAAACCAAGGTGTCCCGTCTGTAAAGCCTAGTTCGCACTATGCTAGTATTTAGTTGAGTGAAGAGTATTTCAGTAGCTAAAATACTCACTACTGCCCAAAAATCGCTCTCACTTAGCTCGAGTACAGTTCACAAGTGTGTGGTATCTTGCAAGATGAACAGCTTGGAACGCATTAAAATAAATTTTTAAGGAGAGGTAGATGAGAACCAAATGGTCTCGTGGTGAGACATTGGGTATACTGGATCCCTAATGATGGGTCATCAAATGTCGAGAAATGCCAATAACTGTAAATACACCTATAGCTCTGCTACGAAATCCCTTTGTTGTGATCGCCAGTAACTTTTACTTTTTGTGAAAGATTGACGTAAGAATGTGGAGGCGAGTCTTCCGTACCTAATAACGGAAGCGAAAGTAATCCATGCCGTCGGAATGGAGGTTGGGCGATGGGCAATCTCCCCGTCCCTGGAGAAACCTAAATTGTTTTGAAATCTGCAAAAGAACCTTGGAATGGACTGGACCTACGGCAACAACCTCGCTAGGAAAAAAATACTGTGGTATTGGATTCTGGTATGGCAGATCACTGAACAACCCTAACGCTGTTAAGGACCTTTTACAACAGGTCAGTCAATATAAATTAAAAATACTGGCAATCTAAGAAATGAACTGGACTGGAAGTGACATTCAATATATGAAATCGCCCACAATATTCGAAAGTGGGAAGTCATTTTGAGTTGTTTCGATGCTAAGGTTGACAATGAGCTACAAGTGTGGTATCGGGCTCTGGAATATGTCAAAAGAAACCTACCTCTCGGTACAAGAGGTCCGTTATTATACAAGTCGAGCCAAATGGTAGCCTATGCGGACAACAACAATATTTTGCCACAGTTGTTAACAAATGCCCAAGAGCTTTTCATCAAAACTAGAAACCGAAGCAAAACTAGTAGGGCTACAAATCAATGAGAATAAAACAAAGTTCATGACGCAGTCAAGGAAAAATACCTCAAATACCGAACATATCAAAATGTGGGCCAATTTGTGTATTTAGGCGCCAAAATACGGAGCACTGGTAATAAAAGTGACGAAATAAGGTGAAGAATGCAGCTCGCTAATGAAATGTTTTATTCAGTCCTTCTTCTTCTTCTTCTTAGCACTACAGCCCCTCTCGAGCCTTCGCTTCCTGCAAACAGCGCCTCCAACTGTCTCGGTCCATTGACCGCGTCTTCCAATTCCGTAATCCGAGCAGCGATGAACTGTCTTCGTCGACCGAGTTAGACCAGCGTTTCCTCGGTTTCCCCACTGGCCTCCGGCCTGCAGTTCTCCCAACGAATACCTTCTTGGGTATCCGTTGTTCGTCCGTACGACAAGGACCACAAAAGTGTTTGTATTCCATATATATCTACATTCCTTATCCCATTCCTTAAAGGGCTAAAGACTTTACAACAATTAAGTCTTTAGCTAACGTCTAAACTTCATCTGTTGTGGATGGTCTTTAGATACTTTTCACATGTACTTTAGTCGAGTAGATCCATTTGGTACGATTTTTGTTCAGTAGCGAGTATTTAACTCGCTACTTGACTAAAATACTAGCATAGTGTGAACTAGGCTTAACTGCGACATCCATTGATTTTGTAAAGCAGTACTGCTTTCGCTCATGTCCATCAAAGGTCACTCAAAAGTTCTGGCGCAAAAATATGAACGCAGGACGGATACTTTTTTGACATACCACGTAAACTATTGCTTTCCACATTTCATACAAAGAAGGGTTACAATTCAAACTGTTCACATTTGTGATGCGAATGATCTTCTCTTATTATTATATTTATTTATTGTGATAATAAAATGTTAGAAAGAATTTTTAAAATATTTATACTCATTACTCAAACGATTATACGCATGCTTCCATGTACTTTAAAGAGAGTCTGCAAAGTAAGTATGGTATATTATATTAGAATATTTCAGCAATGATAAATTAAATTATGTTCCATCAAATCAGTTACCATTTTTATTTCATGCAGTTTATTTTTCACAGAAATGCAGAAAAACAATTCGTAGCGGAGAATGATGATATTGAGCCAGGTACCGAATGGGAGCGAATTGCGAAGTTGTGTGATTTCAATCCAAAATTGAGCAAGTCAAGTAGAGATGTATCCCGAATGCGTTCAATTATTTTACAGCTTAAGCAGAATCCGTCGCTAGCAAAGAGGGCTTAAAAAGTTCACAACCTTCTTGATATACCAACTCTGCATGTATATCTGAGGAAGAATATTTTGTCACTTAACTGAACATACAATAAAGAATCCATTAAGCCTTAATATTAAATCGACTAAACATTGAATATGATACTTTCTTCATATTTTAACATGCGATAGTGCAAAGCAAATTCATTACAAATAATCAATCTAGAAAATTTTTTTTTGATGAAATGAAGTACATAGCAAGAATGTGTTAAAAATGTACACCGTTTTTTATTAGCAATATGTTAAAAAGGTAAGTTAAAGATAAAAACATATGTCTGTATACACAACTGGAGAAAATAATAGGTGTGAGCAGTTTTTTTCTAAAGTTTAATTTTCATACATTTTTCTGTATTATCCCTCAAAAATTAAGTTGGTTTTCGAAATAAACACACTTCATCTTCGTAACGAAAGACAAAACAACTAACAAACTTAAAAAAACGACATTTAATTACTTCGTAAAATGCGCCAATTATGGTCTCTTTATACAGAATTTGTTAAGACGTATCTAATACCTTGAATACCCGCCATTATTCTTAAGGAATTTTTCGATTCGGCGACGATATCAACTTCCGACAAGTTTCTACAAGAGTATTTTACCAAACTTTATGAATATTGTCCCGTAATTGGGTTTTGTTTTGGCAAACCATCCTTGAAATTTCTCGAACTTGCATTTTTTTCAATTCAATTATCTTCATTGAGAGAGTTCAATAATTCCAGTCAGATGAAATGCTGACCTGACCTTACATTTTGTTTAATTCAATTTTCTTCCTCCATAGAATTACTAACCATAGTTCACTAAACGCCTGCGGGAATCAAGTTTCATATCATCGTGGCTGTGTGTCTAAATGCCTGGTTTTGTTTTTATTCCGGAACGCAAGCATCCGCTAACGCGTTTGTGATAATCAAATTTCCAACTGCATATCATCGCGGCTGTCTGTCTACATGCATGGTCTGTTACTTCCGTATTCCCCGTCCTTGGCTCTGTTGGGCTTTCCCGACCTTGAATTGCATCGCTATGACGTGCATTGGGTGTCGTCTTACATTTAATACGATAGTCTTGGGGGTATGCTTCATCATATTTGTTCGTTGTTATGTTTGAATGCTTGCTGTTGAGTTGATTTTGCTGAGTTGATTTCTCTATACAGTATTCGATATTAATATAATTAGTTTATAAATTGTATTTGTTTATTATTATTTGTATCTATTTTTCTATGAGGTTTGTGATAGTGCCCATAAATATAATTTGTAAATTGTAGTTGTTTTGTCTCCATCTTTCTATGCGGTTTTTGGTAGTATAATGAATTTTTGGATTGTAATTGTTTTGTATCAATTTATTGTGTCTAATATATAATTAGTATACGGTTCCAGGCTAGGTTCTCAGATTGACAGGGGAGGTGTTTAGTGGGTAGTCCAAAGGTATCCTCCATGGGAGTCCCACACTGCCAGACTCGGCGGGCATAAATGCCTTCACCTCCCTACCACAAAAAAAAAAAATATATAATTAGTTTCTAAATTGTTATTAGCTAAACTTTTTAATTGGATCATTTCACCCTTTTCACATCAACTTAATGTAAATCTATACGACAAATTTGCTCTACATTTGAAGCTTATCTAACGTCGCGCGGATATCGATCACTCTTTCGGATGGCTCCGATAGCTTTTTAAATTACTTGTTATGGAATTGTTTGCAGCTACATATAAATGAGTTGCATATTTTGAATAATTTTTCTGAAAAATTATTAGAGAAGAAAAATTTTAGAAGGAGGTGGTTTCGACGTGTGCACTAATTCTCCTCAGGTCATCACTCTTAGATACACACCGGGGATGGCGACCACCAAAATATCCACCACCAAATGTAGAGCAAATTTGTCGTATAGATTTACATTTTGATGTGAAAAAGGTGAAATGATCCAATTAAAAAGTTTGCTAATACAAGTACTTACAAGAGAAATTTACCTTGAATATAACTTGCAGATACAAAAACATAGTGAGTTTGCATAAGTAGAAAAATTAAAAATTAACTCCCTCACCTCTGAGCATGGTGGTCGCCATCACCGGTGTGTATCTAAGAGTGATGGCCTGAGGAGAATTAGTGCACACGTCGAAACCACCTTCTTCTAACATTTTTCTTCTCTAATAATTTTTCAGAAAAATTATTATTCAAAATTTGCAACTCATTTATATGTAGCTGCAAACAATTCCATAAAAAGTAATTTAAAAAGCGATCGGAGCCATCCGAAACAGTGATCGATATCCGCGCGACGTTAGATAAGCTCCAAATGTAGAGCAAATTTATCGTATAGATTTACATTAAGTTGATGTGAAAAGGGTGAAATGATCCAATTAAAAAGTTTAGCTAATACAAGTACTTACAAAAGAAATTTACCTTGAATATAACTTGCAGATACAAAAACATATTGAGTTTGCATAAGTAGAAAAATTAAAAATTAACTCCCTCACCTCTGAGCATGGTGGTCGCCATCACCGGTGTGTATCTAAGAGTGATGGCCTGAGGAGAATTAGTGCACACGTCGAAACCACCTTCTTCTAACATTTGTCTTCTCTAATAATTTTTCAGAAAAATTATTATTCAAAATTTGCAACTCATTTATATGTAGCTGCAAACAATTCCATAAAAAGTAATGTAAAAAATTGTTATTGTTTTGTATCCATCTTTCTATCCACTTTTTGATAGTATAATGCATTTTTAAATTGTAATTGTTTCGTATCTAATTTTCTATGAGGCTTTCGATAGTGTTGCTGCCTATTAATAGTACGGATTTTAAAAGTAAGTACGTACAATATTTATGGCGGTTACAATGTTTGTTATTTATGGTTTTATTTGGACTTTCGTCTTAACTGACTGAAAGGTTTTTCTTGGTTTGATATAACGATTCGGCTGCTATGCAACATGACTATTGGGCCCTAAATGAGATTTGTTGCTTGGAGAGCTACCCAAATCCCTTTACTTAGTTATGTTAGCCAGTGATGGTGGGAGGTGTTTTTACTGGCTAAAATCTTTCTACACCAGTTGGAAAGATCTAGCCGCTTTTCGTGAGGGTATGTTTAGGTTCGGCTTGGTGGTGGAGGTTGGGGGGTTGGTGTAAAGCTTGTTTGGTTAGTCAAGTTTTCGGGGACTAGGTTATGCATCGGGATAGCTGGCTGTGGACGTGGTAGTTGAATTCGGCAACGCTGCCGTAGGTAGCTGGTCGTCAAGTAGATTATTACGAAGCATATGAAGTGTGATGCCAGGCTGACCGAAGTGGTGGAAATGTGTGCATGCCGCTACCCGGTTTTTATGTGTGCCAGGCTATTAAGGTGTTAGTAGATATTCGTGAGGGTATGTGTGTTGGTTAAGAGGTGGGAGGATTGGGTTTTGGATGTTAGTAGTTGGATCTTGCTACTGTCGTTGGCGGGTTTTATGTGGGTCAGGTCTAGTAGTTGAGGAAAGAAATGGGGTTGTATGATGTTGAAGAGATGAGTTCTCTCAGCCTCATAGTGGACCGCTGTTATTTAATCGAACAATTCATAGGCTGTGTAGGTTTAGTATTCCTTGTCCCGGCAAGGGTATGGGTGGTGACATTAAAGTCACACTGTAGATGTATTGGCGTCTCGGACCGCAGAAAGTAAATCCAGCTGTTAGGCCGGTTGAGTTTAATAAACGTATTTATGTGAGCTGTGCTAACGTGTAAGGGGATGGTGTTGTTTAACTTGAGGGGATTGTGCAATAGTGAGAATATTTCGTTAGTGGCGGGCGGTGATTGAATAGTTGCTGCGAGTGGGGGAGATACGTAGAGGTCTTCCGGCTGGGAATGTTTTATTTTCTTAAACGGGGTGTTATCCGACAGAAGTAGGAATTGTTGTGAGGGTATATTGCTGGCGATTAACGTAAAGTCGATGGATGGTATTAGTGAGTAAGTATTGATCGTAGTGATGGGATACGTATGCATGCGGTAAAGTTGCATTGGGGAACTCGGAATAACGGAAGCTGTATGACCACTAACGGTTTATGTGACGATTTGTTCACAGAAATCAGGGCAATTGTTGCCTTTTGAGGTGTAAACCTCATGTAGTTTTTTACTGGATATGAGTAGGGGATGAATTTTGGCGTTTTGGGTTGCTACTGTTACGTCGATAAGCTTCTGGTGTCTAATTTCGATTTCTAGTATCTGGGTCAGAAGTGAGGTAATTTTTATATTTTTGCGTTCCGCAGCTAGTAGTTTGTCGGTTGTATTAAATGATTCTTTAATAAGCAGGGCTAACTTGGTCTACCTCCTCACTACATCAGAAAGGGGTTTGTGTATTTCGGCTAAGGAGGTATTTACGATACTTATTCTTTGTATTTCGAGTTGTACTAGTTCTTTCTTCTTGATCTCCAGCGTGTCGATTTTATCATAGAGCTCTTTTCGTTTTCATCGTCCATAGTTCCGAATGGAGAGTGGAGGGCTCTTCCCACTCCGTTGCAAGATAAACGCTTGATCCGCTTGGTTACCAAACGGTAACCGTGTTCGGTAGGGGTTGTGTTGAGAAGGGTTCTGATTCTGCGTTGGTCAATAAGAGAAACCAGCAAACGATTATTGATGTTAATGCCATTGCTAGAGAGGGGGGTTCAGGAAAAAGAAAAATTAGGGTACTAGTCAGTTGGGTTTGAGGTGACCGTTGTGGACATTAACAAGTCTGTTTCCTACCAGAATGGTTGTATTTACTGGGGAGTTTATGGATTTTACTTCGTTGTGACCAACCCAGACCTGTTAGTTTGTGTTTCCGAATTTCATTCTGTAGTAGGACTTTGTTTCCCCAACTCATAGCTTCCATGACTCCTCATCCCAAACCCCCCAATTAAATGGTAGTAAATGCTCTCGGGGTGCACAGTGGGTTTACTGGTTCCCCAATAATGTTACATTAAATGCGAGAAATGCTAATAACTGTGAATACATCTACAGACTTTGCTACTAAATCCTATTTAAACCTTCTTTGTGGGGACGTAAGAGAGGGAAGGCGAATCTTCCGCGCCTGATAACGGAATCGACGTAATAATCATGCCACCGGAATGAAGGCTGGACTACGGGCTAACTCCTCATCCCTGGAAAACCTAAAAATGTTTCGAAACCTGCAGATGGGCCTCGGAATGGATTGGACTCACGCCTACGACCTGGCGAACGAAAAAAGGACTTTGGCATTGGATCTTGGAATGCCAGATTACTCAACTACCCTGAAACTGTTAAGGACCTTTTACAACGGGCGAGACAATACAAATTAAAAATACTGGCAGTCCAGGAAATGAACTGGACTAGAAAAAACATTCAAGACATGATGTTTGCGCCCGGATTCTTTTGTCCTGGCCTCTTTCTTCCGTGAAATTACAAATTACATAACATTAAAGCAATTTTCTTTGAAATTTCACAGCTTTTACATCTCACTTAAATGAATTATCGAAAAGCTTTAAAACTGATTAGATATTAAATTTATTGGCGTGGTGTCAAGAAACTAAGAATTCAACAGACGTACTTTACTTAAATTAACTGTAAGTATTCCAACGAATAATTATTCAAACATCGAAAAGAGAAAATTTGTTAGCGATCTTTGTATCGCGACGATCTGATGACGACTGATGATTCCCTTCCTACACCGAGCAAAAGGCGCCAGCAGCACGAAAATGCTGACGCTTGAGCGTCCACAAGCATTCGCTTGAACGTCCACAAGCATTCCATGCCCGGAAACCGCTGAGGCCGCGTCTGGTACGGGAAAAGAACTTTGGTTTCGCATTGCAATGCGTTCATGCGGCCACATCATGCATGCAAATGTTGTGTTTGTGTCTTCCGATCGTTTCGCTGACGCGTATAAGTTAACAAAATGATTCGAACATCACGCGAAACTGCTGACGCCCGCGTCTGTGGCGATGCAAAATGTGGCCACATGAGACATGCATGCATCTATGATTTAGCAACTAAGTCAAACAATATTAGTCACATAAGGTGACGAAATTAATTATCCATCTTTGCAAATACGATTTGTAAATAAAATTTTCACTTAAGTCTAACGCCACTGATCGTGTGGACGGGCATTAACATCCACCCCCCCCGTTGAACGGTCTGTTCAACCTCTTCCAGTGTGTGGGGCAAGCTGTGACGTCTAGGCAGTGGCACTGGTCTCGGTTGTTGCGATCGTGGTTGGCAGCTTACACTTTTGGCCTTGCACCATAGGAAGGCGACAATAGCGAGAACTGCGACGAAGCTCAGATATCCTAGTGCATACTGGTGAACATCATGCACATCCAGCTGGTCCCTCCAGGATAGATCCTGCTCCTTGAGTTGATTTCGCAGATCGTTGATCTCCGAAGTGTGCGTCCGGAAAGGTGTGGGCTCAAGGTGCTGTTGTACATGTCCCAGGTTGTCGTGATCAGTGTAATAATAGGTCTTCGGCTGAGTCGTTTTGATTGAGGATTCATATATGCGGTGACCCTTGATAGTTACTGCATCGGATTTGAGCGTGCAGTCGGGAGTCAGCTGCAGAATTCCGGAGCCCTGCAGTGTCAGGATGGATGTGTTGCCACTGCACACAAGCTGGGCCACCATCGGTGTGGTGAAAGCATAGATCCACTCATTGGACTGTGGGATATTCGTCCACGAGAAGGATGTAAGCAGCTCAACTAGGTGACAGTTGGTCATCGTCGGCATTCCTCTTAGCAGCGTCACTTCGCAAGTGCTCATATTGGCGTCCTTGTGATACAACGGATGAGTCTGTCGGCACAAGTGGGTGTTTGGCTCCATCCAGTTACAGGCAGCATAATCCATCTCGTTGAGCGGATAGTAGACGTCGCGATGTGGGCTGATGATCAGATAAAGAGCGGTTGGCTGTATAGCAACGAAATGGTTGCGTTTTGCCGTTGGAATTGGTAGGATTCGATAGAGCTCAAACGTTGATACATCGATGAGTGGCATCTTGAGCTCGAAAAGAATGAAGTTCGCATTTGCCTTGGCCTTGATAGATGTTAGCCCAAATAATTTCAGAAAGTCTTCTCGGCCAACAGGGAGACGCTGATTTTCCGGCAGGTGATCCCTGATGTCGGTCATTGCCGCATTAAGTTGCTGTTGAGACAACAGCAGAGGATTGAAGTTCCCATGCTGTGTGTCTGTGATTACGTCCAAGAGGCTGGATTGGATGCGCTGCAAATTGAGTGTTGCCAGGGTCATCTGGAAAGATAGAATTGAGATTAAATCTGGTACTCGGGCTGCGGTGCCTTCGAGTTGCGGACCCTTGACGTCGTTGGAGAGTTTTGTCAGTTCGTGCTCTATGGAGGCAAAACGTTTTTGAGCCATCTGTTCCGTTTGACCAGGGAGATTCAATGTCGAGTCGATGATTGACGTTTGGTTTTTGAGTAAGGAGTGCAGCTTGGTCTGATCTCCCTGCATCGTCTTAATGGTTTGAGCCATTTGATTAGCGTACTCTTCGTCCAGAACTCCGAACAACGATCTGGCCAGTCCACCCACTACGTTTATTGCACCTCGCCTTGACCTGATCCTCAGCATCTGGTTTGCGCTAGAAAACTGATCGGTCAAGTGTCGGAACTACTCATGCAGATGCGAGCAGTCGGTTTGTCGAGAATCACGATCACATAGTTGTTGCAGCCAAATCGTGCCATTCTGCAGCGTGGCCAGCTCCGTCCAGTAGGCTTCTAGGTCATAGTAGACCAAGAGTTTCCACTCGCTTTTCGACAGGAAGGCATTTCCCAATGATTGAAAATGCAGTCCTGGATGTGGTCCAGTTGATGACACCTTGATGGGGTTGGTTACTGTTAGAGGGCTCAGTAGGCAGACCAGCAGGAGCGATAGAAGAGGCGTCCTTCTGCTCCCGGATCGGAGCCCGGTGTGATAAATATCGGGTGTGTCTGCTTGATGCGGTGCCTCAGGTTGGTTTTGAGTATTCGCTTCAGGCCCAGCTGCTTTAGGTACAGTGTTCTTCGTCACTGGTAGTGGCGCTAGACGATGAATGGGCCTTCTTACTATTCCAGTGGCTGTTTTTACGTCTGCATCTCTGACAAAGCCATCAGCCCCTTGATGCGTGTCAATGATTCGTCCCAGAGGCCATTTGATGATGACGATGGTTCCCCGGGTAGCATTTGGTTGACCTTGTTGCCACTTAACGCGAAGTTGCAGTTGGTTCAAATATTCGCGGGACCATCGGCGCCAAAACTAGTTCCTCAAATGATTTATCCGCTTCCATCGGGTATGAAGTTCGCCTGCGACCGGCTCTGCCCGAGCATCCACCATGGCCGTGAGGGGCTCACCGATAAGAAAATGGCCCGGAGTCAACGCCGCCAGGTCATTGGGATCGTCGGACATCGCAGTTAAAGGTCTGGAGTTGAGGATGGCCTCCACCTGGACCACCAGGGTATGCAGTTCCTCGTACGTGAGTGTGGCTGATGAAGCGCCCCGGCGAAGCAGGTTCTTGGCTGATTTGACGGCCGCCTCCCACAATCCACCAAAGTGGGGGGCACGAGGGGGGATGAAATGAAATTGTATTCCCCGTGTGCTGCAAGAGTCGGTCACCTTGTGTTGACCCTCGGCTGAATGAAGTGATGAAGACAGCTCGCGTAGTTGACGTTGCGCACCTACAAAATTGGTCGCATTGTCGCAATAGATGTCCTTGCAGAGACCTCGTCTCCCGATGAAACGCTTCAGAGCACCGATGAAGGCTTCTGTGCTGAGATCGCTCACCAACTCCAGATGGACGGCCTTGGTAGCGAAGCAGCAGAATATAGCGATGTATCCCTTCTGAGGCCGCACGCCTCTACCCCGGTAGTGTATCAGCATTGGCCCGCAAAAGTCGACGCCCGAACGGATGAAAGGGCGAGCCGCTTGCACGCGAGCACCTGGTAGATTTCCCATAACTTGATTGAACAGTTGTGGCCTTGCCTTAACACATCGCACGCATTTTTGAACAACCGCCCGGGCCAGCTGCCTCCCCCTGATGGGCCAAAAGCGTTGTCTCGTGGTAGCTAGCAGTGCCTGAGCTCCGAGGTGGCAATTATTGCGGTGAATATCCGTCATCAGTAGTCTAGTAAGTGGATTCGCGAACGGCAGCAACATAGGATGCTTGGCCTCGAAAGCAAGTTGTGACGCTTCTAGCCTCCCGCCAACGCGCAGGATTCCGTCCGAATCCAGGAAGGGAGTCAGACTCGATAGGGGGCTGTTTTTGCTGACCTGCCCGTGTAGTTGGATGTCTCGCCGATCCTCACGAAAATCGTGTTGCTGAATACATTTTACGATCACTCCGGTTGCTGTGGAGAGTTCGTGAGTTGTTACTGCGCGGCTGCGCGCCTGAGAAGACTGGGAGCTTGTCCTGCAATGCGTTACAAAACGCAGCATATAAACGATCACCCGTTGAAGCCTTCCAAATGAGTTGCCGTGTTGAATTTCGTAAACAAAATGGTTGCTTGCACTAGCTGTTGTTGTCATTGCAATCCTGATCCGCTTTCGCTCGACTTCGCAGGCCTCAGTGCCCTTGTATGGAGGCGGCCAGTCCGCCTCAGGTCCAGTCAAGAAGGAGGGCCCCTGTAACCAGAGCTTGCAGTCCCTTAGCGCAGCTGGCGCCAGGCCACGGGATAGGATGTCCGCAGAATTGTCGTGGGACGCCACATGTCGCCACTGAGTTGGTTGTGACAATGTTTGGATGGTCGAAACACGATTGGCCACGAAAGTACTGTAGGATGAAGCGGTTGAGTTAATCCACGCCAATGCGACCTCTGAATCGGACCAGAGAACGTGAAAAACATCCGGCAGACTGAGCGCTCTCTTGACTCGACTCGTCAATTCCGCTCCAAGCTTGGCGGCACATAACTCCAAACGCGGTACTGTCAACACTTTGATGGGGGCTACCCTGGATTTGGAACAGAGCAGTCGAACGTTGACTTGACCGCTCGCGGAAGTTGAGCGAACATAGATCACAGCGCCATACGCCCTCTCCGAGGCATCGCAGAAAGTGTGTAGCTGCAGCTGAATTGGTTTCTCGCAGGCGATAACGTGTCGGGGAAAGCGAACCCTTTGCAATGATGGTAGCTCACTGCGGAACTTGGCCCACTGTGTATGTATTTCGAGTGGCAAAGCTGCGTCCCAGTCTTGATTTCAGCCGCCAAAGCGCCTGCAGGAACAATTTTGCGGTTACGATAACCAGCGCTAGGATACCCAATGGTTCGAACATTCGGGCGATGTCTGAAGCGATCGTCCGTTTTGTGAACTTGACCTCAGCGAGGTCCAAGTTAATGCCGATTTGGAAATCGTCCGTTTTCGGGAGCCAAATTACCCCCAAGGTTTTGATGTAGTCTTCCGACAAGCTACCAAAATCCAGCTGGACCTCCTGATCCTCGACACTGATCTGCTGTAGAAGATGCGGATGATTGGCACACCATTTGTGCAAAACCATCCCTGCAATGGTAAGAATCTGACGCAATTTCTCCTGTGTTCGGATTGCCTCCGTCAAGCTGTCTGCCCCTGTCATGACGTCGTCTATGTAACAATCATGCTGCAAGGCGCTGCTGCCTAAGGGTGCTCGATTTTGTTCGGCTTGTGCCAGAACCTGGAGGCATTTAGTTGCCAAGTACGGGGCACACGTTGTGCCGTACGTAATGGTCTTGAGTCGATAATATCGCAAAGGCTGGGTTGGACTTGTTCTCCAAATCACCAATTGAAAATTGCAATCGTCATGCTGAAGCCTTATTTGCCGATACATTTTGACAATGTCGGCAGTGAAAACGAAGCGTGGCAAACGGAAACGGATCAAAATCGCAAATAGATCATCCTGAATCGTGGGCCCTGTATGTAGGATATTGTTCAGAGAAACGTTCGTTGATGTTCTGCTGGACGCGTCGAAAACCACCCTCAATTTAGTGGTACTACTACCTGGTTTCAGGACGCAATGGTGCGGCAAAAAATAATGTGCTTTCTTATTCGGTGACCATGTGATTTGCTCCATATGTCCCAGTCGTTCGTATTCGTCCATGAATTCGCAATACTGCCGTCTTAGGTCGGGGTTCTTCTCCAGTCTGCGCTCTATCGCCATGAATCTGCGTATGGCAACGTCCTGCGAGTCACCCAGCCCTTTGGGATCTTCCTTGAAGGGGAGCCGTACCAAGAACCGGCCATCGGATTCACGTTGAGTCGTCTGGGCGAAATGTACTTCGCACGCTCTTTCAGTCGCTGTGAGATTGTGTTGTGGATCCGATACCTCCTCAACCTCCCAGAATCGCTTGATAGCTTGAGTCAGCTGAGTCTCTTCCGTGAGGACTCCGCACGTTACTGGTAGCCCTTGAGGTGTTACTACCTTTCCGGCAACAATCCAACCGAGGAGCGTATTCTGGAGCACAGGGAGTTCAGGGCCCAACTTGATTTGCCCGATGGCAAGAACTTCGTAGAAATGCTCCGCACTCAGCAGCATGCCGATTCGCTCCATTCGATGGAATTCAGGATCCGCCAGTTTGATATTCCCAGGAATCTGCCATTCCGATGTGTCCAGACTCTGAGAAGGTTGAGGAGATATGATTTGATCGAGGACGTAGGCCTCCAACTGCGCGGCATATCCAGACACTCTGGATTTTAGGCCAAGCTCCACCTTACGATGCGCCTTCTCGATGTTTCCACCCACTCCCTCAATCAGTGCAAATTGCGGCGAAGCCGCCAGCCCTAGTTTCTTGATAATGCGCTCGGTTACTAGGTTGATTTGTGAGCCAGGGTCCAATACTGCTCGGCAGTCGGTCACTCTTCCATTGCTGGCAACCACCTTCACAACGGCTGTGCTCAACAGAACATTTTTCCTCGCTCCAGGTTGCATGAGAGCCGTCAACGTGAGGGCGGGCGGCACAGGTGGCGGCTGAATGTCTGGCTTCTTGACTGTGGAGCCAGGCGTTGTCATCTTGGTCTGCTTGGAGATTTTGCTTCCCGTCATATGTAACAAGGTATTGTGTTTTCCGGCGCACTCCTTGCAGCTTCTTGCCGCGCAGCCGGAAGACTGGTGACCTTCTCGCAAGCAATTTACACATAGCTTCTTTAAACGTACAAGGTTTAGCCTTTTCACAGCGTTGTCTTGGAGAAACTCAGGGCAGTAGTATAGCGGGTGATCCTGCGAGCACCTTGGGCATCGCAATGCAGCTACGGCGGCCACGGTAGCTTTGGTAACCTTCTTGTGATTGCGGTCTGGGTCCTTAGGCGTACTACCAAGCGCTTCGAGTGCCTGGAATCGCACTTGTAGGAAATCCAGTAAACCCTTCAAAGGTGGCAGCTCGCGCGGGTTAGCTAAAGATTGCTGATAAAGGGCATGCGTTGTCGAATCCAATTTTCGCAGCAAAATGTGCAGTAGCAATGGATCCCAATCCCTTGTGGATATTTGCAGGTTTTCCAGGCCTCTGAGACACTCTTGTGTGGTGTCATGCAGCGACTTTATGGCTACCGCTGACAGTTTTTCACTGGCCTGAGATGGCTGCCCCATTAATTTGTCGATGAGGGCCGACACCAAGAGTCGTCGATTGTCAAATCTGTCATTAAGTGCCTTCCAGGCAGTTTGATAATTTTCGTCTGACAACGCAAAGTTTCTGATCAAGGATCCAGCCTCTCCTGTAAGGTTAACCTTCAGATACCAAAGCTTCTGGCACGCGGACATCGGCTGGTTATGCACCATTTGCATAAACAAATCCCGGAAATGTCGCCAGTGGAGGTAATCTCCGTTGAAGGTGGGCAAAGCAATTTTTGGGAGCACCAAGCCTGGAGTCGCAGCAGGCATAAAAGACGAGGGCGGCATTTCGGTGGTGGCGTTGACCTTTACTTGCAAGCGAACAATGCAGTCCTGCACGTCCTCCTCCAACCGGATATGCTCTTCCAAATTAAAGCCCTGCGCTTCAGGATCCTCACAGGATTCATAGACTTGCTGATGAAGCTCATCCAATTGTTGCCAGCCTCGCTGCACCGCCTCCGCTCTAGCTTTACACCAAGTCTTCGTGTTTTCTGGCGGTTCTGGGCGAGCCATCGTCCTTCTCAGTGAATCTGCCGAGGCCCGATACCGTCGCAACTTGCATGTGAAAACTGCATTTTTCTGTACCGAGACCAGTGCGGCTGAAGGCTTGTCATTGCTATCGTGTGCTGATGAGGGTGGCTGCGACATTGGCAGTGCCGTACCCTTTAGAGCGTTGATCCTTTCGAGGAAGTGCTTCTGAAAAGTGTCGTAATTTATCTTGGTCGTTTCATACGTTTCGCCCTTGAAGTAGTCGTGTTCCGGTGTGATTTCGAGTAAGGATCGAACTTCGGTGTCCTTGCGTTCGAATTCCTCCCAGGCAGTTTCTAAACGCCGAAGCCGCTCTTCATAGTAGCTGACATCTAGTTTGCGGCTGGCCAAATCCTTCTTATAGTTGGAGATTACGGCTTCTACAGCTCTGGCCAATACCTTCAGCTCCCGGAACACGAACTCCGTATCAACCATTTTATTTTACGCACGCACGACAGGCACGTTTACCGGCACAACACTACCACCACTTGACACTGGTAATCCAAATTCAGACGAGATTGCGAGTGTTAATCTCGCCGGGGCCTCCAAAATGTTTGCGCCCGGACTCTTTTGTCCTGGCCTCTTTCTTCCGTGAAATTACAAATTACATAACATTAAAGCAATTTTCTTTGAAATTTCACAGCTTTTACATCTCACTTAAATGAATTATCGAAAAGCTTTAAAACTGATTAGATATTAAATTTATTGGCGTGGTGTCAAGAAACTAAGAATTCAACAGACGTACTTTACTTAAATTAACTGTAAGTATTCCAACGAATAATTATTCAAACATCGAAAAGAGAAAATTTGTTAGCGATCTTTGTATCGCGACGATCTGATGACGACTGATGATTCCCTTCCTACACCGAGCAAAAGGCGCCAGCAGCACGAAAATGCTGACGCTTGAGCGTCCACAAGCATTCCATGCCCGGAAACCGCTGACGCCCGCGTCTGGTATGGGAAAAAAACTTTGGTTTCGCATTGCAATGCGTTCATGCGGCCACATCATGCATGCAAATGTTGTGTTTGTGTCTTCCGATCGTTTCGCTGACGCGTATAAGTTAACAAAATGATTCGAACATCACGCGAAACTGCTGACGCCCGCGTCTGTGGCGATGCAAAATGTGGCCACATGAGACATGCATGCATCTATGATTTAGCAACTAAGTCAAACAATATTAGTCACATAAGGTGACGAAATTAATTATCCATCTTTGCAAATACGATTTGTAAATAAAATTTTCACTTAAGTGTGTGGACGGGCATTAACACATGAGATCGCACACAATATTCAAAAGCGGGAAGCCTACTGGAAAACGAGAATTCGGAGGGCCTTTATTGCGGGTAGGGAGTTCAAATCGCACGTAATTGATTTTAAGGCAATAAACGAACGGTTGTGTGCGATCCGTATAAAAGCGAAATTCTTCAAAATCTGGCTGATAAATGTTCACGCCCCGACCGAAGAAAAGGACGAAGAAATGAAATAAACATTCTACAACCACCTGGAAAGACTGGTCGACTCATTGCTTACAAACGATATAAAAATAATTCTCGGTGATTTCAACGCTAAGAAGCTTGGCAATGAGATATCTCATCGGGGAACGACTGAAGGATATAGCCTCCACGATGAAAAAAATGGCAGCGGCTAGTACCTCATTGACTTTGCATGTAGCAGAAATCTAGTCATAATTTCGACTTGCTTTCCACATTGACGCATTCATAAAATGATCTGGGTATCACCGGATGGCAACACACAAAACCAGATCGATCAGGTTCTGATCCAACAACGTTAGGCCTCGAGCATGCTTGACATCCGTACATAATTGTAACTCAGATCATTACTTGATCAAATTAACATATCGATGTCATATGTCAAGGGCATATTCCGCGAAGACCCCAGCCCGCTACAATAACTTGACATCGAAAGGCCCCAAACGCCGTCAGTGGCCAAAAATTTCGCGGAGACCCTCGACAACCAGCTGGCTCCCATCTTATCAGATTCATCGTTTTTTTTGTGGAAGGATGGTGAATGCCATTTATGCACAGAGAGTGGGACTCCCATACTCACAAGAATGCGACTGGACTACCCACTAAACACCTCCCCTGTCAACCTGAGAACCCAGCCTGGAACCGTTTGACACACTACTTCGGGCCAGGCCTCGTTTTGTTACGCCGTGAGGCGCCTTCAAGCTGGGGGACCCCTTTCCTAGCGGGAGTGGAGAGGAGAAGAGGAAGTGCCAGAAAAGCGATACCCCAGCCCTAACGCCACCGGCTGCTGTGAATCCCTTTTATATTTTAGGACTGCCCGAACATAATGTGCCACCTGGTTCCATTTGTCAACCGATTCGAGCATCACCGCGATTATATTATCCGGAGTGAGCTCTCCCGTCTCCCTGTAGAGGTTTCTTCGCAGCCTGACCCATTTTGTACACACAAAAAATGTGTGGCAGGCATTGTCCTCCTCTCCTGGGCAAAACCGACAATCGGGGGACCGTGACTTACCAATCTTGTGCAAGTAAGACTGAAAACACCTATGCCCGCTCGAAAGCTGGGTCAGATAGAAGTCAGTCTCACCACGCCCTCGATTTAGCCACGGTCTCACATTCGGGATGAGGCGCGACGTCCATCTTCCCTTCGTGCAATTCACCCAAGACTGCTGCCAATCTTTGAGCGAACGTTGTCACTCCTCGCGGACAACCGTCTCCCTCGCATCTTTGTTTCACCGCAGGTATATAGCGCGGCGCTCTCTAGCAAGGAGGGCGACAGGTATCACGCCTGCAATAACTCTAACCGCCGAGTCAGAGACTGTCGGATACGAAGGTGTAGTTCTCAGTGCTCTTCTTCTCTGTACCTGTGCCAATCGTTTTCGGTATACCTCCTCGCCGAGAGCGTCGCCCCATACTTCTGCTCCGTACAGTAGGACTGACCCTACAGCACTCATTAAGAGGCGTCTTCTTGATGGGCTGGGTCCCCCCTACGTTGGCCATATGTCGACTCAGAGCCGATATTCCCGAAGAAGCCTTCTCAGCCGTTGCCCAGATTTGCTCAGAGAAACTCATCTTCGAGTCGATCAGTAGCTCCAGGTACTTCACGGATGGCTTCGATTCGATTCGTTTATCCCCAATACTGATCATCCTTACTCTAGGGATTCTCTTTTTTGTCAAGATGACCACTTCGGTTTTCTCCAGTGCTAAACTGAGCCTGCACATTAGCATACCTAGCCTAAGTCGCAATTTTTCAACGGCGCGTCCAGCGACCAGGGCCGCAACATCATCCGCATAGCCGACCAAGCGCGACTCATCTGGTATCTCGAGTCTCAGTAGCCCGTCATAAGACACGTTCCACAGGTCCGGACCAAGGATAGATCCCTGGGCAACACCCGATGTAATTTCCATCCTTCGTTGGCCCTGTGTCGTGTCGTAGAGCAGGCTTCGGTCCTTGAGGTAGTCCTCGAAAGCCGCATTAGATATTCTGGAACTTGAAAAGAGTTTTCCAGCGTGTCCAGAATATCCACCCATCTAGCGGAGTTGAAGGCGTTCCTGACGTCGAGTGTTACCAACAGGACGATCCGTCGCTTGGTGCGACTATATGCCTCTGCTTTTTGCACCGCGTTCACCACCTCTGCAATCGCATCACTGGTAGAATGTCCTCCTCTAAAGCTGTACTGCCGAGGAGATAGGTTCCCAGCAGCACGAATCGCGTCAGCAAGTCTTCCCTTGATGAGTTTCTCTAGCACTTTCCCAGCCGTGTCTAGCATGCATAACGGATGGTATGCAGACGGCGACTCGGGATTTCCCTTCCCCTTGCTGATCAGCACGAGCCTCGCCACCTTCCATCGTACCGGGAAAACCCCGTCCCGTAGGCAAGCGTTAAATGTGCTGAGCAGAAAGCCAGGACAGTGGTGATAGGCAAGCCGCAACACCTCAGCTGGAACACCATCTGGACCTGGAGCCTTCCTCGCTTTCAATGAGAGGACTGCCTCCTCCAGTTCCAGTTGTGTGAAGAGTGGATGCTCGACTGCTGTTTCACCATGGATATCGTCAAGACGGACGAGATGGGCGGGGAAGAGTTCCCGCACTATCGCGTCCATCTTTTCCGCGTCATGTACACAAGGTTTCTGTAGGGCGCCAAGCTTCCGCATAACCAGCTGGTAGCCAAGGCCCCACGGATCCTTGCTCACATTGTCCATTAGGTCTTATCAGAAGCGAGCCTTGCTGTTGTTGATCAATTTGCGAAGGCATTTCATGACCGACTTATATGCTGCTGCGCGGTTGCTTGCCTCGTCATGGTTCAGTGCCCGTTGAGCCTCACGCCGAAGCTTGTGACACTCCCTTCGTTTTTCAATGATATCAGTTGACCACCAGTACACTGGGGGTTGCCGGCCGGGGTTTTCGACGGGGCATAGAAGCGTTGCAAGCAGTCGTGATGATGCTCATAGTTGAGTTCACCACGTCTTGAGCTGCCAGTTCTTCTGTCCCCTCCGGATCTCCTTGCAGTGGCGCACTTGCTGTGGGAACCTCGACGAACCTCTCGACGTCCATCCTTCCAATGTTCCATCCAGTTGTAGAAAGCCGGGAGCACGGACGTCGAGAGATAACATCGCTTATCTCAAGCAGAATGCACTGATGATCACTGGCTGAGTAGTCCTCTAATACTCTCCAATTCTGTATCCTCCCTACTAAGGGCTTCGAGGCGAATGTCACGTCCGGTATGGTTCCCTCACAGCCAATATGGCGAAAAGTCGGCGTATTGCCGGTGTTTAGTACGACGAGCGCCGTCCTGACTGCTATTTCTAGGATCCGTTTTCCCTGCGGATCTGTTTGAGGCATGCTCCATTCAATTGCTTTCGCGTTGAAGTCGTTTGAGACAGCGCCCTTCAATGCGTTCGAGACAGTGCCCTTCAAAGCATGAAGCTTGGCTTGGAAAGATGATATCGATTCGTTCGGCGTTAGGTACACACTAAAGAAGGTGGTCCCTGCGGGCCAAACTCATACAAAACCATCCCCACGTCCACAGCTCTCCGCCTGAAAATCACTATTTCGAACCCAGATGACGGCAGTACCAGTTTCATCAGGATACCATGATGCAGAACTTTTATCATGGTGTTGCTTACTCAACAGCAAAAAGTCGGCTTTCATGTCCCTCGCAAACTGCTCAAGCAGATTTTGGGCGGTTGAACTGCGGTGTACGTTTAGCTGCAGGATGCGGGTCCTCGGAGTTCTGATTTTGCCTTGGCTAAGGCTTCCTAGAAAACCCGGCATTTTCTTGATCCCAAGACGTATCCAACATCAGATCTTGGATCAACATCCTTGCCAAGAATACAATGTGCCTCCTTCGTACACTCTTTTCTTTTATGTCATATTTGACCACATTTGTAGCATCGGAACCTTTGCATACTTGTGTGGTGTGACCATAGCCAAGGCATTTGAAACATTGAAGAGGCATTACTCTTCGCCGTACCCTACAGACAACCCACCCTATTCGTACTTTGCCCTTGTTTAGGAATAGTTAAAGCATCGTTAAAAACGAGAAATGAGCTGTGGGTGCAAGTGAAAGCGGCTATTAAAACCGTGGCAGAAGATACAATCGGACATCAAGCCTGGCGCAAAAGAAATGATTGGTTCGATGAGGACTGCCAGAATGCGTTAGATAAAAAGAATCAGGTGTACAAAGAAAGCGTAGGTAGGAAAACCAGGACGAGGAGAGAACACTATGAGAGTCTCAGAAGATAATTAGGATTAAGAAAAGAAAATACTATGACTCCTCTGTCAACCTGAGAACCCAGCCTGGATCCGTTTGACACATTACTTCGGTCCAGGTCTCGTTTTGTTCGATAGACCTCGTACGAATTTTTTTCAAAGTTTTCCTGTTCACGTGGAGAAAGAGCCGTTTTGTTACGCCGTGAAGTGCCTTCAAGCTGGAGAATCTCTTTTCTAGTGGGAGGGGAGAGTGGAAGAGGAAGTGCCAGACAAGCGATCCCCCAGGCCCAATGCCCCCGGATGCTGTGTCCCTTTTATCTTTTAGGACTGCCCGAGTATAATGAGTCACCTGGTTCCATTTGTCAACCGATTCGAGCATCACCGCGACTATATTATCCAGGGTGAGCTCTTCCGTCTCTGTAGAGGTTCCTTCACAGCTTAGCTCTTTTTTCGCACGCAAAAAATGTGTGGTAGGCATTGTCCTCCTCTCCATGGCAATATCGACAATCGGGGGACCGTGACATCAGTCTTGTGCAGATACGGCTGACAACACCTGACATCAATCTTGTGCAGATACGGCTGAAAACACCTGTGGCGGTTATATTATATATAATTCAAAATAACTCAAAAATATTCATTCCATACATAAAATATACTTTACATAAAAATACTTTACTTTTGACATATTAAACATATAATGTAAATCTAGATACCTATATTATTTTTGGAATCGTATATATATATAGACTGTAAATTAATGAATTTAGTTCAGTTCAGATTTGATATTCATACTGTAATGTTGTTTAAATAAAATAAATATTTACAAAACAGATTTAAGTTCATTTCTCGCTTAGTGTGCTACACAAATAAATCGATCTGCGTTCGACAGAGAAAGTGTTCGGCTGCTGCATTTCGAAGTAGTAATTAGAAGAAAAAGTTTATCCTTATAAACAATTACTAACAATTGCGAACAATTGGTGACCCCGATAAGGCACAAGCGCCTTCAAAAATTCAAGACCTCCAGGCTAGAATTTTTTAGAAAAAATTTTGAGATTCCCTCGCAAAAGCTGCGACTCGCGTGTCGCGGAAGATCGAATAGCGAAGAAAGTGAAGGAATCTGATTTCTCGTGGCGATTGAGTCGGTTTGTGCGATTAACTCACACCTTGATAGATGAAAAATCTTGTGTCAATTACGAGCGACGTTAAAGCAGAAAAACAAGCGAAAAGGTCAAATCACGATTTTATTTGCAATTTTCGCCAATTAGTGGTACGTTTACGATCGGGTGTCCGCCTGCCCGCCAGCGAAACGCAAATTAGAATTGTGAACAATTTCGAATTTAGTTATAGCATCCGGACAGAGCCTTAAGAACAAAGCGAAACAATCATCAAATCAGCAGGCAGCCATTGATTTAGTACCGCGAATAAACCGAGAACAGGCGGAAAACGGCGAAAAGTTCCAGCCGAAAATTCCAATCAGCGAACTCGTAAGACATCAAAAGTGGAAAACGACGAGCGAGGAGCGAATATCCAAGTGCAAAAGCAAGAAAAATTTTGTCATGTTCAGCAGATAGTTTAGAGGAGTTTTTGCGTTTGATCAATATTAGGACCAGATTGAGGATATTTCTGACATAATATTGTGTGGCAAAGATCGATTGGCAGTTTTATCAAAAACGATTTTCAAGGAAGTATTACAAACCGAAACGTAAAGGAATTTAAGTAAGAGAATTTATGTACAACATTACATTCTACAATTACACACATTTTAAATTCATACATATATACCAGAATTTTTTAAATATTTCAAATATTTTTCAAAATTTCTAAATATTTTTTTTAAATGTTTAAAACTTTAAATAAAATTTTAACGATTAGATCGCAGATTAAGGGTAGGATATATCCTGCGACAGGGCGGATATATCCAGCGTAGCGCACCCAGAACCCTTAGGGATTTATTTTTGCAGGAATACTATTATAAATTAAATTATGCCCCAAGATAATTTGCATGATGCGAGTCCTTCAGGGGATTCTACAGTAAATGCTGTAGCAGTGAAACTACCTTCATTTTGGAAGGAGTTTCCTGAAACATGGTTTAAGCGTTCGGAGGCTCAATTCGCTCTGGCTGGGATTACGACAGAGTTAACTAAATTCAATTATGTTCTGGTAGGTCTTGATCCTGAAGGCATTAGGACAGTTACTGATCTAGTGAATAATCCTTCATCCACTACTCCCTGCACAACTTTAAAAGAAGCTTTAATTTCCAGGCTTTCAGCAAGTAAGAATACGAGATTAAGTCAATTAATTTCGAATCTCACTTTAGGAGATAGACAGCCCTCACAACTTCTTCGTGAGATGAAACAACTTGGGGGGGATAAAGTTGGAGATGATCTTTTAAGGTCATTATGCCTTCAAAGACTACCGGAATACATGCAAGCAATATTAGCATGTAATCGGTCCAGCTCTTTGAATGATCTGGCATCAAGTGCAGATAAAATTTTTGAAGTTTCAAATAGACCATCAGTATTTTCGTTTGCAAATTCCTCCAAATTAGAACCTAACTTTCAACAACAAATTACAGAGGTCAAATCGCTGAACTTACTAAGGCTGTTGGAGAATCATTAAGATTTAGAAGTCCAAGAAGGAATGATGGCCAGTTTCAAGGTTTCCGTTCACGTAGTTCATCCAACAAACGCTCAAAAGATAGAGGATTTTGTTGGTATCATGCTAAATTTGTGTATTGAGCCATGCAAATTTATTAACAAAAATTCTAAGGAGACTTTCAATAATTCATAAAACTAAATCCTCTCAAGTCTCCGGCGGCAAACTTAAGTAGTATTTCTTCTAGCCTCCTTTTAATTCTCGATCGTTCTTCAAAGAAGAATTTTTTAATCGATACAGGTGCAGAAATTTCCGTGATTCCATAATCAAATAATTTGAAATTAATTCCATCGGGATTTAAACTTTCTGCTGCTAATGCATCTTCCATTGATACATATGGCAGAAAGCTATTAACATTAAATTTGGGACTTAGAAGAGATTTTTCATGGCGCTTTATAATTGCCGACATTACACGTCCCATTATAGGAGCAGATTTCCTTGGTCATTTCGGTCTTTTAGTAGATGTAGCTAATAAGGCTTTAATTGACCCAGTTCCCAATCTTAAATCAATAACTTCTATTTCTAAGGAAGATTATTCAAATTTATCAATTCACGTTCAATCGGACATTGATCCTAATGTTAAAGAATTATTAATTAAATTCAAGTCGATTACCTTAGAATCTGATTTCATCAAAGTTCCAGTAATAATATTAAACAAAAAATTGTTACTTCTGGATCTCCAATCATGTCCAAACCTAGACGTTTAGCTCCGGACAGATTAGAGTCAGCTAAAAAAGAACTTAATTTTCTTCTGGAACAAGGCATCTTTCGTCCTTCAGACAGCAAATGGTCCTCACCATTACACATGGTAAAAAAAAGTAATGGTGAATGGCGTCCTTGTGGAGACTACAGACGTTTAAATGCCATAACCGTTCCAGATCGTTATCCGATTCCTAATATTCAGGATATTACTCATTTTCTGACCGATTGCAAAACATTTTCAACTTTAGATCTTACCAAGGCATACCATCAAATTCCAGTCGAACCCGAAGATATTCCAAAAACAGCTATATGCACACCGTTTGGACTGTTTGAGTTTACCCGAATGACCTTTAGACTATGCAATGCTGCGGAAACTTTCCAGTGATTTATTAATTCTGTATTGGAAGATCTAAATTTTTGTTTTGTATATCTTGACGACATCCTGATTGCATCTAAATCAGTTTCTGAGCATTTAGCTCATTTGGAAATTATTTTTGAGAGATTACAGGAACATGGTCTTATAATTAATATTAACAAATGTAAATTTTTACAGACTGAGATAAAATTTCTTGGTCATTTCATTTCCTCTGAAGGCATTCGTCCAGCTCCAGACAAGTGTCAAGATATTCTTCAATTCAAATTACCTGAGACTATTTTAGAACTTAGACGATTTTTAGGCATGATAAATTTTTATCGTCGCTTCTTGCCCAATGCAGCTCAACATCATGCATTACTTAACAGTTATCTAATAGGAGCTAAAAATTCAGACAAAAGAAAAATTAACTGGACTCACCAAGCTATTGAATCTTTTAATGTTTCAAAACAAAAATTGTTCGAAGCAGCAGTATTAGCTTTTCCCAACATGGATGCTACTATAGCAATTTTTGTCGATGCTTCAGATATTGCCATTGGTGCAGCACTCCAACAACGCATAAATGATGACTGGCAAGCCTTAGGTTTCTTCTCTAAGAAACTCAATCAAGCTCAAAAAAATTATAATACTTATGACCGTGAATTGTTGGCGGCTTATCTAGCAGTAAAATATTTTAGATTTTACATTGAAGGTCGTTCTTTCACGCTGTTCACAGATCACAAGCCATTAATCTATTCGTTTCGGTCAAACCCAGCTAAAGCTTCTCCAAGGCAACTCCGTCAACTAACATTTATTAGTGAGTTTACTACAGACTTTCGACATATTTCTGGCAAAGAGAATGTAGTTGCTGATTCTGTTTCTAGGATTTCTCAAATAGAAATTCCTAGTACAATAGATTTCAAACTTATTCCAGAAGTACAAACTGTAGATGAATGTTTGACAAACTTGAGAACAAATTCAAAATTTAAGTTTAGTCAAATTAATTTGTCAAATTCAGATATTGAAGTTTTTTGTGAAATTTCTGATAAAACTATCTTCAAAACTGTTCACAATTTAGCACATCGTGGAATACGAACTACTCGTAGCATTATTCCAAGCAAATATTTTTGGCCTTCATTAAATAAGGATGTTGCAAACTGGACTCGAAGTTGTTTAGATTGTCAACGTTGCAAAATTTCAAGGCATAATAAAAGTGAAATTAAAACTTTTCCATTGGTATCTAAACGCTTCAAAGCAATTCATATGGATATTATCGGACCACTTCCTTATTCACAAGGTTTCACGTATTGCTTAACAATTATTGACCGATTTTCAAGATGACCAGAAGCTATTCCCATGACAAATATAATAGCTCAATCTTGTGCGGAAGCTTTATGCAGTGTTTGGATTGCACGTTTTGAAGTTCCTGAAACCATAGTTACTGATCAAGGTAAACAATTTGAATCACAACTATTTGGCGAACTAGCAAGGACTCTAAGCTAACGGTACGATCGAAAGATGGCATTGTACGCTTAAAGTGGCCATTACGACACATAATAATCCTTCATGGACCAAGAGCTTACCTATTGTGATGTTAGGTTTGAGAACAACAATCAAAGAAGATCTTAATACTTCTCCAGCAGACCTACTTTATGGAGAAAATATCAAAATTCCGGGTGATTTTTCAATTCCATCATTTTACAACCAAATTCAAAACGACTTTGTTAAAGATCCGAAAGTTGCTATGTCGGTTCTCAAACCTATTCCGGCTGCAAATCATGGTAATAATAATACAAAAATTATTAAAAGTTTAGATACATGCACCGAAGTTCTAGTCAGGGTAGATTCAGTTCGACCATCGCTTAAACCACCATACCAAGGTCCCTTTAAGATATTGCAAAGAAAAGGAAAATATTTCACTATTGAGATTAATAATAAAGCGTGTAATATTTCTGTAGATCGATTAAAACCTTGTTTTTCCGCAATTAAGAAAAAAGTAATAAAAAAATGGAAATATAGAGATCAAAAAAGTATCGTTGGACATCAGTAAAAATAAAACAAAATTTATAATATGATATTTATGACTGGCAAAAGTTCCAATAAGTCTCAAAGAATAATTTTACATTACAATTAAAAAATCAACCAGTAACAGTTAACTAACCCCACATAAGTAGTTTTCCTTTTATCGCGAAATATAAATATTTCACTAGGGGGAAGTTCTGTGGCGGTTATATTGTAAATAATTCAAAATAACTCAAAAATATTCATTTCATACATAAAATATACTTTACATAAAAATACTTCACTTTTGATATATTAAACATGTAACGTAAATCTAGATACCTATATTATTTTTGGAATTGTATATATATAGATTGTAAATTAATGAATTTAATTCAGTCCAGCCAGTCCATTCAGTTCGTTCTCAAATATTGTATTGTTTGATATTATATAATAAAATATTATTATTCAATTCATTAAAAATATCTTTCTAATTGTAGGAAGAAAAAGTTTATCCTTATAAACAATTACTTATCATTACAAACAATACTAACTATAACGAACACACCTATGCCTGCTCAAAATCTGGGTCAGAAAGAAGTCAGTCTCACCATGTCTTGCATTTAGCCACGGTCTTACATCCATGATGAGGCACGCAGTCCACCGTCCCATCGTGCAATTGACCCAAGACTGTTGCCAATCATTGAGCGAGCGCTGTCTCTCTTCGCGGACAACCGTCTCCCTCGCATCCTCGTTTCCGCGCAGGTAAATAGAGCGGCGCTCTCTAGCAAGGAGGGTGACAGATATCACGCCTGCAATAACTCTCACCGCCGAGTCAGAGACTGTCGGATACGAAGGTGTAGTCCTCAGTGCTCCTCTTCTCTGCACCTGTGCCAAAGGTTTTCGGTATACCTCCTTGCTGAGAGCATCGCCCCATACTTCTGCTCTGTACAGTAGCACTGACCCTACAGCACTCATGAAGAGGCGTCTTCTTGATGGGTCGGGTCCCCCTACGTTGGCCATAAGTCGACTCAGAGCCGATACTCCCGAAGCAGCCTTCTCAGCTGTTGCCCTGATTCGCTCAGAGAAACTCACCTTCGAGATGATCAGTAGCCCCAGGTACTTCACCGATGGCTTTGATTCGATTCGCATATCTCTAATGCTGATCATCCTTACTCTAGGGATTCTCTTTTTTGTCAAGATGACCACTTCGGTTTTCTCCAGTGCTAAACTGAGCCCGCGAGCAGTCATCAAGTCCCTCACTCGGCGCATTAGCATACCTAGCCTAAGTTGCGCTTGTTCAACGGTGCGTCCAGCGACCAGAGCCGCAACATCATCCGCATAGGCGACCAAGCGCGACTCATCTGGCAGCTCGAGTCTCAGTAGCCCGTCGTAAGACACGTTCCATAGGTCCGGACCAAGGATAGATCCTTCGGCAACACCCGATGTAATTTCCATCCTTCGTTGGCCCTGTGCCGTGGCGGAGAGTAGGCTTCGGTCCTTTAGGTAGTCCTTCAAAAGCCGTATTAGATATTCTGGAAATTGAAAAGAGTTTTCCAGCATATCCAGAATATCCACCCATCTAGCAGAGTTGAAAGCGTTCCTGACGTCGAGTGCCACCAACAGGACGATCCGTCGCTTGGTGCGACTATATGCCTCTGCCTTTTGGACCGCGCTCACTACCTCTGCAATCGTATCAATGGTGGAATGTTCTGCTCGAAAGCCATACTGCCGTGGAGATAGGTTCGCAGCAGCACGAATCGCGTCAGTGAGTCTTCCCTTGATGAGTTTCTCTAGCACTTTCCCAGCCGTGTCTAGCATGCATAACGGGCGGTATGCAGACGGAGATTCGGGATTTCCCTTCCCATTGTTGATCAGCACGAGCCTCGCCACCTTCCAGCGTATCGGGAAAACCTCATCCCGAAGGCAAACGTTGAATGTGCTGAGCAGCAAGTCAGAACAATGGTGATAAACGAGCCGCAACACCTCAGCTGGAACACCATCTGGACCTGGAGTCTTCCTCGCTTTCAACGAAAGGACTGTCTCTTCCAGTTCCGGCTGTGTGAAGAGTGGACACTCAACTGCTGTTTCACCATAGACAGCGTCAACACGGACAGAATGGGCGGGGAAGAGTCCTCGCACTATCTCGTCCATCTTTTCCGCATCATGTATCATGACGACCCATTAAGAAGTATAGAAGTAAGCCTAGCGAGCAACAACACAAGACAAGCATACAAAGTAGTGCAAAGCTCGGAAACGTGGTTATCAGCTCAAAACCACGCTCTGTCGTGATGACATCGGCAATATCATCGCTGATGAAACCAAGATTAAGGAAAGATGGGCATCATATTTCAAGAACCTCCTTAATCCTCCGCACAGCTCCAGAACATCGGAACCTATAGATGTCTGCGTTGAGCTTGCATTGGCTCCACCAACTCTGGATGAAATTTGTTCCATCATCAAAGCCCAAAAGAATAATAAAGCGCCGGGCATAGATGAGACTCCAGTGGAGCTCATCAAATATGGTTGGCAACAAGAACATATGCCGAAAGCGTGGAGCCAATCAATTTTATTCCCTACCCACAAAAAGGTGACAAACTACAGTGAGAGAATTATAGAGTTATATCACTACTTTGTACGGCGTACAAAATATTTTCTAAAATTATTGGGGAGTATCAAGGTGGTTTTAGAGCAGGTATGTCGGCAATAGACCTTTTGTGCACAGTCAAGCAGGTACTTGAAAAATGCTAGGAGTTCAGCATAGACGTACATCAAATTTTCGTTGAATTTAAGCAAGCATACGACAGTATTGATCGTAACGTACTGTACCAAATAATGTTTTGCTTTGGTACCCCAGCCAAATTACTCCGTCTTACCAAAATGACGTCGACGACCTCCCAAGTCCGCATCAATAACCAATTTGCCTTTGACACAAATATCGCACTACCGCAGGTGGATGGGCTGTCCCCATTGCTATTCAATTTGGCTCTGGAGTACGTCATACGGAAGCCACCTGTCGATACGCGAGGTACATTACCATACAAGTCGAGCCAAGTAGTCGCCCATGCGGACGACATCAACGTTTTGTCACGGTCATTAACAACTGCCACAGAACTTTCCCTGAAACTCAACAGCGAAGCAAAACTAGTAGGCGTACAAATCAATGAAAATAAAACTCATGACGCAGTCGCGGAAAGATACCTCAAACACACAAAATATCACACTTGGCGAATACAGTATCGAGAATGTTAGCGAATTTGTGTATTTTGGCGCCAAAATAACGGAAGCGGGCAATGAAAGGGACGAAATACGCCGAAGAATACAACTCGCAAATAAAATATTTTATTCAGTATTCACGATCTTGAATAACAGCTGCATACCCAGGAAAAAAAAAGCTCCAAATTAAAAAATCTGTGTTATGCTATGGGTGTGAAACTTGGACCCTAACCCAAGCATCCGCTTTTAAGCGCGCATGGGTGTTTTCAGTCTTACCTGCACAAGATTGGTAAGTTACGGCCCCCCAATTGTCGGTTTTGCCTAGGAAAGGAAGACAATGCCTGCCACAAATTTTTTGCGTGCACGAAGTGGGTCAGGCTGCGAAGGGACCTCTACACGAAGACGGGAGAGCTCACCTCGGATAATATAGTCGCGGTGATGCTCGAATCGGGCAGTCCTAAAAGATAAAAGGGACTCACAGCAGCCAAGGGTGTTTGGGCTGGGCATCGCTTGTCTGGCGCATCCTTTTCCCCTCTCCCCTCCCACTAGAATAGGGATCCCCCAGTTTGAAGGCGCCTCAGGACGTAACAAACTCAGACCTTGCCCGAAGTAATATGTCAAACGGTTCCAGGCTAGGTTCTCAGGTTGATAGGGTAGGTGTTTAGTGGGTAGTTCAGACGCCTTCGTGCGAGCATGGGAGTTCCACACTCTGTGCATAAATAGCATTCACCTCCCAAACACAAAAAACCTCAAGAATCCGCAAATATATGGAACGCCTTTGAGCGACGGGCTCTGAGGCGAATAGTCGGAGTAAAGCTAGATGGGGACCAATGGCGAATTCGATACAACCATGAGCTGTATGAATTTTTTGATGAACTGGAGGTTTCAACGATTGCAAGACTGCGGAAGCTGCAATGGGCTGGCCACATGAATCGTACGGACAAACAACGGATACCCAAGAAGGTATTCAATGGGAGAATTGAAGGCGGGAGACCAATGAAACCGAGGAAACGCTGGTCTTACTCGGTTGACGAAGACAGTTCATCGCTGCTCGGGGTTTGAAATTGGAGGACACGGTCAATGGAACGAGAGAGTTGGCAGCGCTATTTGCAGGAAACGAAGGCGCGAAAGGGGCTGTAGTGCTAAGAAGAAGAAGTAGGGCTTTGCCCCATACATGGAAGTTGATTCGTTTGCTCTTTGTGCCATGGTGTGTTTTGGATATTTTTTCTGGCTATATCATACAGCTTTTGTAGTTTATTTCAGCATGTGGTAATTACTTTCGTGGGTAGTATAGGGAGTGGGTTCTCATTTTAGATTGGAGGGGATGTCTGAGGTAAAGCCGAAAAGACAATCCATAGGAGTGAGTTTATTGTTATCATGTTCACTATTGTTATAAACGAATGCGGCCATTCACAAGAATGGTGCGCAGATATTCAATCAGTGGTCTGTGTGCTCTTTCCAAGGCTCCGTTTGATTAGGGGTGGTAGGCTGTGGTCTTCAACTTCTTAGTGTTAAGTAGTTTGCAGATCTGTGTGTAAATTTGTCCCACAAAGTTGGTACCCAGATCTGTGACTAATTATTTGATTTCTTCCCAGAATACCTTTGCCACTGTTTCTGCCTCTATATGGGGTAGGGCGTACCATACTACGAACTTTATGAGGTTATCCTGGAATATTAGTATATATTTCAAATTACTTTTTATGGAATTGTTTGCAGCTACATATAAATGAGTTGCATATTTTGAATAATAATTTTTCTGAAAAATTATTAGAGAAGAAAAATGTTAGAAGAAGGTGGTTTCGACGTGTGCACTAATTCTCCTCAGGCCATCACACTTAGATACACACCGGTGATGGCGACCACCATGCTCAGAGGTGAGGGAGTAAATTTTTTTTTTTTTTTTTTTTTTTTTTTTTTTTTTTTTTTTTTTTTTTTTTAACTTTTCTACTAATGCAAACTCAATATGTTTTTGTTTCTGCAAGTTATATTCAAGGTAAATTTCTCTTGTAAGTACTTGTATTAGCTAAACTTTTTAATTGGATCATTTCACCCTTTTCACATCAATTTAATGTAAATCTATACGACAAATTTGCTCTACATTTGAAGCTTTATCTAACGTCGCGCGGATATCGATCACTCTTTCGGATGGCTCCGATAGCTTTTTAAATTACTTTTTATGGAATTGTTTGCAGCTACATATAAATGAGTTGCATATTTTGAATAATAATTTTTCTGAAAAATTATTAGAGAAGAAAAATGTTAGAAGAAGGTGGTTTCGACGTGTGCACTAATTCTCCTCAGGCCATCACACTTAGATACACACCGGTGATGGCGACCACCATGCTCAGAGGTGAGGGAGTAAATTTTTAACTTTTCTACTAATGCAAACTCAATATGTTTTTGTTTCTGCAAGTTATATTCAAGGTAAATTTCTCTTGTAAGTACTTGTATTAGCTAAACTTTTTAATTGGATCATTTCACCCTTTTCACATCAATTTAATGTAAATCTATACGACAAATTTGCTCTACATTTGAAGCTTTATCTAACGTCGCGCGGATATCGATCACTCTTTCGGATGGCTCCGATAGCTTTTTAAATTACTTTTTATGGAATTGTTTGCAGCTACATATAAATGAGTTGCATATTTTGAATAATAATTTTTCTGAAAAATTATTAGAGAAGAAAAATGTTAGAAGAAGGTGGTTTCGACGTGTGCACTAATTCTCCTCAGGCCATCACACTTAGATACACACCGGTGATGGCGACCACCATGCTCAGAGGTGAGGGAGTAAATTTTTAACTTTTCTACTAATGCAAACTCAATATGTTTTTGTTTCTGCAAGTTATATTCAAGGTAAATTTCTCTTGTAAGTACTTGTATTAGCTAAACTTTTTAATTGGATCATTTCACCCTTTTCACATCAATTTAATGTAAATCTATACGACAAATTTGCTCTACATTTGAAGCTTTATCTAACGTCGCGCGGATATCGATCACTCTTTCGGATGGCTCCGATAGCTTTTTAAATTACTTTTTATGGAATTGTTTGCAGCTACATATAAATGAGTTGCATATTTTGAATAATAATTTTTCTGAAAAATTATTAGAGAAGAAAAATGTTAGAAGAAGGTGGTTTCGACGTGTGCACTAATTCTCCTCAGGCCATCACACTTAGATACACACCGGTGATGGCGACCACCATGCTCAGAGGTGAGGGAGTAAATTTTTAACTTTTCTACTAATGCAAACTCAATATGTTTTTGTTTCTGCAAGTTATATTCAAGGTAAATTTCTCTTGTAAGTACTTGTATTAGCTAAACTTTTTAATTGGATCATTTCACCCTTTTCACATCAATTTAATGTAAATCTATACGTCGAAACCACCTTCTTCTAACATTTTTCTTCTCTAATAATTTTTCAGAAAAATTATTATTCAAAATATGCAACTCATTTATATGTAGCTGCAAACAATTCCATAAAAAGTAATTTAAAAAGCTATCGGAGCCATCCGAAAGAGTGATCGATATCCGCGCGACGTTAGATAAAGCTTCAAATGTAGAGCAAATTTGTCGTATAGATTTACATTAAATTGATGTGAAAAGGGTGAAATGATCCAATTAAAAAGTTTAGCTAATACAAGTACTTACAAGAGAAATTTACCTTGAATATAACTTGCAGAAACAAAAACATATTGAGTTTGCATTAGTAGAAAAGTTAAAAATTTACTCCCTCACCTCTGAGCATGGTGGTCGCCATCACCGGTGTGTATCTAAGTGTGATGGCCTGAGGAGAATTAGTGCACACGTCGAAACCACCTTCTTCTAACATTTTTCTTCTCTAATAATTTTTCAGAAAAATTATTATTCAAAATATGCAACTCATTTATATGTAGCTGCAAACAATTCCATAAAAAGTAATTTAAAAAGCTATCGGAGCCATCCGAAAGAGTGATCGATATCCGCGCGACGTTAGATAAAGCTTCAAATGTAGAGCAAATTTGTCGTATAGATTTACATTAAATTGATGTGAAAAGGGTGAAATGATCCAATTAAAAAGTTTAGCTAATACAAGTACTTACAAGAGAAATTTACCTTGAATATAACTTGCAGAAACAAAAACATATTGAGTTTGCATTAGTAGAAAAGTTAAAAATTTACTCCCTCACCTCTGAGCATGGTGGTCGCCATCACCGGTGTGTATCTAAGTGTGATGGCCTGAGGAGAATTAGTGCACACGTCGAAACCACCTTCTTCTAACATTTTTCTTCTCTAATAATTTTTCAGAAAAATTATTATTCAAAATATGCAACTCATTTATATGTAGCTGCAAACAATTCCATAAAAAGTAATTTAAAAAGCTATCGGAGCCATCCGAAAGAGTGATCGATATCCGCGCGACGTTAGATAAAGCTTCAAATGTAGAGCAAATTTGTCGTATAGATTTACATTAAATTGATGTGAAAAGGGTGAAATGATCCAATTAAAAAGTTTAGCTAATACAAGTACTTACAAGAGAAATTTACCTTGAATATAACTTGCAGAAACAAAAACATATTGAGTTTGCATTAGTAGAAAAGTTAAAAATTTACTCCCTCACCTCTGAGCATGGTGGTCGCCATCACCGGTGTGTATCTAAGTGTGATGGCCTGAGGAGAATTAGTGCACACGTCGAAACCACCTTCTTCTAACATTTTTCTTCTCTAATAATTTTTCAGAAAAATTATTATTCAAAATATGCAACTCATTTATATGTAGCTGCAAACAATTCCATAAAAAGTAATTTAAAAAGCTATCGGAGCCATCCGAAAGAGTGATCGATATCCGCGCGACGTTAGATAAAGCTTCAAATGTAGAGCAAATTTGTCGTATAGATTTACATTAAATTGATGTGAAAAGGGTGAAATGATCCAATTAAAAAGTTTAGCTAATACAAGTACTTACAAGAGAAATTTACCTTGAATATAACTTGCAGAAACAAAAACATATTGAGTTTGCATTAGTAGAAAAGTTAAAAATTTACTCCCTCACCTCTGAGCATGGTGGTCGCCATCACCGGTGTGTATCTAAGTGTGATGGCCTGAGGAGAATTAGTGCACACGTCGAAACCACCTTCTTCTAACATTTTTCTTCTCTAATAATTTTTCAGAAAAATTATTATTCAAAATATGCAACTCATTTATATGTAGCTGCAAACAATTCCATAAAAAGTAATTTAAAAAGCTATCGGAGCCATCCGAAAGAGTGATCGATATCCGCGCGACGTTAGATAAAGCTTCAAATGTAGAGCAAATTTGTCGTATAGATTTACATTAAATTGATGTGAAAAGGGTGAAATGATCCAATTAAAAAGTTTAGCTAATACAAGTACTTACAAGAGAAATTTACCTTGAATATAACTTGCAGAAACAAAAACATATTGAGTTTGCATTAGTAGAAAAGTTAAAAATTTACTCCCTCACCTCTGAGCATGGTGGTCGCCATCACCGGTGTGTATCTAAGTGTGATGGCCTGAGGAGAATTAGTGCACACGTCGAAACCACCTTCTTCTAACATTTTTCTTCTCTAATAATTTTTCAGAAAAATTATTATTCAAAATATGCAACTCATTTATATGTAGCTGCAAACAATTCCATAAAAAGTAATTTAAAAAGCTATCGGAGCCATCCGAAAGAGTGATCGATATCCGCGCGACGTTAGATAAAGCTTCAAATGTAGAGCAAATTTGTCGTATAGATTTACATTAAATTGATGTGAAAAGGGTGAAATGATCCAATTAAAAAGTTTAGCTAATACAAGTACTTACAAGAGAAATTTACCTTGAATATAACTTGCAGAAACAAAAACATATTGAGTTTGCATTAGTAGAAAAGTTAAAAATTTACTCCCTCACCTCTGAGCATGGTGGTCGCCATCACCGGTGTGTATCTAAGTGTGATGGCCTGAGGAGAATTAGTGCACACGTCGAAACCACCTTCTTCTAACATTTTTCTTCTCTAATAATTTTTCAGAAAAATTATTATTCAAAATATGCAACTCATTTATATGTAGCTGCAAACAATTCCATAAAAAGTAATTTAAAAAGCTATCGGAGCCATCCGAAAGAGTGATCGATATCCGCGCGACGTTAGATAAAGCTTCAAATGTAGAGCAAATTTGTCGTATAGATTTACATTAAATTGATGTGAAAAGGGTGAAATGATCCAATTAAAAAGTTTAGCTAATACAAGTACTTACAAGAGAAATTTACCTTGAATATAACTTGCAGAAACAAAAACATATTGAGTTTGCATTAGTAGAAAAGTTAAAAATTTACTCCCTCACCTCTGAGCATGGTGGTCGCCATCACCGGTGTGTATCTAAGTGTGATGGCCTGAGGAGAATTAGTGCACACGTCGAAACCACCTTCTTCTAACATTTTTCTTCTCTAATAATTTTTCAGAAAAATTATTATTCAAAATATGCAACTCATTTATATGTAGCTGCAAACAATTCCATAAAAAGTAATTTAAAAAGCTATCGGAGCCATCCGAAAGAGTGATCGATATCCGCGCGACGTTAGATAAAGCTTCAAATGTAGAGCAAATTTGTCGTATAGATTTACATTAAATTGATGTGAAAAGGGTGAAATGATCCAATTAAAAAGTTTAGCTAATACAAGTACTTACAAGAGAAATTTACCTTGAATATAACTTGCAGAAACAAAAACATATTGAGTTTGCATTAGTAGAAAAGTTAAAAATTTACTCCCTCACCTCTGAGCATGGTGGTCGCCATCACCGGTGTGTATCTAAGTGTGATGGCCTGAGGAGAATTAGTGCACACGTCGAAACCACCTTCTTCTAACATTTTTCTTCTCTAATAATTTTTCAGAAAAATTATTATTCAAAATATGCAACTCATTTATATGTAGCTGCAAACAATTCCATAAAAAGTAATTTAAAAAGCTATCGGAGCCATCCGAAAGAGTGATCGATATCCGCGCGACGTTAGATAAAGCTTCAAATGTAGAGCAAATTTGTCGTATAGATTTACATTAAATTGATGTGAAAAGGGTGAAATGATCCAATTAAAAAGTTTAGCTAATACAAGTACTTACAAGAGAAATTTACCTTGAATATAACTTGCAGAAACAAAAACATATTGAGTTTGCATTAGTAGAAAAGTTAAAAATTTACTCCCTCACCTCTGAGCATGGTGGTCGCCATCACCGGTGTGTATCTAAGTGTGATGGCCTGAGGAGAATTAGTGCACACGTCGAAACCACCTTCTTCTAACATTTTTCTTCTCTAATAATTTTTCAGAAAAATTATTATTCAAAATATGCAACTCATTTATATGTAGCTGCAAACAATTCCATAAAAAGTAATTTAAAAAGCTATCGGAGCCATCCGAAAGAGTGATCGATATCCGCGCGACGTTAGATAAAGCTTCAAATGTAGAGCAAATTTGTCGTATAGATTTACATTAAATTGATGTGAAAAGGGTGAAATGATCCAATTAAAAAGTTTAGCTAATACAAGTACTTACAAGAGAAATTTACCTTGAATATAACTTGCAGAAACAAAAACATATTGAGTTTGCATTAGTAGAAAAGTTAAAAATTTACTCCCTCACCTTTGAGCATGGTGGTCGCCATCACCGGTGTGTATCTAAGTGTGATGGCCTGAGGAGAATTAGTGCACACGTCGAAACCACCTTCTTCTAACATTTTTCTTCTCTAATAATTTTTCAGAAAAATTATTATTCAAAATATGCAACTCATTTATATGTAGCTGCAAACAATTCCATAAAAAGTAATTTAAAAAGCTATCGGAGCCATCCGAAAGAGTGATCGATATCCGCGCGACGTTAGATAAAGCTTCAAATGTAGAGCAAATTTGTCGTATAGATTTACATTAAATTGATGTGAAAAGGGTGAAATGATCCAATTAAAAAGTTTAGCTAATACTAGTATATATTTGTTGCCGGTTGGTGTTTCGAGTAGCGGGTCTACAATGTCTAAGTAGACCTTATCGATCGCTCTCTCTGCTTTGTCAGGGATTACCATCGGCATGCGGTAGTGTAGTATATTTTTCATGGTTTGACACTTGCCGCACTTCTTTACGTAGTGTATACGTTTTTACTATACCTTTGTGTCCACCTAAGGGGGAGTCATGATACTCAGATGGTATTTTTTTCTATTTCGTCTGGGGTTGTCAGGGTGATTATGGGGCTATTTTAGTGTTCTGTTGTGGAATTTTGCATTTCTTCTGCGGGGCATGGGTTTTCAGTTTCAGTGAAAATTAATTTCTGCTGTTCCTGGATTTGTATTTGGGGGTCTGGAATACAGGGATTCATATGCTGAGATAGTGACGATGTATTGGTGTCAGGTGGTTCTGGGGAGGGGTCTGGTTTACCTGAATCAGCTGGTGGAGGTTCAGGTTCATTCTTCCGTTCTCTGGTGATGGTGACCACATTTAACTGGGCTTAGTTCGCCTCCGGGCTAGGTGCACTTTCCGGGATTCTGCTTAGGGTATCTGCATTGGTGTTGTATTTTCCTGGTTTATATTCAATATGATAATCGAACTCGGACAGCTTGTGGTGGAATCTGACTAACCGAGTAGTCGGGTCTTTCACATTAAAGTTTCCTTTTAAAGGCTTGTGGTTCATATACACAGCAAAGCGTTATCCTGAACTAAGCAAGTAAAGTTTTGGTTGCCCACACTTTCGCTAGGAGTTCCTTCTCGATAGTGGAGTAGTTACGTTCTGCTTTGTTGAGAGTGCGGCTTGTGTGGAAAATCGGGGTATGCAAGTAGAGGAGGTTCCATAAAAGTGTTTTTTAGCTGCTGAAATGCGTCTATGCACTTTTCTGTCCAGGTGAACCTTGCATCCTTGCGTAGGAGATTTATAAGTGGTTTTGCTATCTTTGAAAAGTTTGGGATGAATTTTCTGTAGTAGTTTACTAGTCCTAAAATATTGGGGACGGGAAATTCTCGTACGCAGCTTACCTTGCTGGGTCCAGGCAGGCGCCAGTCTGCGAGCAGATGTGTCCTAAGTACACCATGTCTCGATGTAAAAATTGGAGTTTCTTGGGTTGTAGTTTAAGATTGTTCGATCTGAGATGGCTGAATATCTTCCGAAGTTTTGCTATGTGGTCAGGCAGGTTGTTCCCGTAGACGACTATGTCGTCCAGATAAACGGAACAATCGAACCCCTGGAGGCCAGTTAGGATGTAGTTCATCATCCGTTGGAAGGTTGCCGGTGCTCAGACCGAGCGGTATACGCTTAAACTCATAATGTCCGTAATTGGTGCTAAGGGCTGTTTTGGGTCAATCCTTGGGTTATACCAATACTTGATGATAACCGCTGGCTAGATCCAGGGTGCTGAAATATGACCCTCCACTTTTTTGAGCCATCGGGTCCTGCTTTTTTCGGTAGGACCAGTAAGGAGGAGTCTCATGGACTTTTGCTGGGCTGGACAATGTCTTTGTCCAGCATTCCTTTGAGTTGGGAGTTCATTATATACTTCTGCAGTTGGCTTAGTCTGTACATATTTTGGTTAATGGGTGCCTGATCTGTGATTAGTGGGATTTGGTAGCTGGGTGCTTTTGTTTAGCTCAGCTTATCACCGGAGAAGAAGGAAATGTCATCAAATTCTCTACATCGTTGGGTGACGGCGATTTTTCTTTCTGAATTGAGGTGTTCGTATAAAACTAGTTCCTACTTGAGTAATGTTCTGGGCATAATTTTTTTGGGGGGTAATTGTTCACTGTGGGTTGTACTTTAGTAACCCACTTGTATTATCATATCATTGGGTTGTTCTTTGGTTCTTCGTTGTCTAAGGGCTTGATGAAGGAGTCACCAAGTTTTTCGAGTCGAAGTGTTGCTTTTGCTAGTGTGACTGGTGTTTCCCTAGCATTGAGAATTCCTATAACAGGGTAGGCAGGGCTTACTATGGAGTTGGCGATGCGGACGCCATCAGTTATGTCCATGCCGGTGCAAAGCATGTCCTGCTTTAACACTATCGGCATTTTTATTAAGTTTTGGCTTCATGGTTAGAGCTTAATGATTTCCTTCCTGATGAACATATGACATTCGCGATACACAACATCAGTCTTTCCTGTCATGGGCGTCACACCCTTGGCCGGTACGGAGGACCGTACGCTTGTGTTTGTCGTTGCCTCAGGTGAGTTATGATGTTGTAGAGTATCCGTTGCCCTTACTATGGCCATGCCCGTAGGAGCCTGAATAGGACTGATGAATCCAAAATCAGCTCACGCTGATTGGGACTCCATACTTTGGGCTGACCTTAGTGGTCGTATGCAAGTGTCTTTCGAAGCCTCAATCGTGTTCCATTGTTGTTGAACTTCTCCTATTGGGGACTCCAGTGGAATTGTCAATTCCTCCAGGCTTAGCTTAGTTGGGTGGAAAGTTAGCTTTCTCCTGGGACCTTCAACGTTGCAGTTGTGGGATAGGAAATCGTTACCCAAAAGCCCATAATTGGGCATGGCAGTGGTTTCATCCACCACATGGAACTTACTAGATAGGGTGGTAGGGAATTGGAAATTAGCTTGCGCAGAGCCAAGGATTTCCCCTTCACCAAAGGGACTTATCAGTGACAGTTTCTTGTGTTCGTTGATTTGGCAGTCGCTCTTTAATACCTCTTTTTTAATTATGCTTATTTCCGGATCCATGTCAATAATGAATTGAGTCAGTATGTTTTTGCTTATGTCTAGTGGTAGGGAGGCTATTATTAAATTGGTTTTAGTTGTTTGTTCTTTAGTAAGTTTTGGTTTATGTTGGGGTCTGCCTTTAACTGACATCCTCTTGCTTGTTTTCTCCTTAATGCCTATTGTTGTCGAGCCGGGGATTTTTGGCTTGACTATTCCCCGTTTCCCTGAGCTCTTGATAATCATCATTTTTTCTGGAAGCAATCGTCTACCATGTGCGTTCTTCTCCCGCGGAACTCGGACATTATTTGGATCTGGTAGACCCTTGGACTATCGGATGTGCAATATGGGAGTTTTTTCTTGCAGTCTCTCTAGTCGTGTCTATACTCTTTGCAGGTAGCGCAAAATGGAGTATTTCTGCGACCGAAACACTCAGAGTAGGTGTGTCCCCTTCTGTTGCAGAAACTGCACGTTACTTTTTTTGCTGGGTTGGTTGTTTTGCTTTGGGTGTTCGTATTGGGCTGGGGAACTATTTGATGTTGCTGACCACCAGTGTTTAAGAGTTTTTGACAGTGCCAAAGTATCTGCATCAAACGTGGTGTGTAATTAAGGAGTGATTCTGTAGGAGTTTGTTTTGGTGTGAATAAAATAGTTACCTGGTAAGTTTTTCTCGGCAGATATACCCTTGCGAGTAGCTGCTCATCGGCTTCTATGTAAGCGGGGAAGTTGGAGGGGATAAGTTGGTATGCTTCGCCCCGGAGTCGAGTTGGAAAGATTTGCATGAAGACTATGCATTCCTGTGTGTCTAGGCACTGCCAGGCTTGTTTGTTGTAACCTATAAATGTTTGTTGGTCTTGCACTATTGATGGACTGGGGGCATCAGAGAACAGTGGGATCATCTGTGCCATTAATTTGGCTACTTTTGCGTAATCAGCCATTATGTTTATTTTTCGGTCTGAGTCCTCCCTGGGCATAAGGAGCGAGTGAGAAAAGTTCAATGAATTATTCTAAGATGCACTGTTACCCAAAGTTAGTTCCCAGTCTTGGGGATTGACGAATTTTTTTTTTTGTGTTTGGGAGGTGAATGCCATTTACGCACAGAGTGTTGAATTCCCATGCATGCAAGAAGGCGACTGGGCTACCCATTAACCACCTCCCATGACAACCTGACAATATAGCCTGGGACCGTTTGACACATTACGTCGGGCCATGTCTCGTGTTGATACGCTGTGAGGCGCCTTCAAGCTGGGGAATCCCTCTTCTAGCTGGAGGGGAGAGGGGAAGAGGAAGTGCCAGATGGGTGATCCTCCAGCCCCAACACCCGCGGCTGCTGTGAGTCCCTTTTATCATTTAGGACTGCCCGAACATAATGTGCCACTTGCTTCTATTTGTCAACCGATTCGAGCATCACCGCGACTATATTGTCGGGGGTGAGCTCTCCCGTTTGTATGTAGAGTTCCCTTCGCAGCCTGACCCATTTTGTGTACGCAAAAAATGTGTGGCAGGCATTGTACTCAGAGCCGATATTCCTGAAGTAGCCTTCTCAACCGTTGCCCTGATTTGCTCAGAGAACTTCATCTTCGAGTCGATCAGTAGCCCCAGGTACTTCACCGATGACTTCGATTCGATTCGTGTGTCTCCAATACTGAACATCCTTACCCTAGGGATTCTCTTTTTTGTCAAGATGACCACTTCGGTTTTCTCCAGTGCTAAACTGAGCCCGTGAGCAGTCATCCAGTCTCTCACTCGGCGCATTAGCATACCGTCCAGCGACGAGAGCCGCAACTCCATCCGCATAGCCGACCAAGCACGACTCACCTGGTACCTCGAGTTTCAGTAGCCCGTCGTAAGACACGTTCCATAGGTCCGGACCAAGGATAGATCCCTGGGCAACACCCGTTGGTCCTGTGTCGTGCCGGAGAGGAGGCTTCGGTCCTTTAAGTAGTTTCTCAAAAGCCGCATTAGATATTCTGGAACTTGAAAAGGGTTTTCCAGCATATCCAGAATCTAGCGGAGTTGAAGGCGTTTCTGACGTCGAGTGTCACCAACAGGACGATCCGTCGTTTGGTGCGACTATATGCCTCTGCCTTTTTGACCGCGTTCACCACCTCTGCAATCGCACAAATAGTAGAACATCCTGCTCGAAGGCCGTACTGCCGAGGAGATAGGTCCCCAGCAGCACGAATCGCGTCAGTGTGTCTTTCCTTGATGAGTTTCTCTAGCACTTTCCCAGCCGTGTCAAGCATGCGTAACGGGCGGTATGTAGACGGCGATTCGGGATTTCCCTTCGTCTTGCTAATCAGCACGAGCCTACCTTAAAGTCTTGAGATGTGGTAGACTTACTTGATGGTGTGTACGTTTTTCCACTCCGTAAGATGATTCCTGGTGTGCCCGGTTGTACTACTGCTTCGTCGCCCGTGTCTATTAATTTATTTGACAGTCGAAGGCGTACCGACTTCTATGTATTTATCTTTTTCTTTGGAAGAATTGGTATTTCCGAAGGTGCGATCATTTCAGAGTATTCGAGAGTTGTGTCGTGTAGACGAGGTTGGGTATGGATTCCGTTGAGTACTCAAGAATATCCTTAAAATTGCTATATAATACAACCTTGTTGTATCTAGCTTGGAATCACGAACAGGCTGCGGCAATGTTATAAAACATTAATGTTATAAATAATAGTTCCAACAAGTCTTGATCTGTGTGACTGACAATCGCTGCTTACCTAAGAAACACCTGAAAGATTCTTCCCAATGGAAAAAAGGAAAAGACCTGGGTTATGATTTTTTCTTAAAACGTTATAATTCGTACATTGATTATAAAGCAACCACAAGGTTAATGTATTTAAAATGGTGTAAGGTCTCCTATCTGGTTCTGGTCTGGGCGGCATTGGTGGTGCTTCTCCGTTGCTTCTTGCGACGCTCTTTCTGGAGGGCCCACGCTTGGTCACGGAAACGGGCTTTCTCCTCCGGTCTAACACTGACCCGAACTGAACGCAGTAGCTCCCCCAATTGGTGCCGCAATTTTACCTGCTGACATCCCCTGCGTGGCTTCAAGGGGAGTTCTGGGGAGGTTTGTTGCTTCTGCCCAGCTGTGGACTGTTGTTTTCACCGCTGTCGAGCGCTGTACTCTTCCAACGTGATGGGCCCGGGGTCCAAAAGGGGGTGTTACGAGATGACATCTGCAGATGCATATTAATGTTTTTAGGGCCGATAATAGTTCTACTTTAAGTTTTCATAGGTTTAAAAGTGAGTGCAGTTTTTTAAAATTTTTTGTGAATACATTAGCAAAATCAATGCTTAGGAGAGGAAAATCAGGCTGAAACTTAAGAGTGAAGGGAAAATTTACCGCAAAATTGGTCAAATAGTAGACAGAACCCATTCCTCTGTCTAGTATAAGGTGAAAACATTTAATACAACCCTCAATAATGACTGAACGCGAAAATGAAACGTTTTGGAAGCAGTTAAAAGGAATTCTCGAGTAAATCCTCCTTAAATTGTGACAAATATATAAGACTTTTTGGCAAGGTTTTCCACGAAAGTACTATGCGAAAAATACTAAAGAGAGATGAATATCGCTCACGCATAGCACGTAAGAAGCCATACATTTCGGAAGTGAACAGAGAAAAACGTATGGACTTGAAAAAAATATATAAACATGCCACCAGAGTTTTGGGAACAGGTCCTATTCTCTGACGAAAGCAAATTTTGCATATTTGGCATTAAAGGAAGAAAGTTAGTGTGGCGGAAGAGCGGTACTGCCTTCGAAAAAGAAAAATCTCGTATTAACTGTGAAACATGGTGGAGGTGGTGTGATGGTCTGGGGGTGTGTGGAGTTTATCCAACATGTGTTTATATAATCAACTATGAGTCAATACGGTTACCTTAATATTTTGAAGGCAAATTTGAAGCAAAGCGTTCAGCAGTTGAGGCTTGGTGACGGTTTCTGATTCCAGCAAGATAATGATCGAAGCACACCGCACACAATGTGAAGCTTTGGTTGCTCTACAACACAAAACATCAAGAGTGTGCGCCACCCCAATCCCTAGACCTTAATCCCATTGAGCATTTGTGGGATATGTTGGAGCGCAGGATTCATCAGCACAGCATAACCTCGATAGAAATGCTGAAAAACGTCATCGTCGATGAATGGGGCAAAATTACCAGGCAGGACACAACCAAATTAGTCACTCCATAGATTTAGTTGCTTAAATATTTAAATGTAGTAGCTTTCTGTAGCATGAATTTCCTAATTTGTTGCATTCTTTTGATGTTGTGCTTTTTCTGGGAAGTATATATATATATATATATATATATATATATATATATATATATATATATATATATATATATATATAACTAAATATGTATTGACTAACACTTATAAACTTAAAAGCTGTACATAACAGCCGAGAAAATGGAATTGCAATGAATTACGAATTACCCGAACTTAGACGTGACGTTGAAAAACGCAAATGTGTTATATGTATGTCACAGTGAGTTCCAAACATCTGATACCGTGATGGTAACCCCTTGTGGACATGAGTTCCTTCCTGGTTGCCTCACTGACTGGGTGAAATGATCACCAAACTGCCCCCTGTGCAGAAAGCACATTACACTCGAGGAGCTAGCTACCAAGATACATGGCTCCCAATAGATTGACGTAGAAGTCATAGCCCCACCCAGATTACAAGGAGCGATGCCAAAGGATGTCCCGTATCGGTTCAGGTTAAGAGGGGCCCTGGCCCTTATATCTCCGCCCATCCTTACCTTTACGAACAGGTACCCTGAACCGGTAAACGATAGCCCATATAGGGACAGCTTGTGCTTACCTCCACGTACTGTCATCCACACTCCAACCCCGGCAAATTCTTCGGAAGTTGCCGAGCGAGCTGAGGCTAATCCTCTCATGGCAAGCGGTTCGAACATGCAGCAAATTACCGCTTTGTTGCAGAACGTGTCATATTATCTCTGCCGGTTGGACGAAAACGGTTGGAGCCAGTCTCCTCGAGATCCTGTTCCGTTGCCGAGAAACAAAGGATAAACTTTCACGAATCCACGTCACCGACCCACACAATTGAGCTCCTAGGGGTCTCAAAGACTCAATCAGGACTCACTACAACGACCAGAATCCCGACAAGAAAGACTTGGACCATCAATCTTCAGCGTACTGCCTTTAGACGGAGACGCTGACCAAATTCAACGCTTACCAACGTATTACTGAGAGAATACAACTCGCGCAGAACCCAGTCACAACCAGGCTTTTGGCCGGTCGGACCACTTTTTCTCGAACCAGCCTGACCTACACAGGAACGTACCTCCGGGAAGGAACACCCTCTCAGCTCTTAAAGCCTCTCAAGTGATTGGGAGATGAAAATTGAACCCTGCGGGAAGGGATGATTCTTACTCCATTTGGGTGATTCTTACATGGAGTAGAACACATAGAATCTGCAATGCGTGCCCAACAAGCTCAGATTTTATTTACAGGTCGTGCTCAGCACTGGTTCTAGGGGTTGGCCGAGACAGAACGGTACTGTGACTGGAACGTCTTGCAAATGGTCGCACCCCGAGAATTTTCCCTGGGTGAGACTGACGCTATCTCTAAGCAGCAGCTCCATGGAAGATGGCACTGCCTTCTGAGACCACGGACAATTACTACGAGGCTCTTTGTTGCCTGATAGAACACCTAATCAGCCCTTTAAAAGAAGACGATCTGCTCGATTTCGTCTGGTGTGGGATTCGCCAAGACCTGAGAAAAAGCATGGCATTTGCTCTGAGGCATTTTATTGGAGCACTTCGTTGTTCAGCAAGAGTCATGGAAGACATCCTCCAAAGCCAGGGTCGAGCAGCGACTGGACTCGTGGTCCAACGACAAGACCAAACTGACCGGCGTTTTGTCTCAGATTTATCCTCCGAACCTTAACGATTCCCGTCCGGAGACCTACCGATTACGGTGATTCAGTGCCTATGTCCAGTTATGATCCAGGCTTGGTTGAAGTCAACGAAGTAGCAGGAAGAGTTTCACAGATACCCTTTGCACTCTTCTGTGCGGTCGTTAAAATACTGCCCGAGCCAAGGTTATAAAGGTTAAAGTAAAAACTTTAAAGTAAAAATAAACGGAAACAAAAAGAAAAAAATCAAATGATTACATTAAACAAAAAAAAAATAGTTGAATAAAATAGAATAGATAGTTGAATAATATAGGTTCTTCGAGAAGTGGGAGATTGGTTGAAGAATAAAATGAATATATCTCCAAATGTCAATTCTAATGCCACACAACTACCCAACAACAGTTCAAAGTCACAGATACATGGAAAGATTCTTAAAGAAACTCAGGCGAAAATGGGTTTCATAATACTTAATTGAATTTCTCTACATATTAGACTAAAAGATACGATTTTCAATTGATAGCTCGTCCATACAACATACTAAATAAGACATAGGGCATCCAGTACGAACTAAAAAAATACATTGAAATTGTTTCCAAATAACGTTAGCAGCAGAGACGAATTAGACATCATATCATATAATAAACCTAAAGCTTACCAAAAAATACATTGAAATTGTTTCCAAATAACGTTAGCAGCAGAGACAAATTAGACATCATATCATATAATAAACCTAAAGCTTACCAAAAATATTCTTGATACAAACAAAACAAAACAGTCCACCGTGGCTGTGCAGTTACCGCTATCTCTTTGAAATTTTCAAGTGCGTAGATCTTGTATGTGCTATTTTTTCAACAGAAAAGAAATAATTACTTTCAAAAAGCTGAAAGGGATTGTACAAAAAGATTTACGAAAAAATTTTTAATGAATCACGTTTGGCCCAAATCAAACATTTGTATCCGGAAGCATATCTATTCACTTAAACCAAAATGCGAAATTTTGGTTCAACTTCAAAGCAGGATTATTATCAGCTTGTTATTTCACCATCTTTTTATACTAACGTTAAAAATGGAACGCACGAATCAGTAAAGGGAGGCAAATTCCCTTAACTCTGGTTTTGATTAGAAGCCAACAAAACTTTCACATTCGATTATTTAAAAAGAGTTACAGATGTCCATCCTAAGTTCTTAGCATCACTAAATGTAGAATGTACATTGGGTGTTTTGCATCATATGTGATGTTAGCTTCTTGTAATCGTCCTCCAACCTTGATAACACCATTCTTGTCCAAGAATGGTGCGAGTGAACTTAAGTTAAATTTTTTCAAGGGAGGCTAACTCTTGTGAGAAGTTTCGGCGTTGTGCTTCCTTTATAAGTTGTGCCGTGGCTGCATTCAATTCTTCAACTGTTAGGTATGATGAGCGTTTGAATCCTCTACCTCTAGTGTTATTTACGAACCGAAGAATGTAAGCCAAAATCCGTTGCGAATGTTGAAAAGAATTCCGGTTATCGATCGTAGACAGTATGTGTCCTTCGTTTGCAACTGAAAGTGCCACCTTTGCTTGCTTTGTTTCTCGATTTGTTTCAAATTTTTGATTCCTCGACCATAAGCTATCACCGCCATGTAGAAACCTCGGCCCATAAAACCAAAATATTTTTTGTTGGGTGAGATTCCACAGGAAACCAAATCGGCAGGATTTTCCTTGGAGGGTACATGTCGCCATTGTGCAGCTGTGGCAAGCTCCTGTATAGCTGCTACTCGGTTTGCATCGAAGGTGACGTATGATGATGATGCGTTCCTCAGCCAGGTAAGAACTACCTCAGAGTCCATCCAAAATGTGCATGGAACATCATTCCATTGTAGTTCTCCTTTGACCCGAGCAGCGAGCTTCGTAGTGAGTGTTGTAGCTTGAAGCTCCAAACGCGGAATCGTTGTAGCCTTGATTGGTGCTACCTTTGATTTGGCACATAGCAGTCTCACGACCACGGTACCGTCAATTTGCTGTGATCGCACGCATATAGCTGCACCGTATGCTTTCTCTGATGCGTCCCTGAAAGCATGTAATTCAATGCTTCGCGGGTTTTCGCTCGAAAATACATGCCTGGGAAACTTGATATCTTCAAGACATTGCAGTTCTCCACGAAATTTGACCCAATAGGAGTGCATCTCCATTGGTACAGCTGCATCCCAATCTATCTTTAGATTCTATAATGCTTGAAGAAATATTTTGGCTCTGGTCACCACCGGGCTCATTACTCCTAATGGGTCGAAAAGATGCGCCATGTCAGAGGACATTGTTCTATTGGTCACTTTACCATGGCTGGGCTGGATTGTTTTTACGCAGAAGTTGTCCTCTTGGGGAAGCCAGATTATGCCCAACGTCTTCACATGATAGCTGTCTTTGCTGTTTATGTTGAATTGAACTGCTTGGTCCTCTTTGAGAATGCCCTGAAGTAGCTGACTATGGTTTGCGCACCACTTCCGCAATTTGAACACTCCTGATTGAAGCAATCCCTTTAGTTGCCTTTGTACTGCGAGGGCTTCCGTTAGACTGTTAGCTCCCGCCATGACGTCATCGATGCAAATATTATTCCTTATCGTTTGCGAACCCAATGGGGCTGACGTTTCAGCTTGTGCTGCTATTTGCCTGAGACATCTTATGGCTAAGTATGGAGCCGTTGTAATGACGTATGTCACCGTAGTTAGTTGGTAAGACTAAACTGGTTCACCCGAATGGTCTCTCCAAAATATTAACTGAAATTTCTTATCTTCTTCCTTTACTCTTATTTGGTGGTACATTTTCTCGATGTCCGCCGTAAATACAAACATCGGAAGCCGGAAGCGTAACAGAACGGTAAATACATCGTCTTGGAGAAAAGTCCAGTGTGCAAAATTTCGTTCAAGGAGATATTCGTAGACGTTTTCGCTGAAGCATCAAATACCACTCGCAGTTTAGTTGTGGTACTTTCTAGTTTTATGACACAGTGGTGTGGCAAGAAGTAATGGGGTGTAGGTACCTGCTGAATATCGACTTCTTCCATGTGTCCCAACTGACGGTATTCCTTCATGAAGTCGGTGTACTGTTGTTTCAGCGATTTGTTCCTGTTCAATTTGCGTTCCAAAGCCAGAAAACGTATATATCCTGTCTCTTTGGAGTTACCCAGCAACTTAGGGTCTTTCATGAATGTTAATTTTACAACAAATCTTCCATCTTGTCCTCGCTTGGTATTAGCAGTGAAGTGTTCTTCACAACCTTTTTCTTGCTGCGTAAGTTTCGAGCCTGGCTCCACTTGGTCCAGTTTCCAGAACTCTTGCACCCTTTCTTGAAGTTCGCCGCAATCATGACTGCAAATGCCGCAGCTAAAAGTGTTGGTGTCCGAATTTGCCACCCGACCGGAGACGATCCATCCGAACACGGTATTCTGTAGGCTTGGTAATTTCTTCCCCAATAGTATTTGCCCAACCGAAAGTATCGGCAAAAAGATTTCTGCTCCAAGGAGAATATCAATTTGACTAGGGTAATTAAATTGAGGATCCGCAAGTGACACATTCTGGGGAATAGGCCATGATACGATGTCAATGAATTCTGACGGTTGATAAGTTGTAATTTGCGGTGGAACAAAGGCTTCAATTCTGGCTGAGAATCCTGTTGTCCTGGACCTATCGAAAAGTTTACTCTGGATTGAGCCTTTTGAATTCCTTGTCCAACCCCTTGAATACACAATGCGTCGGGAACTTCCTTCAAACCAAGCCGTCTGACCAGATCTTTAGTGATGAAATTTCCTTCGAAGTTCGCACCATTGGGTTGGTGGTGTAGGTTCGGTTGAGACGGACTCCCGATTAGTGCTGGTCTGGCTCTGAGCACTTGTCCCCATAAGGGCTTGTGCCAGCCCTCGCATGGCCTCCCTGCTCTGCAAAGATAACCATGGGACCAAAAAGGCGACTACACACACGAACGGAGATAGCGGCTCCGAGGGGGGACCCAATAAAATGGAGCAAACAAATGAAACCACAAGCAAACAGGACGCTAGCACGGAGAATCCTTTCAGGCAAAAACCGCTGTTGGCAAGAACACCGATTAAACAAGTCACCGATTGCGGGGGGAGGCAGCAAACCCCGGAAACACTGTCAAAGTCAACATCACAGGTTAAATCATCGGAGACAGACCACAGACGGACTAACGAACGAAAGAAGGCAGAGTGCGTTGTGCAACCTGGCATCATTGCGGCCTTTGGGCGCAGTAGAAGGACTATGCGCACCCCGGAGCGCCCAGTGCAAGACGTACACAATCCGGATCAAGCTGCGACACCAACAGAGGCCAGTGTAAGACTGGGGGAGCGAGAAGTTTTGCCGTTGGCCGACGCCACTTCAAACGCGACCCAAGCGATAGAAGCAAAAGGGCTAGGAAACGGGGGCCTCTCCCAAGAGGTGGCGCCAAATAACACAATCGCCCTTGACCGCGCCGAAGAGGAGCGGCTTACTCGGAAAGCGGGGAATATCGTCAAACAACTGAGGGCTGCCTGCGAAGTGCAGAAAAACATAGGCAAGAGTGTCAAGAATGGCATTCTTGAACTGGAAGAGCTTTTTGGCCGCATAACGCACTACAGGCGGAGGTGGCTTGCAACCGAAAAGCACCAAAAAGACACGCTCTCCGTCGAGGCATCAGTGGGTCCTAGCAGCAGCAAAAGAATGGCCGGTAGCCCAATTGAAGGCGACCGTGAGAAAAGGAGGACGAGACCATAAACGAAGTTGACACTCCAGGCGAGGAGTTTCATGTGGTGCGAAACAAGGTAGCGAAAAAAGCGGCCAAAAAGCTACTCCTAGAAAAAACAGACAAAGAGCTCAACCATGAAAAGAACAAAGAACCCCCCGATATACCGCAGAAAACAAAAAGCAAACCGCGGCGCAAACCCTTGCGAGAGGCACTGCTTATTAAACCCACTAAGGGCCGAACCTACGCAGATGTCCTCCGTGAAATTAAAGGAGCGGTCAAGCCAGACGACACCAAAACTGCCATCAAAGCAGTTCGACCAACCCGGACCGGTGGCTTGCTGGTGGAATTCGGGCCAGAGGCCACAAACAAAGATGCATTCCGTGACGCAGTTCAAAAGGTTCTTGGAGATGCGGCAACGGTTGCCTCGCTCGAACCAATGGCCACCCTGGAAATCAGGGACCTCAACTGCGTCACGGACAAAGCTGAAGTAGAGGATGCCATTAGGAGGGAGTTCGCCAGCTTAGGTGAAGTCAAGGCAAGATTGACACGTGAAAACACAAGGGGGCAACGCATGGCTATTGTCGAACTAGCTGATAAAGACGCCCAGCAAATCCTGGCGAAGGGCAAAATTAAGATAGGTTGGGTGATCTGCAGGATACGGAGAAGAGCGATCCCTATCCGCTGCTTCAGATGCCTCGAATACCGACACACCGCGTATGGCTGTAGGGGACCCGACAGGAGATCTCTGTGCAACAAATGTGGTGAAACGGGGCACAAAAGGAAGGAGTGCACGAACGAGGCAAAATGCATTCTTTGCAAGGATGCTAAGCTAGCACCCGGCGACCTCAAACATGAGCCGGGGACAGGGAGATGCCGGGTTTTCAAGGAGGCCCTAACTAAAGCCAAATCGATACTCAAATGATCTGTATCCTGCAGGTCAATTTGCACCGAAGCACAAACGCCCAGGACCTACTTGAGCAGTTTGCGAGGGATAAGAAAGCTGACCTCCTGTTGCTGAGCGAGCAACATCATAACAAGGACTCGCAAGCGTGGTACCCTGACAAATCTGGTACCTCGGCCATCTGGGTTCGAGACAGCGCCCGCCTTCAGGTGCTGGGCCATGGAGGCGGGGATGGTTTTGTGTGGGTGCGGTGTTCAGGGATAACATATTTCAGTGTTTATCTGACGCCTAACGAGGCAATGCGATCCTTTCGAACCAAACTCGATGCCCTGGAGGACGCTGTCTCGAACACAGAGGGCCACATGCTGGTCGGGGGAGACTTCAACGCTAGAGCCATTGAATGGGGTATGCCACAATCCGACCCAAGGGGAAAGCAAATCTTGGACATGGCGGCCAGAACAGCGCTTTTTGTCTCCGACTCGGCGGTGAGAGTGATTGATACCTGTCGCCCTCCTTGCTAGAGAGCGCCGCGCTATTTACCTGCGCCGAAACGAGGATGCGAGGGAGATCGTTGTCCGCGAGGAGAGACAACGCTCGCTCAACGATTGGCAGCAGTCTTGGAGGAATTGCACGAAGGGAAGGTGGACTGCGCGCCTCATCCCGGATGTGAGACCGTGGCTAAATCGAAGGCATGGTGAGACTGACTTCTATCTGACCCAGCTTTTGAGCGGGCACGGGTGTTTTCAGTCTTACCTGCACAAGATCGGCAAGTCACGGTCTCCCAATTGTCGGTTTTGCCCAGGAGAGGAGGACAATGCCTGTCACACATTTTTTGCGTGTACCAAATGGGCCAGGCTGCGAAGGGAACTCTACAGGGAGACGGGAGAGCTCACCCTGGATAATATAGTTGCGGTGATGCTCGAATCGGTTGACAAATGGAACCAGGTGGCACATTATGCTCGGGCAGTCCTAAAATATAAAAGGGACTCACAGCAGCCGGATGCACTGGGGCTGGGGGATCGCTCTTCTGGCAATTCCTCTTCTCCCCTCCCCTCCCGCTAGGAAAGGGACTCCCCAGCTTGAAGGCGCCCCACGGCGTAACAAAACGACACCTGGCCCGAAGTAATGTGTCAAACGGTTCCAGGCTAGGTTCTCAGATTGACAGGGGAGGTGGTTAGTGGGTAGTCCAAAGGTATCCTCCATGGGAGTCCCACAGACTCGGCGGGCATAAATGCCTTCCCCTCCCTACCACAAAAAAAAAAAAAAAAAAAAAAAAGTGATGAAATTTAATTGAGACCGGGTGTCAAGAACAGCCCGACATTGAATGAATGTGCTGGAGGTAAAGTAGCGCTTGACTTGGTACTCTGATTGTTGATGTGCAATAATTTATTATGCCGTTGCGAACACTTCTTGCAGCCTCGGAGCGAACACTGTTGACTATTGTGGTCCGCCCTTAAACAGTTGTAGCACAGATTATTTTTCTTCACAGTCTGGAGACGAACCCTTGGCAGTTGATTCAGAAAAATTTTGCAAGAATATAGTGGATGCGTTCCTTTGCACACTATGCATGGGCTTCCTTTGGATGACGTCACCAGCGAGGCAGTTTAGAGACGGCGAGCCCCCTTTGCCGAGGGTTTCAAGGCTTTGAAAACGATTCTCCAGAAATGGTAGAAAATGTTCCACAGTGCCTAGATACCGGGGCTCTGCCAACGATTGCTCATACAACGTATGTGTAGTATGGTTCAACGTTTTCACCAGTACATGTAGCAGTATTGGATCGCAGGCGTCGATTAAAATGCCTAAATTCTTGAGTCCCAGTAGACATTCATTGGTTACGTCATGTAGATTTCTAACTAATGATGCAGATTCAACAGAGCCCGATGGTTGAGAAAGAAGTTTGTTGAGAAGATGTGTCACAAGTAACCTTTTGCTGTCATATCTCTCTTTAACTATATTCCATGCTTCTAAATAATTCGCGCTGGAAACTGGCAAATGCTGCACTAATCGTTTTGCTTCGCCTGATAGATTGCTAAGCAGATAATACATTTTTTGCGCATTTCCGATTACACGGTTGTGGATCAGTTGGAGGTACAAATCCCGCAATTGAGCCCAATGCAAGTAATCACCGTCAAAGGTCAGTAGTACGATTTTTGGTGACTGAACTCCGGTATCCTTTGATTGCAGCAGTGGATTGTCGCTTCTCCCTTCAGTGCTTCTCACACGTTCTTGCAGTGATATTATTGTCTCTTGAGTCCAGCAGTGAAGTTCTTGGCAGATTTCAGGACTGTACTCAAGGGGGCTCCTTTCAGTGTTTGTTCTCATATTGCCTGATCGTTCTCTGACAGTTCATTCGCGTATCTTTGTTATAAGTTGGCCTTAAGTGTCTACTACTCGGTAGAATGTTCACTACTAGCCTTGTGTTCAATGTCTTGAATGAAGTACGTAAGGGTCCTCATTAAGGCCCTTTGCTTCCGGATCATTCTTGGAAGAATATCCCTTGCTTCTTCGTCATCGCCTTTGAGTTTGAAGTTTGCATGACGTTCTGGGTTTCTTATGGCAAATATACCTCCAGATTTGGTTGCAGGTGATGATGCCATGGGGTTGTCGTTAGAAGAAGTTCCCTCCAATTTTCTCCTCGCGTCATCTAGTGTATGAATGAGTTTCTCGTACACCTTCGAAATTTCGTTGTGGTAATTGTTAGCAAGTAGTCTATGTGGCCTACTGGTTATAGCATGAACGCATAAGCCGAAGGTCCCAGGTTCAAATCTCATTGGGAGCAACGTGATTTAGTTCAGGGGATTTTTCTGACAGACTATGAGTGTTCACTCAGTGGTATTATGTACTGATTTAATCAGATCATATCATAGCTGAGCAGGCACACGGGAGCATGGTACTGACCAAACCAACTTCCAAAGAAATCAATACGGTCATGAAAATGAGATACTCTAACTACCTCTAAGCAAAGGCCCGAGAGGGGCTGTAGTGCTACAAAGAATAAGAAGAATTGTTGGTAAAGTACGGACGATCTGGCGCGGTCACTTCAAATGGTTTCAATTGTTCGTGGACTTGATCAAACTCGTACAATCCTAGTCTCTTGTCTAGGTACTCCTTGGTTTTTCTAGATGCTAGTTAATTAAGATATAGCATCTAGGAACGCATGTAGATTAGGCGGTTAACGCCGGAATGAAATGTTGAGGCGAAGTCGCCAGTTTAAAGTTTGACCAAAAAGTGTATTTTCATATATCGACCTATCCTATTTATACTATTTTTCTATCACAAATACATATTAACTCTAACAAAATATTGTTTGCTTCAGCAAAAAAATACTTCACAAGAAAATTTCTTATTCTAAGTTTTCAACTTTGAAATCTATACAAAAAAAATTTACTTCTTCAATGCAATTCTACACGTTGGATTTCCCATAGAATGCTATTACAAAAAAAAACATTAGCTCTGCATGACGTGAATGTATTCATACATACTATATGTTAATTTCCCGTAAGAAAACACGGAAACAAGACATCATATGTGAAGTTCTTAGACCCCACATATGAGCAATGTCAAGTACATCGAGAAAAACGAAAGCATTCAAGGCAATTAGTTTATGTTTGTTAGGTAACACGTGCCTTCTTTGTTTTCATGAAATATGATGCGCAATTGTTTTCGCTTTTTGTAGGTTTGTAATGTTGTACATATGAAACCATGTGAGTGAGGATTGTTCCACACGTAAGAATATGGGTTTATATGGGAAGAAGTACATATGATAGATTTTGATGTAGTTTCTAGGTTTAAAGCGAGTCATGCATATTTATTTATTTTGATGCATTAATGAATTTAGTATGAATTTACCTAATGGTTATTTTATTATGTAAGTATAAATGCATTACAATTTAACTTATCAGGCAAGTAATTTACTTAGATTTTGATACTTTCGCTATCGTAAGCGAACAATTGTGTCGCCATTGCTTTATGTGAAGGAGCAGTCTTGTTGAATAATGTATTGTCTGCCTCGGCTTACATTGTCTATCCAGGGTTTCACTACCGTCTCCAAAACCTCGATGCATGCAGCAGAGTTCACTCGAAGTCCTTGAGTAAAAAAGTGTGGTGGCATAACATGTCCTTCGTTGCTGACAACCAGGGCCGGATCCACCATATGTGCACAACGTGTATTTGCACAGGGCGCCAATCAATCAGGGCGCCAGCTACGACCCCAACCTAGAAACAATTTTCAAAAAAAAATCATCAGTACATATTAAGCATAATGTGCAATTTACACGTTATGCTCCTACATATAAACATTTTTTCCAGTAGCTAGCTCTGACTAAGAAACTAATATCGTTCATATGTATATTCGCTTAGAACCAGCAGAGCATACCTTCAATCAAGATCCATTGGAGATTCCCTGCTCTGCTTCTAAGCGAACAACGATGTTCACCTATGTGCACGTTTCAGCTTTGCACGTCGGGCGCCCATCTCTACCATTCATTCTATGGCGGTGATCTACTCGTCTTCTATGCTGCTTTTTCCACGCATAGAACGTGCAAATTTCAAAACTGCGCATCGTTCGCCCTTAATTGTTGCGTTGGGTGTCGAAGTCATCACGAGCATTCTACTACTCTCTTATGTGCATGTTGAATGTTTGCACATTGGGCGCCCACAAACTTCAGACATATGAGAACACTTATCTGTTCGCCTTTTATGTTATTCGTGATGGCTATACAATGCGTAGACTGTGCAAGCTAAAAACTTGCTCATCGTGCGCCCTTTGGTTTTGTTTCAGATATCCAAGGTATCATGAGCTATCATTCGCTTCGAACCAGATAAGCGGATCCATTGGAGAAACTCATTTCTGGTTTAATGTGAACTGAAAGACAAACGAAAGAAGAATTAATGAAAATTTTTCTATTCGGTGGTTATGCCCAAATACATGATTTGGGCGACCGATGTGCAGACTTAGAAAATGCACGTAGGGACGAATATCGACGATGTGGATATGGATGGAGCCGCCGAAAGAAGAGAAGGAGAATGATTAAAGGAAAATTATTTCTTTTTATTGCTTTTCATTTATTTCCTACTGGAAATGCAAAAATTTCTTTTGGAACTAATGTTTGGATGGAGCAGATGTTTTTTTTCAAAAGTTCGTGAAGTGCTTATTAATAAATAAAAAATATAGATATCATGAAGAAACTAAAACCATCCGGTGCCGAGTATCGGAAGCGGCGCAAAATTCAAGAAAATGAAAATAAAAAACAGTCAGGACTGTTGCAAAAACTGTTAATTCAGCCGGGAACAAGTGACGCGACTTCAGTGAATTTCCGTAATTTCGAAAGTGCTTCTGAAAGTGTTTGTGAGCCAGTAGTGGCGACAGTTGGAGCTCAACAAGAGGAAACAAACATCTCGGACGGTATTTTAGATTTAAGTGATCCCAACAGCTGGCAGCCACTTAATAATGAATTAGTTGATAGGATAATTCTTTGCGGGCCAACACAAATTATTGACTTTAATTTTCCTAAAAGCAATAATAGAAAATTTAGTCCTTCTTTATACAAAAGAATTTTAGCCAATGGAGATAAAATCTTACGACCATGGTTAGTTTATTCTAAATCTAAAGATGCTGTTTATTGTTTTTGTTGCTTTTTATTCTCTAAAAACAAGGCAGCCCAAGCGTTGTCAAGCAGTGGAACTTCGGATTGGAGCCACATAAGTCAACTTCTAAAGAGCCATGAGAGCAACCCTATTCACATGGAAAATTTCAGGACATGGAAAACATTAGAAGTTGGATTAAAAAAACAACATACTATTAGTCATAATTTTGAACATACAAGAAAAGCTGAAATTGCACATTGGAATAATGTTCTTCGTAGATTGTTGGTAATAGTTCAATTTCTTGGTACTCAGTCCTTAGCATTTCGGGGTTCCTCCGAAAAGTTAAATGAACTAAATAATGGGAATTTTTTGAAGCTTGTTGAGGCAATCGCGAAATTTGATTCTGTTTTAGGAGAGCATTTGAGACGAATTAATGATCAAGAGTCACAAAATAAATACTTGAGTAAAACTATTCAAAACGAACTAATCGATTTAATATCTAAAGCGGTTAGGAATAAAATAATATCGATGATAAAAGCCGCAAGACATTTTTCTATTATCGTCGACTCAACTCCTGATAAAAGTCATATTGAACAAGTTACCTTAATTGTCAGATTTGTGCATCAACATGACAACACATTTGAAATCAGGGAACATTTCATTGGTTTTATGGAATGTTACAATAAATCTGGTGAAGGACTCACAGAGCTTATCTTGCAAGAACTAAATAGTTCAAATATATTATTGAGCAATTGTAGAGGCCAGGGATATGGTAATGGGTCCAACATGAAAGGCAAACAGTGTGGTATGCAGAATAGAACAAAATCTATTGAGCCAAGAGCATTTTTTGTTCCATGTTGCTCTCATTCATTAAATTTAGTTGTAAATGATTCTGCTCGTTGCTCATTAGATGCAGTTAAATTTTTTGACGTTGTGCAAAATTTGTATGTATTTCTGTCGAGTTCTACAAACAGATGGAGTATATATAAAAAAAAAGGGTCCTAACTTAACGCTCAAGCAACTCTCCGACACAAGGTGGGAGAGTAGAATAGATGCTTTGAAGCCTCTTGTGAATAATGTAGGGGAGATATATGAAGCACTTATTGAGATCGCTGAAGATGGGAATTCAGAGGTGAAGGTCACAGCTGAAGCACTGGGAAATAAAATATTCAACTATCAATTTATTTGCAGTTTCTTAGTGTGGTTTGATATTTTGCAAAAGATAAATATTGCGAGTAAGTATTTACAAGGCCAACGAGTGAATTTGCCTGCAAGCATTGATATGCTTCAACAAACTCGCAATTTGCTAGTAGATATGCGTACAGATGAAATTTTTAACGAATATTTAAATAAAGCTGAGAAGATTGCTGTTGACTTGGATATACAAACTCAATTCCCTAGTTTATCGTCACTGCGTTCACGCCACCGAAAAAGAATCTACCAAGACGAAAGCGCAGATACTATACTTGAACCTAAAATTAGTTTTAAAGTAAATTTCTATTTCAAAATATTAGACCAGGCAATCAGCTCTATCAACGAAAGATTTGAACAATTGAACAATCACAATTCAATATTTTCTTTTTTGTACGACGTAAGTGATGCATCCAAATTAAAAAATTTGAAAATTTTGTGCTTTAATCTAGAGTCGGCTCTAAGTCATGATGGATCTAAGGATTTAAACGGTGAAGAGTTATATCAGGAGCTATTAACACTGTTGCCACTCATTAAACCTAATCTTTCGAGTTTAGACGTTTTGAATTATATATTTAAGACCAATTTGGATCAAGTATTTCCCAACTCAGTGATTGCCATCAAAATTTTAAACACTTTACCAATAACGGTGGCATCAGGAGAACGCAGTTTCTCAAAACTAAAATTTATAAAGAATTACTTGAGGACAACTATGACTCAAGAACGATTGGTAGGATTATCTATTTTAGCAATTGAGAAAGAGCTCGTAGAAGAATTGGAGTATGATGCTCTTATAGAGGACTTCGCAAAATTAAAGGCCCGGAAAGTACAATTTGTTTAGTCCATGGTGAGTGAGTTTTCATATTTCAGGGCTTTGTAATTCTATAAAGATCTACTAGTTTTATGCCATGTCTATTTGTCCGTCCGTCCGTTGCAGCAAGTTTTCTCTGATCCTATAGGTGCTTCGATCATCAAACCTTATAGAAAGGTCAAAAGTAGTCTTTTCTTGAAAATTCAGGCCTTAAAAACATTTTCAAAGGTAGTCAAATATTATTTTTTCACCTGAGTCCTTAATTGATGTTACCACAAAAATAGACATGTTTTGAATAAAACCCTTCTGACCGGCAAACAATTCTGCCTACCAAGTAAGTTTTAATTTAATTTTATATTCAATAGATTTTGCTTCAGATGAGAACTTTTTTAGATGAATTTGATATGCCAATAGATTTTTCGCAATTTTCTCAATATTAAAAACCGCGCTAAGGCTACGACTTGGTTAGTAAACAAACTACTTTTAAAATCCGAGGAAAGGCGCAACATACGAGTTTTGCACAGGGTGCCAGATGAGCTTGATCCGGCCCTGCTGACAACACCTAAAGCCATAACAGTGGCTGGAAATTTTGTGTGCATAGCAGCAGAAACCTCCGTCCATCTGTCATTTTTGCGATTGGTCTTTTGATCTTGGTCAAAATTCTTTTCATCGGAAAAAACCATAACATTTTGGGCGCCTCAGGATGCTTGATTTTGTTTAAAAGACGTTTTTATTGGAGACCTCTCTGTCCCCGTGTTCGTTCCGACATGAACTATCCTCTGCGCATCACGTAAGACTTATACGGAAGGTCTTCGTGGATAACGCTATGAATAAAGCGCTCAGAAACATGAAGCTCACTCGCAAGGACCCTCATTGATTTTGAAGGGTCCTCGTCTAAGATCGCTTGCACTTGCTCTAAAAATTCTGCAGATCGGACAGTGTCAGGACGTTGCTCGTGCTTTTTGAGTTTTGCAACCGATTCTGTTTCACCTCCTGATGCTTCCAAATCACGGCGAACCTTATGCACGAATGAACGGGCGTAATTAAGAAAATTAGAGATCTCTAAATCGTCGACTTTCGTTTTGCAAGCGAACAATACAATCCTGCGTGTCGTCCTCCACCCGGATGTGCTGCTTCAAAATGAAGCCCTGCGCTTCAGGGTCCTCACAGGACTCGTAGAACTGCTGATGAAGTTCATCCAACTGTTGCCTGCGCCGCCACACCGCCTCCGCTCTAACCTTACACCAAATCCTTGTATTCTCTGATGGTTCTAGGCGAGCCATAGTCCTTCTCAGCGAATTTGCCGAGGCCCGATAACGTCATAACTAACGGCGTTTTTGTGCCGATTCCGATTTGACCATTTTACGCCCGAAAAAAAAACACTCTCACAGGCACGACACCAAAACAACACCTGAGTCACTGGTATTCCAAACAAAAACAATCCACTGGTATTCCAAACATATCTCGCCGGGGCCTCCAAAATGTTTGCATCAGGACTCCTTTGACCTGGCCTCTCTTCTATTACCGTAAATTTATTAAAGTGCGAGCAAATCGGTTTTAAGTCCAAAAGCTTGATAAAACTTCCGCTTGATGTATTAAAAACCACATGAAATATTTCTCACTTTTTAGGGTATCGTAAAATCATTTTACAATACAATTGCGTCCCGTCTGTCCGTCCGTCCGTCCAGGTGTCACACCACTTTCGCTCGCAAACTACATAAGCTAGAAACACAAGATTTTGTAAGTAGGTGTAAAGTGGTGCCCTCTTCAAAGTTTTAACCAAAAAAAATTTATAAGGTATTAAGGGGGTCTCCCCATGCAGGGGAGTGGCCCCAACAAAAAAAGTTTTATCGCATGTAGCCGATATGGGTATCAAATGAAACGTCTTAATGAGAACTTTTAAAAACAGGTCTTAAAAGGACAAATTTTACTTTGAGGGGTGCAGAGGAAAGGGAAATGTACGAAAATTGACCCGAAAAATCTGAAAAAAATCACAGAGGTGAGACTTTAAGAACACAAGAGCAACAAATACCCGAGAAGTCGAAATTCGATAAACTTTGTTAATAATAGTACATATTATAAATTTTACGTTTTTGCCTATAAAATCAAAATGGGACCCTTAAATTTCCCAAGAACTATAATTTCAGTTTCTTGAAAGCAACTGTATGTGTTCTGAAAATTTCACAATAATCGAATAATAAACAGCTAAGTTATAGCTGATGGATTATTTAACAATTACAGCAACATTAACACGTGATACTATGGAGATACACATTTGCGACGGACCTGGCCACTATAAATATGTGGGAATTTCGATGAAAATTTTAGGAATGGTTTGTAATATTGATGTGTTATCATGACTAATCAAACGACGGGGTCAAAACACTTGAAACAAAATGGCTTCAAATATAAAAATATAATAACCATAATAATTCTTCGAACTCAATTGATGGAATCTGTTTATTAGTCAACTTTTGATATGCAGAATATATTGTTTGATTTACTGGTTGTCTTACAATACCCTTCTAGGAGGAGCACTCTCCTGCTACTTCAACTTGTTTTTATCAATGAATCACTTGGTTATTTATTAATTATTAGAAACAATTTGCTTACAAAGTCCTCGTTGTTACCTTCCACTTTCCTCAACCGTTTAAGAATTTTGAAAACACTTCCTCTCCTGTCAAACGTTAAATTCTGACTCCCTAATTGAATACATTTTGTGCGTCTTCAAGTTTCATTAAAAGTAAACACATAAACTCTTCACACAACCGGAACTGGAAGAGGCAGTCCTTTCGTTGAAAGCGAGGAAGGCTCCAGGGCCAGATGGTGTTCCGGCTGAGGTGTTGCGGCTTGTCTATCGCCATTGTCCTGACTTGCTGCTCAGCACATTCAACGCTTGCCTACGGGACGGGGTTTTTCCGTTACGAGGGAAGGTGGCGAGGCTCGTGCTGATCAACAAGGGGAAGGGAAATCCCGAATCTCCGTCTGCATACTGCCCGTTATGCATGCTTGACACGGCTGGGAAAGTGCTAGAGAAACTTATCAAGGGAAGACTCACTGACGCGATTCGTGCTGCTGGGGACCTATCTCCTTGGCAGTACGGCTTTAGAGCAGGACGTTCTACCATTGATGCGATTGCAGAGGTGGTGAACGCAATCCAAAAGGCAGAGGCATATAGTCGCACCAAACGACGCATCGTCCTGTTGGTGACACTCGACGTCAGGAACGCCTTCAACTCCGCTAGATGGGTGGATATTCTGGACACGCTGGAAAACCCTTTTCAAGTTCCAGAATATCTAATGCGGCTTTTGAGAAACTACTTAAAGGACCGAAGCCTCCTCTACGACACGACACAGGGTCAACGAAGGATGGAAATCACATCGGGTGTTGCCCAGAGATCTATCCTTGGTCCGGACCTGTGGAACGTGTCTTACGACGGGCTACTGAGACTCAAGATACCAGATGAGTCGGACTTGGTCGGCTATGCGGATGATTTTGCGGCTCTGGTCGCCGGACGCACCGTTGAACAGGCGCAACTGAGGCTAGGTATGCTAATGCGCCGAGTGAGGGACTGGATGACTGCTCATGGGCTCAGTTTAGCAATGAAGAAAACCAAAGTGGTCATCTTGACAAAAAAGAGAATCCCTACAGTAAGGATGATCAGCATTGGAGATATGCAAATCGAATCAAAGCCATCGGTGAAGTACCTGGGGCTACTGATCGACTCGAAGATGAGTTTTTCTGAGCAAATCAAGGCAACGGCTGAGAAGGCTGCTTTGGGAGCATCGGCTCTGAGTCGACTTATGGCCAACGTAGGGGGACCCAGCCTATCAAGAAGATGCCTCTTGATGAGTGCTGTAGGGTCAGTGCTACTGTACGGAGCAGAGGTATGGGGCGACGCTCTCAGTAAGGAGGTATACCGAAAACGCCTGGCACAGGTACAGAGAACAGGAGCACTGAGGATTGCATCTTCGTATCCGACAGTCCCAGATTCAGCGGTGAAAGTTATTGCAGGCGTGGAACCTGTCGGCCTCCTTGCAAGAGAGCGCCGCTCTATTTATCTGCGTCAAAACGAGGATGCAATAGCGCTCACTCAACGATTGGCAGCAGTCTTGGATGAATTGCACGAAGGGAAGGTGGGCTGCGCGCCTCATCCCGGATTTAAGACCATGACTATATCGAAGGCACGGTGAGGCTGACATCTATCTGACCCAGCTTTTGGGCGGGCATAGGTGTTTTCAGCCTTACCTGCACAAGATTGGTAAGTCACGGTCCCCCGATTGTCGGTATTGCCCAGAAGAGGAAGACAATGCCTGCCACACATTTTTTGTTTGCATAAAATGGGACAGGCTGCGAACAGCCCTCTACAGGGAGATGGGAGAGCTCACTCCGGATAATATAGTCACGGTGATGCTCGAATCGGTTGACAAATGGAACCAGGTGGCACATTATGTTCGGGTAGTCCTAAAAGATAAAAGGACTCACAGCAGCCGGGGGTGTTGGGGCTGGGGGATCGCTTGTCTGGCACTTCCTCTTACCCTCTCCTCTCCCGCTAGAAGAGCGATCCCCCAGCATGAAGGCGCCTCACGGCGTAACGAAACGAGACATGGCCCGAAGTAATGTGTCAAACGGTTCGAGGCTAGGTTCTCAGGTTAACAGGGGAGGTGTTTAGTGGGTAGTCCGGTCGCCTTGTTGCGAATATGTGAGTCCAACACTCTGTGCGTAAATGGGCATTCACCTCCCTACCACAAAAAACACATTAATGTTTATCTTTTGACAAGCGTCAGCAGTTCACATGCAAGAAAACGCTGACTCTTGAGCATTCATAAGCGTCTTTCGCATGGAAACCGCTGACGCTTGCGTCTGATGTGGAGATGCACATTGCATGGTATCTGATACACGTGATAAGATCTGAACAATATTTTGCTGACTCGTGCGCGTCAGTAAAGAAATTTCAACTTAGCATACAGTGGCTTCCGAAAGTTTTAGGGTCACATAAGGTGACAAAATTATTTGTACATCGAAAGTTACTGGTGTTTGAACTGAATTTACAATTTTACAAAATTAACTTAAAGCCACAGTGATTAACTGAATTTAAGGAAATTGAAATTTAACCTAAATTAAGATTCGCGCTGCTGGTCGAGTGAGCATTAACAATCACTGCTTAAAGCGCATCCGTCTAGCGTCTCGCGTCTTGCTGAGCACTCTGGGATAGAACCGCGGAGAGGTTGTTGCAACTACGGAAGTCACCACAGTTGCAGACATTAAGAATTAGCAGAGGGGTGTGTAGCCCGGGGATGACATACTGAGGCCAGCTTGTGCTCAGTCATGTCGTGGGACTTCCGGGACACCCTCTGCTCGTGCCGAGCCACCCTACATACAATAGCTAACACAAAGGGAAGGGGACGGGAAAGGAGGAGGTCATTTCAAGAAATGAAAAATATGGTTTCTAATAGGACATTTTATTTACTTTACTCAGTTTAAACACTACATTCCAAAAATTCAAATTGCAAACTATGAATAAAAATTAGCACAGCATACTAGTCAAACAAATTCAGTCAATACAGTGACCCCCTTTCCTAATTAAAAATGATCTAATTATATTTTCTCAAATAATAAATCCAGCAAGCAAAAAAAATAGAATTGCATATAAAGAAACTTTAACTACAAATGAAACCAAATTGAAAGGAACAAAAAAGATTAATAAAACTTACTCACCCTTTCAATGCTGCCGAGCGCTCTGCAACTGAATACGGGGGGAATTTAGAAAAATTATGTGAATTATAATTAACTACAAGTTCCAATGAATGCAGGAATGACCTGCCACTAATCTTCTTTGTTTTCTTTATATTTTGTTTGTTTTTTTCTTTTTCACTTTATTATCTCCGACATTGGCTTAACTCAAGTTAATACTATTACACCAACTTTTACTTTGTTACACTTTTATTTTCAGGTACTTTAAATTTATGTCTCTGCAATTTAAACTGTCATATACGTTATGATAATTACTTTAATTCAGTCTTTTATTAATTTTATTTCATTTATTTGTTTATTAACTTCGACGCAATTTTCTTCACGACACTGTCGATTTATTATATAACATAATTGTGCATCTCAATTTGAAATTTAAATTGTCCACTTCGAACTATTTCTCCCCGAATTTATATTAAAACTTCTTCCCCGAGTTTATATTAACACTTTTTCCCCGAGTCTATATTAACACTTCTTCCCCGAGTCTACATTTACACTTTTTCCCCGACACTGCCATAGAACTTTAACTTCTCTTCAAGAACACCATCAGCAAATCACTCCACCAAAAATTGAAAAAAACTCCCTCTTCATTGCAAAATCAAATACTGAATGCCCAAATTCCAGCAGTTAGTATAAAAATATGAAGTTTTGTTAATGGGAATAGAATTATTTAGTATGAAGGAAGAAATTAGGTTTTGTTAGGCAAAAGGTATTGAATGAAGTTTTGTTAGTGGGAATTAATCAATGGAATGTTGTTAGTGGGAAAATTGAAATTATTAGTACATATTATTGTTATTTTTGGTTGGAAATAAGGAAAAAGGGTAGGATTGTGATGATGGGGAAGTAAAAATTATAGGGAAATTGGAAAAATTTTAATAAAAATAAATAAATACACAAAGGAAAAGGGTAGATGTTGCGGCGGCAATTTGAAGTTGTGAATGGGAGAAAGTCGGCCCGCCGGAATTCGCAACAATCGTGGGGACGACCCAGACCCTGAGTGTCTCATTTAGTCGGGCAAACAAAGAATGTCGGCAGGGTAATTATGAGTCGGATCGGATGTGCTTAGTGTGAAAGGTCCCAAGCAGCTTACCGAATTCATCCTCAAGCTCGTATATCACTTGTCCAATACGACGACGGACCACTGCAGGAGCGAATCGTGGAGTGAATTTGGCAGCAAAGCGATCTGCTGCATTGCTCACAGTCAAATTACTTATGAAAACCTTCTGACCCTGAAGTAGCTCACGAGGACGAACACGAAGGCATTCGCCTGCGGTGAATGATATGGTGTGAAGCAATGCTGCACTCCATAGTCATTCATAAGCTTGCCGAATACCTTGGAGGCGAACTGTACACCATTGTCAGAGTGTAGCCATTCAGGAACTCCAAAGGTCAAAAAGATTTCGCGCTCCAAATATCGCACGACTGACTCCGCAGTGGCTTTCGTCATGGGCTTGAGCCATTCGAACTTTGTGTAATGATCCAGGACCACGAACAATTGGGTATTCCCTGATCTTGAACGAGGGTATGGGCCCATGAAGTCCACAAACAGGCGCTGCACAGGTCGTTTAGAGTCTCGTGATGCCCCCGTAGGGGGCCTCATTGTGGAGTTTGACGGTTTGACCTGTTTGCATATCAAGCAATTCTTGATGTGCTGAACCACATCTTGATGCAAACGAGGCCAATAATAATACCTTTGCAAAACTTCCACAATTCCACAATGGGAGCCCCGGGGATCATCATGAGCTCCTACTATAAGAGCCCGTTGGAGACCCTCAGGAACCCATAGTTTTGTTCTGGGAACATCAGTAGTCGACGTTACAGGAGAACCAGTACTAATATATATTCGACCATCTGCAAGGTGCAAATTCTGAAACTGATCGGATTGTTTGAAGATTTGCTCCTTGATATGCTCATACTTGGGCTCCTGAAACTCAGACTCCGGGATTGAACCATCGATGTGCCCGTGCTCCGGGAGACAAGGAATGATCGAGTTCACCCGCTCGTCCTTCGAGCATGTTCTCGACAACGCATCAGGAACAACGTTAAGGGCACCTTTCCGGTGTTCAATTTGGAAATTGAACCCTTGTAATTTCAGACTCTAGCGAGCTAATCGACCAGAAAGATCCGACTGCTGCATCAGCCATTTAAGACTGGCATGGTCGGCTATGATGGTGAAGGGCAACCCTTCGATATATGCGCTGAATCTCTTTATGCTCTGCACCGCAGCTAAGCATTCAAATTCAGTAATGCTATAGTCACGTTGCGCAGCGTTGAGCTTCATCGACATATATGCGATGGGTTGCTCTCCACCTTCATCATTTTCTGGAACAAAGCACTTACAATCCCCACTGTACTTGCATCACACTGGATATAGAAGTGCTTTGTAAAATCGGGGTGGACCAGCACTGGAGCAGAAATCAACAAGTGCTTCACTTTATTGAAGGCACTATTGGCGGCAGCCGACCACTTGAAGGCACGTTTGCCCTTTAGCAAATCCATTAGAGAGGCTGTAATCGAGGCGAACTTTGGAATAAAACGCCTGTACCATCCTGCCGTGCCCATGAATCGTCTCCCGTCTTTGACCGTTCGGGGTTCAGGATAGGTGACTATACCTGAAACCTTCTCCGGGTCGGTGCGCACTACAAAGTCAAGATATTTGATCTCCTTCCTGACGAACTTGCTCTTTTCAACATTGATGGTCAAGTTGGCGTCCCTGAGTAGTTTTGCAACAGTACTCAGGAGCTCCAAGTGCTCATCAAATGTTGAACTCGTAACAAGCAGGTCATCTAGATAACAAATACCTTGTCCTGCAGGTCATGCGGTATTACCTTATGCATCAACCGACACATCGTTTGGGGGGCATTACATAGACCGAACGGCATGACCTTGAAATGGTACAAGGCCCTGCCAGGGACAGTAAAGGCCGTTTTCTCCTTATTTGCCTCATCCATTGGTATTTGCCAAAGGCATCCTTCAGGTCCAAGTTAGCTATGAACCTGGTGATCAGCAACCGTGCCAAAAGATCTTCAATCAGTGGCAACGGATAGGCGTCCTTAACAGTCACCTCATTGAGGTGTCTAGCGCACCTTGCCGGGTTTTGTGACAAGGGTCACAGGAGAACTCCACGAACTCTGACTTTCCTCTATTACCCCAAAGACAACATACGATCGAGTTCGTCATACAACAGTTTCTGTATAACAGGCGAGACAGCATAATACCACTACCTAATGGGTCGAGCAGAAAATCCACTATGGGACGGGGTTTTCCCGGTACGATGGAAGGTGGCGAGACTCGTGCTGATCAGCAAGGGGAAGGGAAATCCCTAATCGCCGTCTGCATACCGCCCGTTATGCATGCTAGACACCGCTGGGAAAGTGCTAGAGAAACTCATCAAGGGAAGACTCACTGACACGATTCGTGCTGCTGGGGACCTATCTCCTTGGCAGTACGGCTTTAGAGCAGGACGTTCTACCATTGATGCGATTGCAGAGGTGGTGAACGCGGTCCAAAAGGCAGAGGCATATAGTCGCACCAAGCGATGGATCGTCCTGTTGGTGACACTCGACGTCAGGAACGCCTTCAACTCCGCTAGATGGGTGGATATTCTGGACACGCTGGAAAACTCTTTTCAAGTTCCAGAATATCTAATGCGGCTTTTGAGGAACTACCTAAAAGACCGAAGCCTGCTCTACGACACGACACAGGGCCAACGAAGGATGGAAATTACATCGGGTGTTGCCCAGGGATCTATCCTTGGTCCGGACCTGTGGAACGTGTCTTACGACGGGCTACTAAGACTTGAGATGCCAGATGAGTCACGCTTGGCCGGCTATGCGGAATATGTTGCGGCTCTGGTCGCTGGACGCACCGTTGAACAAGCGCAACTTAGGCTAGGTATGCTAATGCGCCGAGTGAGGGACTGGATGACTGCTCGCGGGCTCAGTTTAGCACTGGAGAAAACCGAAGTGGTCATCTTGACAAAAAAGAGAATCTCTAGAGTAAGGATGATCAGTATTGGAGATATACAGATCGAATCAAAGCCAGCGGTGAAGTACCTGGGGCTACTGATCGACTCGAAGATGAGTTTCTCTGAGCAAATCAGGGCAACGGCTGAGAAGGCTGCTTCGGGAATATCGGCCCTCAGTCGACTTATGGCCAACGTAGGGGGACCCAGCCCATCAAGAAGACGCCTCTTGATGAGTGCTGTAGGGTCAGTGCTACTGTACGGAGCAGAGGTATGGGGCGACGCTCAGCAAGGAGGTATACCGAAAACGATTGGCACAGGTACAGAGAAGAGGAGCACTGAGAATTGCATCTTCGTATCCAGCAGTCTCCGACTCGGCGGTGAGAGTGATTGCAGGCGTGATACCTGTCGCCCTCCTTGCTAGAGAGCGCCACGCTATCTACCTGCGCCGAAACGAGGATGCGAGGGAGATCGTTGTCCGCGAGGAGAGACAACGCTCGCTCAACGATTGGCAGCAGTCTTGGAGGAATTGCACGAAGGGAAGGTGAACTGCGCGCCTCATCCCGGATGTGAGACCGTGGCTAAATCGAAGGCATGGTGAGACTGACTTCTACCTGACCCAGCTTTTGAGCGGGCACGGGTGTTTTCAGTCTTACCTGCACAAGATCGGTAAGTCACGGTTTCCCGATTGTCGGTTTTGCCCAGGAGACGAGGACAATGCCTGTCACACATTTTTTGCGTGCATAAAATGGGTCAGGCTGCGAAGGGAACTCTACAGGGAGACGGGAGAGCTCACCCCGGATAATATAGTTGCGGTGATGCTCGAATCGGTTGACAAATGGAACCAGGTGGCACATTATGCTCGGGCAGTCCTAAAAGATAAAAAGGACTCACAGCAGCCGCTCCCTATCCACTGCTTCAGATGCCTCGGATACGGACACACCGCGTATGGCTGTAGGGGACCCGACAGGAGATCTCTGTGCTACAAATGTGGTGAAACGGGGCACAAAAGGAAGGAGTGCACGAACGAGGCAAAATGCATTCTTTGCAAGGATGCTAAGCTAGCACCCGGCGACCTCAAACATGAGCCGGGGACAGGGAGATGCCGGGTTTTCAAGGAGGCCCTAACTAAAGCCAAATCGATACTCAAATGATCCGTATCCTGCAGGTCAATTTGCACCGAAGCACAAACGCCCAGGACCTACTTGAGCAGTTTGCGAGGGATAAGAAAGCTGACCTCCTGTTGCTGAGCGAGCAACATCATAACAAGGACTCGCAAGCGTGGTACCCTGACAAAACTGGTACCTCGGCCATCTGGGTTCAAGACAGCGCCCGCCTTCAGGTGCAGGGCCATGGACGCGGGGATGGTTTTGTGTGGGTGCGGTGTTCAGGGATAACATATTTCAGTGTTTATCTGACTAAAATATAAAAGGAACTCACAGCAGCCGGAGGCACTGGGGCTGGGGGATCGCTCTTCTGGCAATTCCCCTTCCACCCTCCCCTCCCGCTAGGAAAGGGACTCCCCAGCTTGAAGGCGCCCCACGGCGTAACAAAACGGGACCTGGCCCGAAGTACTGTGTCAAACGGTTCCAGGCTAGGTTCTCAGATTGACAGGGGAGGTGGTTAGTGGGTAGTCCAAAGGTATCCTCCATGGGAGTCCCACACTGCCAGACTCGGCGGGCATAAATGCCTTCACCTCCCTACCACAAAAAAAAAAAAAGGCTCGCAGTGAAAGTTTACACCAAAGCACATATGATCTTAACGTATACGCTGGAAAAGGTTGAGACTCTTCAAATGACGGAACTTTGGGTGAAAGGGTTGTGAAAAATTGTGCGAAACCAATCGTGACCCAAACACGGTTGTAGTTCAGGATTGAATCTTTACATCGTATAATCACATGAACAATCTCCCTTGTGCTTGTGTCACTATATGTATGCAAAACAGAAAAAACATACCCATACTTGCTGACCGACTAGAAAAAGGGCAATCCGTGTTTCGAATCTGCACAGAGGGAATTATGGAAGGATTCGCGAGAAGTTATGCTTTTGAGTAACTGCCACAAACCTACAAACACCACCGTATTGAGACGGAAGTCGAGTTCACGTTGATTGTCCAGAAGCATTCGCATTTTATAACGAAATGATGGGAGGTGTAGGTCGATCGGATCGAAAAATCCAAACTTATGACTTCAATAGAAAATCGACTAAATGGTGGCGAAAAGTTTTCTTTAAGCTTCTGATGACGGCAGTTGTTAACACTCATTTTATGCACCAGGAGATTATGCACAAGAAAACACAGCTAAAACACTTTTAAATATCGCTAGCGGAACAAATGATTGCAGAAGGAAGGGCAAGAGCGGAAATAAAACGGAAACTAACTGGGTGTGGTTCGAGGTCCAAACGAGCAAATATGCTGCTGAATGTTGGAGATCACATGCTGGTAAAGCAGGAAAAACGAAGGCGTTGTAAATTACATTCATCTATGAATAAAGAGAAGCGAACAGTTTTCGAATGTTCAATGTGCAAAACCTCGTTATGCTATGAATGTTTTGGTAAATTTCACACATAAAACAAAATTACAACTTTATACATGTAAAAAGGATTAATTTCCTCCAATCATTACGTTTTCGCGACTTTGTCCGCCAGTTGTTTACTCCCAGCAAGAATCTGCCGTCAGCTTCTATTGTGTCTTCCCATCGAGTCCTCGGTCTTCCCGTCTTCCGGAATCGTTCGTCAGGGTCTATGTTTCACTTCCATACCTGTATAATAGTACAGTTCTGACTATTGCTTTGTAAATGCGGAGCTTATTATGCCTGTGCACAACTCTGGACGTTAGAATGGGAAGAACGGAGTAATATGCTCTATTTGCGGCGTTTATGCGGCGTCCTCGTACTTTTCGACGCCTCTCCTATTGAGGTTGGTTCCAAGGTAAACAAAGTTATCCACACTTTCAAGATTGTAATTCTTCTTTGTTTGAGTTAGGAATTTAGTTTTAGTTACATTGACTTGTAGACCAATTCGGTTTTCTTCAGATTCTAGACTCAGGAATGCTCCTTTGGCATCTGAGATTGAACGTGCCTTAATATTGACGTTATCAGCATATGCTACCAATTGTCTGGACTTGAACATTAGTGTATCTGATGTTTCAGCTGATGTCTCCCTGATGACATGTTCCAGTGCAATATGAAAGAGCATTAGGGCAAGTGCATCCCCTTGTTTTAAGCCTGATTCCGTTATAAAGCTGTCTGTTAGTTTTTTTGTGGTAAGGAGGTGAATGCCCATTTACGCACAAAGTGTTGGACTACCATGCTTGCAAGAAAGTAACTGGACTATCCACTAAACACTTCCCCCGGTCAACCTGAGAACCCAGCCTGGGACTGTTTGATACATTAGTTCGGGTCAGGTCTCGTTTTGTTACGCCGTGAGGAGCCTTCAAGCTGGGGGATCTCTTTCCTAGCGCGAGGGGAAAGAGGAAGAGGAAGTGCCAGACAAGCGATCCCCCAGCCCCGATACCCCCGGCTGCTGTGAGTCCCTTTGATCTTTTAGGACTGCCCGAACATAACGCGCCACCTGGTTCCATTTGTCAACCGATTCGAGCATCACCACGACTATATTATCCGGGGTGAGCTCTTCCGTCTCTCTGTAGAGGGTCTTTCGCAGCCTGTCCGATTTTATGCATACAAAAAATAAGTGGCAGGAATTGTCTTCCTCTCCTGGGCAATACCGACAATTGGGGGACCGTGACGTACCAATCCTGTGCAGGTAAGACTGAAAACACCCATGCCCGCTCAAAAGCTGGGTCAGTAAGAAGTCAGTCTCACCAAGCCTTCGATTTAGCAGCGTTCTCACATCCGGGATGAGGTGCGCAGTCCACCTTCCCTTCGTGCATTTCACTCAAGACTGCTGCCAATCGTTGAGTGAGCGCTGTCTCTCTTTGCGGACAACCATCTCCCTTGCTTCCTCGTTTCGACGCAGATATTTAGAGCGGCGCTCTCTAGCAAGGAGGCCGACAGGTATAACGACTGCAATGACTTTCACCGCCGAATCAGAGACTGTCGGATACGAAGATGCAATCCTCAGCGCTCCTCTTCTCTGTACCTGTGGCAGGCGTTTTCGGCAAACCTCCTTACTGAGAGCGTCGCCCCATAGCTTTGCTCCGTACAGTAGCACTGACCCTACAGCACTCATCAAGAGGCGCCTTCTTGATGGGCTGGGTCCCCCTACGTTGGCCATAAGTCGGCTCAGAGCCGATATTCGCGAAGAAGCCTTCTCAGCCGTTGCCCTGATTTGCTCAGAGAAACTCATCGTCGAGTCGATCAGTAGCCCCAGGTACTTCACCGATGGGTTCGATTCAATTCGTATGCCTCCAACACTGATCATCCTTACTTTAGAGCTTCTCTTTTTTGTCAAGATGAATACTTCGGTTTTTTCCAGTGCTAAACTGAGCCCGCGAGCAGTCATCCAGTCTCTCACTCGGCGTATTAGCATACCTAGCCTAAGTTGCGCTTGTTCAACGGTGCGTCCAGCGACCAAAGCCGCAACATCATCCGCATAGCCGATCAAGCGCGACTCATCTGGCATCTCGAGTCTCAGTAGCCCGTCGTAAGACATGTTCCACAGATCTGGACCAAAGATAGATCCCTGGGCAAGGCCCGATGTAACTTCCATCCTTCGTTGGCCCTGTGTCGTGTTGTAGAGCAGGCTTCGATCCTTTAGGTAGTCCCTCAAAAGCCGCATTAGATATTCTGGAACTTGAAAAGGGTTTTCCAGCATATCCAGAATATCCACCCATCTAGCGGAGTTGAAGGCGTTCCTGAAGTTGAGTGTCACCAACAGGATGATCCGTCGCTTGGTGCGACTATGTGCATCTGCCTTTTGAAACGCGCTCACCACCTCTGCAATCTCATCGATAGTAAAAAGTCCTGCTCTAAAACCGTACTGCCAAGGAGATAGGTCCCCAGCAGCACGAATCGCGTCAGTGAGTCTTCCCTTGATGAGTTTCTCTAGCACTTTCCCCGCCGTGTCTAGCATGCATAACAGACGGTATGCAGACGGCGATTCGGGATTTCCCTTCCCCTTGCTGATCAACACGAGCCTCACCACCTTCCATCGTACCGGGAAAAACCCATCCCGTAGGCAATGGTTGAATGTGCTGAGCAGCAAGTCAGGACAATGGCGATAGACAAGTTGCAACACCTCAGCCGGAACACCATCTGGACCTGGAGCTTTCCACGCTTTCAATGAAAGGACTGCCTCCTCCAGTTCCGGCTGTGTGAAGAGTGGACACTCGACTCGAATTGTGCATCTCAATTTGAAATGTAAATTGTCCACTTCGAACTATTTCTCCCCGAATTTATATTAAAACTTCTTCCCCGAGTTTATATTAAAACTTTTTCCCCGAGTTTATGTTAACACTTTTTCCCCGAGTTTATATTAACACTTTTTCCCCGAGTCTATATTAACACTTTTTCCCCGAGTTTATATTAAAACTTTTTCCCCGACACTGCCACAGAACTTTAACTTCTCTTCAAGAACACCATCAGCAAATCACTTCACCAAAAACCGAAAAAAACTCCCTCTTCTTTGCAAAATCAAATACTCAATGTCCAAATTCCAGCAGTTAGTATAAAAATATGAAGTTTTGTTAGTGGGAATAGAATTATTTAGTATGAAGGAAGAAATTAGGTTTTGTTAGGCAAAAGGTATTGAATGAAGTTTTGTTAGTGGGAATTAATGAATGGAATGTTGTTAGTGGGAAAATTGAAATTATTAGTATATATTATTGTTATTTTTGGTTGGAATAAGGGAAAAGGGTAGGATTGTGATGATGGGGAAGTAAAAATTATAGGGAAATTGGAAAAATTTTAATAAAAATAAATAAATACACAAAGGAAAAGGGTAGGAGTGCCCAAAGGAAGATGGAGATGTTGCGGCGGCAATTCGAAGTTGTGAATGGGAGAAAGTCCGCACGCCGGAATTCGCAACAATCATGGGGACGACCCAGACCCTGAGTGTCTCATTTAGTCGGGCAAACAAAGAATGTCCGCAGGGTAATTATGAGTCGGATCGGATGTCCTTAGTGTGAAAGGTCCCAAGCAGCTTACCGGATTCATCCTCAAGCTCGTATATCACTTGTCCAATACGACGACGGACCACTGCAGGAGTGAATCGTGGAGCAAATTTGGCAGCAAAGCGATCTGCTGCATTGCTCACAGTCAAATTACGCATGAAAACCTTCTGACCCTGAAGTAGCTCTCGAGGACGAACACGAAGGAATTCGCCTGCGGTGAATGATATGGTGTGAAGCAATGCTGCACTCCATAGTCATTCATAAGCTTGCCGAATACCTTGGAGGCGAACTGTATACCATTGTCAAAGTGTAGCCATTCAGGAACTTCAAAGGTCAAAAAGATTTCGCGCTCCAAATATCGCACGACTGACTCCGCAGTGGCTTTCGTCGTGGGCTTGAGCAATTCTAACTTTGTGTAATGATCCTATACTGCCTATTGTTGATTGTTGTTCTGCTGCTGGTATTACAATTTCTCTGTCCCGGAGCACTCTGGGCCTCTGGTAGAGATCTTCGACTGGGGCCCTCGGACCCGGTTAGCCCAATGAAGAGGGGCCGTGCGCCACTCGCTTTTCCAATGGGCCCCACGGGAGTCGCCAAGCGAGAATCGCGACTCGTCAAAGACTCGTACCGGCACCGACGTTATTTCCGCGCTCGCGTACCGACTGAGTCGCCTAGTCCTCCCTACACCCACTCGCACACCTAAACAGCGCGTGGAACCTAAAGGGAATTTATGTCCTGCCGGACCCTTGAGCCACACCACGTGTTGGCGGAGCACCCTCGAGCCTTCCACATCTGGGGTACTACTCGTGCTCGCCCACTACGCCACTTCCCGAGCCAAACCTTACACTTTTGTACGCTCCACTTGTGGAAATAAATTCGATAAAAGCAAATGCTATTGGAACTAATTATTATTATCATGAAATTCCGATTTAACAAAAATAAAGTATACAAAAAGAAATACTACCACGAAAAAAATTCTCTTACGCTCGTATGTCGATAGTAGCTAACTATCCGGGGGCCCCCTAGTCTGCGGCTTCCAATCGTAACGTTCTCCTGGCCGTCCCGCCAACTCCAAAATTGCGCTTTCTCCAATATTCCGCCTAACCTCCAAAAAACAAATTCCGCCAAAATCCTCGCCTAGTCCAATTCCCAGAATCCAAAAAAGAGAGCTTTTCAAGTTCCATCCGGGGCCTTTTATCGCTTCTCGTTGCCACGCTTTCCTCCCAACGAGCTTCCGAACGTGGCTCCACTTCCTCGTCCAGTGGAGGCGCGCGGCATTACAAACTTTGCTGCATTATCCGTAGGCGTTGTTGTAAAAGTTCAGTTGATCGCATTGATCATATGGCAGCTCAAAAGCTCTCGGTGGGAACTGTCATTCCCAATGTTTATTTAGTTGCCGAGACCAACTTTTGTTTTTCGTGTTGTGATCGACTCAATATAGAAGTATTAGGACTGTTTTCGTTGCATGTCGGATTTTCAACTCATTTCACAACACTGGGACTACTCGGACATGCATCGGCAGCAGTTAAAGGAGCGCCTTGCGTCGAAGTTAACGTTTCGATGGCTTCAGCTACTGGAGATTTTCTTATAGTGCGAATGTGTTCTGCGGTAGGTTTTTGAATTTTCCGCTGTTGTTTGATGCTCTTCCACAATCGGATGAATCCATCGAGATTGGAGTCTTTGTTGGCACTTCTGCACTGGAACTTAACTCATTTGATGGAATGGAGCATTCGTTAGCTTGTTTAGCCAACTGATGCGCATCCGTTTTATTTTCTTGGTGCCATATTAAATTCGACTCTTTGCAGAATCTTTCGATGATATTCACCCAAGCGGTGAAAAGAGGATCAGCAATTCGAGCCTCAGTTAATACATTTATAAATGCGTCAACGCGCTGATTGATCAGCATATGTGGCCAGGCGTTCATGTGTGGAATCTCATTGGGGGCTATTTGATTTGATGCTTCGGTTGGTGTGTTGCCAGCTGTTGAGGCACAGCTCCTAGCTTCACCTTGTTCTTCGTCAAAGGGATTCGAAGGCTGTAGTACCTGAAGACCACCACTCAAGATTTTTGATTGCAAGAGATTCTTACATTGCATTTCGGCTGGTTGCAGTGGAGTTCCGTTTTGTGAGATGTTCACGCGCAGACCCAAAAGATAAGAAAGAGCGCGCCCGGAATTGAAATGAGTAAGAGTTTTGTTCTGTTGATTTCGTGACTTCTCTTCGCAATTACTAGGCCCATATTTTCCAACTTTCAAGTGATTGGTTATGTATTCTAGAGTTGACCGATGTGGATGAGTACTAAGTTCGGCGGTTAAATCTTTACCGATGCCTGAATGAATCAAATCGTTGGTGGATTGATTATCACATAAATAATCCTTCACATCGTATATATTGCCGTTTATGATTATCCATTCTCCGCCATCAAGAATGTGATTTTCCATATCACTCTTACGTATTATATGAGGTTCCTCCGGTACAGTCGTAGTTTTTACTGCACCCCTGCATATAATGCCAGGTCATCCCATATCGTCTGAATCCTGAATATCATAATCGCAAATAAGACGATTCAGTGAGTCTAAAGCATGAAGCAGTGGTACAAAATATTTTGTCCATTCGAATGATGGCAGTATATTTGGCGTATCACGATGAATCACGATCAGTCCAATTATCATTTCGTTTAGTAGAGTATCGGATATATCAGATTTCAATACCTCAGCAACGCCGTCTTTTCCTTGAAATGCGATTTCGCTGGCTCGTTGAACTGACACTGTACACAAACTAATTGCACTTTGAATGTATTTGCCCAAAAGCATTTCAGCTCCCGATAGATCCTCGCTTTTTGCTTGATGTATATGAGAGAAAAGCAGCCTCTGGAATCGATGTAACAAATCTAAGCTTGGTGATGTATGTTCCGGTGAGGTGGTGATGTAATTTTCATCCACCTTGCAACAAGATGGGTTTATGAGAAGTTGAGATAGCCTTGACTGGGTAAGCGCAGAGTTATTTCGTAATAGCTGTTTTATTAAATGCAGTAGTGGAAGATTATGTTCACTACTCATACTGTCGTCGGGTTCTGAATTTATTGCTTGGTTTAAGGCTGTTTCAAGTCCGCCTTCAGCCATCAGAGATCCTACGAGCAGGTCAGTCATGAAGCGATGTCCTGATGTTGCTGCACCAGGTTCTGATGGTAGTAAAGATGTTAGTTTTTTTTTTTCCGCCGCTTTTGTCGATTGCTTCCACTGTACCTAGTTCTTATATGTAAAGCTTGACTTATCTACGCAAAACAGCAAGCTAATGTTTTATTGCTTTACACTAAATTTCGTGACTAGGTTAAGAGTTTCAACTAAAATTAACAAAAAAAGATTAAATACATTTTAAATTCCTACTTCCGCTTGGCTCAGGAAGTTATCCTCGCGGAGAACTTATATATATATATATATTTTTTTTTATTATACTTTTAAATACGACCGCGGCCACCCTTCAACTCGTGTGTGGAAGGCTCCCGTGACACTGGTTACTTAATATGTTATGGCAAGATTCAACGTTACAATTGTAAATTACTACATTTTTGATTTTATATCATTACGGATTCATGATTTGTTTGCCTGAGTCTCTAATCTGTATGGTTACCCATCAATTCTTACTTGATACTAACATAATAAGTTAATTATGAATTGACGTTTTGTTTGATACTTAGTATTTCTTTTGATACAGTGAGCTAAGATCGCTTTTGGTTCTACATAATCGTGGATTGATAATGTATATATATATATATATATATATATATATATATATATATATATATATATATATATATATATATATATATATATATAAATATATATATATATTTTTTTTTTTTGATTGTTTATCAGTATAATTATTCACAAAGGCCTTTGTTTGATACAACTTTGAGCCAAGCAGGTTCGTGTTTGGTTTGATTCTATACAAACATAAATTAATAACTCAATATTTCATTTGATTGTATACAATAATGGAATAATGTTACGTTTGATTCTAATGTTGAAGAACAAACAGAACATTTCTTCCGGTCCTAAATCGTTTTTTTCTTGAGAATAAAACTATTATTTATATAAAACTATTTTCATTTGAGGAATGCCGGAATTCAATATTTCTTTTAATTGGCTTACTTTATGAGACAGTACATTTTCCTTTAACTTCCATATTTACTGCCGATTTTTCTTTAAATTAGAATTGTAAATTATTGGTTTACCTATTTGTGCATTACTAGGCTGTAGTACAGGTGTTAGCAAATTAACCTGTTAGCGTTAGTGAGGATGTAGTGTGAACGGTGCAGGTGCAATGGCACTTATTATTTTCTTCTTTTCCTTTTCTTTGTTATGGTTTTGTCTTTAAATTCATTGCTACTTTCAATTTCTATTCGATTAACGTTCTTATATTTCTACTATTATCATTATTCTTACCGTTTCCTTTTTTTTACTTTGAATATTTCAGATTCTACTTATTAACTTTATTTTCTTGTATATATTACTAATTGTTTACATAATTGTTTCTTATTGCTTTTAACATTACTATAGTTTTTAATTAATTTTATTCAATACGATAACTAAGCTTTCTTAAAGTTCTATATATTAATTATTGTACCAATACTTTAGTGGGAATTTTTTGTTAGTATGTAAGCGGAACGTTATGAATTAATTTTGATGGGATGGAATGTGTGGATATTTAGTAGGGATAGAACGTCAAGCTTGACGGCATTCTATTCGCTCATACTCGTATGGTTGATAAGATTATTCACTCCAATCGCTTAATTAGCTTCGGACTTATTTCAGCCGTGAGAAAAGCTTTCATTGTGGTGGCGGCGAATGCTACCTTATCAATGCTTCCGCATGGGTTTCCATCGGGATTGGGAATTTTGTCTGGCACGCTCGCTTACTTGTTTCATATGGTGCGATAATGATTAAGCTTTGGGCTGAACAGTTCGCACGATCATTGAAGTTCGTTATCAGGGAATAACGTACTGCGCTTATCACCACATATGTGCGAATTGGATCTGACGAGTCATCGCAAGAGACCATAGGTAAATTCACTGCTAGTCAATTGTATCTTTCTGAAGGCATTAGCTTCGCCGCCGTAATTATGGCTTTATGCCTATCGTGTGCGAGGTGCAGGAAAACAAATCAGTGCAGAGTTGTCACTTGATTAGTAATTGTTAGTTAGTCGGATGTTTATTATAGGATTCTACAAAGTTATAGCATTCTTTATCTGAAATTCGTTTTTCCTACTTTTTTTTGTGTACCAGCGTCTTGTTTATTTATATTATTAATTATTATTTCTGTAATTTTTTTTTATATTTTTGTTTTTGATTATGATTTTTTTTAATATTTTTTTTTTTTGAACTCAGCCCTCTTTTCCGCTAGTTTCTTTTTGGTTTTTTTTTTGTTAATTAATTTTTTTTTTGTTTTTTTATTTTTTTTCTTATGTTCTGTTTTTCCCTTATTTTTTCTCTTGCTATAACTAGACTAGTTGAAAGGAACGGGTGGGATGATGCATGGAGTTTTGGGGTTGGGTTTTATGTGGGGAATTAGACGCTTGTGCTTTTGGGCTACGCGATGTTCTGGCGATGTTATGGGTATGGTAATTGCAAGTTGGTCGTATCTTCCGTATGGGACAATTCTCGCTTCGGAAGAAGATTTGCCGAGAGAATAGCTTGTAATGAATCATGCGACGCCGCTGGCGCCCACTACCAACACACTTCGCTGCTAGGTGGCTTGTCATTTTACGTTGTTTGCGACCAGTGCACATCCCACGTCTATTTTGTCTTCGGATACCAACAGAATTTGATAGCCACATGGACTTGAAGTGTGGAGGTAGTGGCCGCGACGCAGAAGGAGGTTATAATCTAATCTCGCGTATGCCTGCATCAAACACCTACTTGTAAGGGTAATTAGGTAAAGTTAACGTGCGTCGCGGATAAATTGTAAAATCGCATCCCCATAAATAGTTCGTAAAAGAAAAAAAAACGGGCGAGGAGCACAAATACGAAGTGGCCGCGACGCAGAAGGAGGTTATATTGAAGGGCCGCCACGCAGCAGGAATCAAACAGGACGAACGGTGCACCAATACGAGGTGGTCGCATCTGGTCGTGTTCAGTACCCAGAACTGGCTCCACGGTCGATTCATCCCGGAAAACTGTTTCAATCCTCTCAAAAACGGCGTTGGAAACAAGAGTGCAAGAAAAAACAAAAAAAAGCATACGAATTCGTGTCGATGACGAAGTATGATGAAGCTGCAATGGCGATATGTGCTCTTAATGGATACACGCTCGGCAACCGGCTGTTGCAGTTGTCCAAGATGATTTAGAGCTGATTGTAAAGTTCAGATGCCAGTGTCATCAGGACCCAGCATTTATATTTTCCAGAACTTACAAAGGAGGCAATTCATATCTTTTTTTTCATGTATCCTAAGAATCGATTTTTAACCATCGATGATTCAGATTTGCTAATTTTATATATTTAAGTATGGACAATAATTATTGTGTCTTGTAAATAAAAGAAAACAATATAAAAAAATAAATGATCAAACAGGAAATTTCAAATGACATGCGAAAACCGCGGACTTATGATTGATATGTTCGCAATATTAATTGAATGTCAATCAGTTACAAGTCATGAGCAGAAAAGTCCCCTTTGCTTTCTCGCTATTATCAGCCTTAACAACATCCTTAAAATGGCTAGCAATAAAGCGTCTGTAGTACTTAAATTTTGGTTTGTCCGAATTTCTTAAGTCATTCAATATTGAGACAACATTAAACATAAGTCATTTGTAAATGCTAGATACATATATACTTAACTTAATTAATTTGACAATTAAAACATATATCACAAAATTAAAAAAATATAAGATGATAAGTACATTTTGAGAAGTTTAAGCATTACCTGAGAGCAGTAAGAGAAAAAAAAAATAAAATAAGGCATTCAATTACTATTATTTAGATTTTGTAATCAATTTGGTCTCGTGCATTATACTTTTCGCCGTTTTTAATACACCATTCTCCTTACATGTTTTAGGTATCACTAATTACGTTTGCGACGATATACCTCGCCTTATTTTTAGTTGAAACCGAACGTATTTTATATTTTGTACGCATTCACGGCAAGAGTAAATCGCATTGGATTTCTCAAATCATAATCGATATAAAAATTCAATTGCATAATGAAGAAAAGCTGAAAATTGAACTAACAACTGAAAGTAATTATATTTTGTAAAAAAAAAATTTTTAAGAAAAAATCTCAGTATAAATGGCGAGTCCAGAGATGTGTCAACAATAAACATGTAACTACCCCGCGAAACATAAAAAAATGTACTAATTATTAAAAACATAGTAATTTTAGTCGAGAATAGAATAGAAAAGAGCTAGCGAGAAGAAATATATATCTATAGTATACACAAAATTTAATTTTAATATTAAGTTTTCTTTGCAATAAATTACAAGAGAGAAGTAACAACGCTAGTTTTAAGATCTTTTCGTAAGCCCTAGGATTAGTTGGTATACATTATAAACTTACTCTACTACCGATACAATTTGACAATTTAGTTTTAAATGTTCTTAGGTCTCACATGAATGTTTTTATAACACCACAACATATGGAAGTTATTTAATTTTGATTTTTTTAAACTCGCTATTTTTATTGGTACAATTTATCTTTTCAAATTATAATTGAGGAAAATTACAATCAAAAACATTTCCTCGAAACATAATTATAACTCTACTATTCATCATCCTTAACATTTTTGTACATTATTCCACAACAACTATAAATATTTTATTAAAGAACAAAATGAATTGCTAACGAAAAAAAACGACTTTCCTTTCCAGTAGTTCTGCTTTTCAGCGGGAAATGAGGTGCAGGGTAAGTATGCTGTCGCGAGGGTAGGGTTTGAAAAAAATCCGCTGAAGTCGGTTTCGCGTCGCGCGAGTTACATGCACAGAAACCCTTACCGGCTAACAACCCCACATCCGCCATAGACAGCTAAGATCATCTTCACATTTCACATAACTTTAAATTCCCAGACTCTTGTTTGCGCTAAATTCATATTACACATATTTTGTCTTTCCCACACTTTGCTCGTTGAATAAAATCATAGTTCATATTACCAACACGTTCCCGCAAAATTGCACTTTTCGAAAAAGCAAATAATAAATTTTAATGAAATGTACTTTCAGTCTGTAATTGGCGTTATTAAAATCGAGTCGAAATATCAAAATCTGAGTTTCATTTATTTTTTTTCTTAACATGAAGTATATTAGACTTAATTGGCGCAGTCGGGTCTAAGGCGGCGGCGGATAGAAAATTTCAATTACATCCGACGGTTAATCGGAAAATAATAGTTCGAAAGATCTACCGAAAACATTAAAGTTATCGAAAGTAGAAAACTAGTGAACTTGTGGTCTATTGTAGTGCATCCGACGGATTTTCGGGAAGAACCAGCTCGACGGAAAATCGAACAAATGTTCTAAGTGCTACAAGTGCCGCGAAAGTTTAAGAAAATTTCTAGCGCTTCTGTGACGGAACATTCGGACTCGAACATTCAGAACTAGTGGTACGACGGTTTATCGAACCCGAGTCGAAAAATACCAAAATGAGGATAATCATCATCTTCTGGTAAGTCGAGATTTTGTTTCCTATGCCACCGATCCCTAGAAAGAAATCCGCCTCCAGCCCTTACACTATTCTCCCAAGTAGATTTAGAAATTCAAACCTTATGAATGAAGAACTAGAAATTATTTCAGAGAATTTAATTAGTGAAACAGGTGAAAATCTAGTGCGTGTTGATATTGCTTCCGATAGTTGCATTGATAAGAATTCAGTGAATAGTGCTCTTGCAAATAATTCTTGTAACAATTTAAACCCTAATATGGCTGAGCCCGGTAACCAAACTATTACGGTGACGACTACCGACATTTTTAATTCTCTTAGAGTTCCCGACGCGATCAAGGACTTACCAAGATTTGACGGGAATCCTCGACTTTTATTTGATTTCCTCGACAATGTTGACGAAATCCTCAATCTCATCAGTGTGACAAGTGGTACAGGTTACGGCCAACTCCTTCTGAGAGCCATAAGAAATAAAGTTGTGGGTGAAGCCAATGAGGTTTTGAACATGTATGGTACGCCTCTAGATTGGGATAAAATCAAAGAAAATTTGATTCTTCATTATTCAGATAAGAGGAATGAAACCTCTCTTATCAGAGACCTTCACGGTCTACACCAAGGCAATGACTCAGTACAGAAGTTTTACAGTGAAATCGTCGAAATACTCTCAAGTATGAACAACCATGTAAATATACATGAAAAAGATGCCAACGTAATAGCGGCAAAGAAATCGTTATTTTCGGAAATGTGTTTGAACCGATTTCTATCTGGACTTAAAGAGCCACTAGGCTCTACTATCCGCGCTATGAAACCGGAGTCCCTAGCTGGAGCGTACGCTTACTGTATTAAAGAACAGAATATATTTTATACTAATTCTAACTCGGATCGACAATTTCTACACATAAACCATTTAAAACCACGCCCTCAGAATACAGACCTAGTACCAAAACTTAAACTACCACAACTAATTCCCCAAACAAATAGTAACACTAAATTTCCTATGATTCAACCACTTAATCTGTTATCACAAAAACCGTTTTTTCCAAGCCCTTATCCACAGCGTTTTAATCAACAACCACTATTTGGGCATCCAGTCAACAACCTAACGGGGCTTCAAAGATACCCGGCTACAAATCCAAATTTTAACCACGGGCCAAACTTCGGACTGAATAATCAAAGGCCAAACTTATTCCCCAATAATTCCAATTTCCAGCAAAATCAAAATGTATTCAATAGGCCGAATAACCAGCCACTAAACAAGCCTGAACCTATGGATATTTCTGGCACAATTAGAAGAAATCAAACCCAGCCTTACCCTCAAAAGAATAATTACTTTAGACCTCATCAAACAGCCCCAAGATACACGGTTAAGGAACTATTTAACGTATCAGAACAGAACAACCCAGACTACAACGAATATACCCAAGACAAAACTGAACCTCAAAACACTACCCTGATGCAAAATCCCCAATATGTGGACTACATAGACAATATACAAGAAAGTTATAATGAACCCCTTAATTATTACATCCCTTATGATTTGAACTACACCCAAAATAAAAACCCACCAAACACAGAAATAGATGACGAAAATTTTCAATCGAGTGCCTCAACAAGCCAATCGGGTACTTAGACATAAACAAACACGGTAATACACTCCCTTATATTCAAATTTCTTCCCCTTTTGGACGGCCACTAAAATTTTTGATCGATACCGGTGCTTCCTCCTCATTCATTAATCCCGAGTATGTAGACCCACGTGATATTAAAGTGACGAAACCTATCTCAATAACAACAATCTTTAGCAGACATGAAGTAAAGGATGAAATCACCCTTCCTAACTTCATAGAATTTAATCACCCAGGTAAAACAAGATTTTTAATTTTCAAATTCCATGGCTATTTTGATGGGCTACTTGGAGTCGACGCATTAACCAAATTAGGGGCAAAAGTTGACTTAGCAAATAAATTATTAATAACCAGTAATGCATCAATCCCGTTAAATTTCAAACCCAACTTTATGTCTGCAAAATATGTCATACCCCCACTATCGAAACTTATCACTAAGCTACCTGTAGATGTACAGAATGGAGACATTTTTATTAAAAACATCCAAATCACCCCAGAAATATTAGTCTCCGAAGGTATTTACCGAGCTATCGATTGGTATGCCCCGATCGAAGTAAACAATATATCCAAAACTGAAAAGGTACTTTTCATCGAGCAACCATTAATGGCTGAAAGTATTTCAGATAAATATGAACAAATAAATAACGTCGAGATAACCTATGAACGAAACCCACCTATCGAGGACACAAGAGATATCATCGAACTATTACGCACATCCCATCTTAACATTGAGGAAAAGAAACTATTACTCAAAATCTGTCGTCAGTACGATGACATTTTCTTAAAAAACGACCAGGATCTAACATTTACCAACCAAGTTAAGCATCGAATTAGAACCACGGATGACATCCCTATTTATACAAAATCGTATAGATACCCTTACGTACACAAACAGGAAGTCCGTAAACAAATAGAGGACATGCTGAAACAAGAAATTATTTGGCCGAGCTACTCCCCATGGAGCTCTCCTGTATGGATTGTGCCGAAGAAGCAGGATGCAAGTGGTAAACAAAAGTGGAGATTGGTAATCGATTACAGAAAACTCAACGAGAAAACGATTACCGATAGATACCCACTCCCTAACATAAACGAAATTTTAGATAAACTAGGCAAGTCGATGTATTTCTCAACGCTAGACCTTGCTTCTGGATTTCACCAGATAGCAATGGACACCCGAAACATTCCAAAAACAGCGTTCACAGTAGAGGGTGGACATTACGAATACGTCCGAATGCCTTTTGGGCTAAAGAATGCCCCCGCAACCTTTCAACGCGTCATGGACAACGTGTTGAAGGATCTCCAAGGAAAAATCTGTCTTGTCTATCTAGACGACATCATAATCTTTTCTACTTCCCTGCAGGAGCACGGTGAAAATTTAAGAAAGGTATTTCAAAAATTGCGAGAAGCGAATCTGAAAGTGCAACTTGATAAATCAGAATTCATGAAAAAAGAAATAGCCTTTCTTGGTCACATCGTAACAGCCCACGGCATAAAGCCGAACCCGGAAAAGGTCCAAGCAATAATAGATTATCCTATACCAAGGACTCAAAAGGAGATAAAATCATTCCTTGGTCTCCTAGGATACTACCGTAAGTTCATCAAGGACTTCGCGAAACTCACAAAACCATTGACGGAATGTTTGAAAAAGGGACGCACCATTGATCTGAACGATCGCTACGTAAGAGCTTTTCGGGACTGCAAGGACCTCCTTATGAACGACCTCATATTACAACATCCTGATTTCAGCAAACCCTTTGTGTTAACGACGGATGCCAGCAACTTCGCAATTGGTGCCATTTTGTCGCAAGGCCCCATTGGCAGTGACCGGCCAATTTGCTTTGCCAGCAGGACGCTCACAGACTCGGAGATCAACTACTCCACTATTGAAAAAGAGTTGTTGGCTATTGTATGGGCGACAAAGTACTTTCGACCATATCTGTTCGGTAGGAAGTTCACGATCTTGACTGACCATAAACCACTTACGTGGATGATGAGCCTGAAGGACCCCAACTCGAGGTTGATTCGTTGGCGACTTAAACTCGAAGAGTTCGATTATGATGTCCATTATAAAAAAGGAAGCCAAAACAGCAACGCTGATGCCCTGAGTAGAATAAAAACACCAAAAACTATAACACCCATAAGCAAGACCGAAATAAATACTAACGAAAATACAACCACGCCCTCAAACATTTCAGCCCAAAGCACCTGTGGCACCACGATACATTCGGCAGAAGAAAATTTAAGCACAGGTATTCCAATCTCCGAAAGGCCCCTCAATGAATTCACACTGCAACTAATCTTGGAAAGGTCAGACGGACGACCACAAACTACAGTTGAAACACCCTTCAGAAACAAACAAAGACGAATAATCAAAATGCAAGATTTTTCCGAACCAACCTTAACCGAAATTTTCAAGAAATACATTCCCCCTAACAAAGTGACCGCAATATTTTCTTCCGATGACATCTTTAAAATTATCCAAGAAATATACTCCAAACACTTTTCTCAATCCGGATGCTATAAACTAGTCAGATGCACCGAAAAACTCCGGGAAATTACTGAGAATGACGACCAAGATGCCCTCATCAACAGCTACCATCTAAACAATAATCATCGTGGTATCAACGAAACGTTGGGGCACCTTAAAAGAGACTATTACTTTCCTTTCATGAAAAATAAAATCTCTCAAATTATAAACAACTGTGAGAAGTGCCAAATCCTAAAATATGACCGGAACCCTCAGAAGCCAAAATTTCAAACACCCGAAACCCCCAACAAACCTTTAGACATCCTTCACATTGATATTTACACAATAAATAGACAATACATCTTGACAATAATTGACAAGTTTTCGAAATTCGCCGCAGCATACACCCTTCCCGCACGGAACAGTCTCTCCATAACCAAATCGCTAAAACACTACATCAGCCTACACGGTATTCCTCAAACTTTAATAACAGTAGTGACTGACCAAGGAACTGAGTTTACTTCATCCCTCTTTAAGGAATTCTGCACACAGTACGGTATCAACCATTCAGTTACCTCCTTTCAACAAACAACAAGTAATGCCCCTGTTGAAAGACTGCACTCCACACTAACCGAAATCTACAGAATAGTCCACGATAAACATAAAGATAAGGACCCAGTAGATATACTAAATGAAATAATTATCACCTACAACAATTCCATTCACTCTTCCACGAAACACACCCCTTATGAATTATTTTATGGTAGGACATATAAGTTTAATAAAAATATAACGCACAATAGCACCCATGAGTACTTAGAAAAGCTGAGAGAATTTCAATCTAAGCTACACCCCGAAATAAAACAGTTATTAGAAGAACAAGTCACTAAACGCAATGAGAAACTTAATTCCACTAGAGAAGACCCCGAAGAATGTCATGAAGGATCAATAGTTTATAGAAAAGAATGTCGACGTAATAAGATCACTCCTAGATTCTCGAAACATAAAGTCAAAGAAAATAAGCATATAACCATAATTTCAGATAAGAACCAAAAACTCCATAAATCCAAAATAAAAAGGAAACGTAAATTTCAGGTTAGCACTAACAACACAAGGACAAATAATGGACATACAGGACCTAACGAATAGCAACGGAGCCTTACCCATCAAACTAGGAAACGCACGACTAATCACCTCTTATAGTAATTTGATACACATAGTACGACTGAAAAACTACGAGGAAAACATCGAACGTATACAAGAGACACTCACAGCATTTACAAACATAACAGAACTCAACCCTTCCGTAAAAATCACAAAAGCTAAACTTACAGAAGTTCACCATAAACTGTTAAATATTATGCCCAACAAACGAACGAAAAGAGGACTGATCAACGGACTCGGTACAATAATAAAAACAATAACAGGCAATTTCGACAATAATGACGCTATCCACATCAACAACGAGATCAACAAAATCCTGAATAACGAAAACGACATGAAAAATGAACTAAACCAACAAACTAGATTAAACGAACAGATGATTAAGAGATTTGACAATATAACAGACCATATCAACCAACAACAGACGGCTATTACCGAGTACCTCAGCTATATTAATCGAAATTCCATCAATCAAATCCTAAAAGAAAACGAAAACTTGAAATACATACAATACTTAAATCAAATTAATTATAATATTGATTTACTTAACGATCATATCACTGGAATATCAGAAGCAATTATCTTTGCAAGATTAAATCTTATCTCGAGACTAATACTTAACCCAAATGAACTATCCGAAATACATTCAATTTTCGAAAACCAACAAGTAAGATTAAAATCAAATGAACACATCTACGAAATGCTAGGTCTACAGGCCTTTTCTAACGATTCAAATATCATCTTCAATGTCCGAATCCCTATCATCTCAAAAGAAAATTACTCCTTTTACCATGTCATACCGCTTCCGATCCTTAAAACAAAAACTATCATTACCAAACCCTATACCCTTCTCGATCCTAACCATATACAATATCTCGACGATAAATGCCAGAACATCGAAGGAATATACTACTGCCATCAATCAACGCTTTGGAAGAAAATAGAAGAGAACAATTGTGTCGCAAACATCATAAACAACAAACCAGCCCATTGCGAACTACACGACCGGGAATTCGAGACGGAAATCTTCGAACCGGAACCAAACCACCTCCTGTTTTTAAACGTCCCCACCATCACCATCACAACTACCTATGGTCAAAAGGAAGTGAAAATCGAAGGAACTATCCTCATACGATTCAACAACTGTGAAATCAACGCAAATGGCATCAACTACACAGCTAAACAGCTAACCTACTGGGATGAAATTCACATCATCCCAACCCTGTTCTCCGAGGTAAACTTTACGTCAAGCAGTACCCGCAGCATCCAACTTGATGAATTGAAAAAGTACCAATTCATCAGGAAGAACCCCACAATCATCCAAAATTACATTGAGCAGAAGGAATTCTACACCGTACTTACCATCATCTCGAGCCTAATCATCATCATCTTCATTGCATATGCACTATTTCGGCAGACATCTAACAGGCATCACATACAACAGGATATCCCATCAGTCATAGCTCCTGCCAACGAACCTGCAAGGATCCAGTTCCTTTGGCCGTCGCCATTAACTAAGGGGGGAGGAGTTACATGCACAGAAACCCTTACCGGCTAACAACCCCACATCCGCCATAGACAGCTAAGATCATCTTCACATTTCACATAACTTTAAATTCCCAGACTCTTGTTTGCGCTAAATTCATATTACACATATTTTGTCTTTCCCACACTTTGCTCGTTGAATAAAATCATAGTTCATATTACCAACACGTTCCCGCAAAATTGCACTTTTCGAAAAAGCAAATAATAAATTTTAATGAAATGTACTTTCAGTCTGTATTTGGCGTTATTAAAATCGAGTCGAAATATCAAAATCTGAGTTTCATTTATTTTTTTTCTTAACATAAAGTATATTAGACTTAATTCGCGCGGTACGCGGTACCTTTGTTGTTTTGCCTTTTTATTAGAGTAGCTTTCGTCGGGTTGAGTTAACGCAGTATACTTTTCGGTACCGCGTCGGAAATTCGGGAACGCGAAGTAAAAATTAGATTTTGTTCTTTGACTGATTGATGAAGAAATACGGAGTAACGTAAAATAGGTTTCCTCTCCATATGGTTTTGTTTTGTGACGCGTTTGAAAACGGGCATGTATTGGTGGCTGAATATTGTAAATGAGCGTAACCCATTCGGAGACCCGCGACCGAAATCCTCTCCGATCTAGTTGGCCGAAAAGCAGCCACCGCGTGAATGGGTTACGGTGCATGGATTGGTTGACCAGTTGGTACCATCCGTTGGCACTACTCAGACTTAACGTCTAGAACCGATGAGAGGTCGGTTCCGCGTTCGCAGTAAATTTTAAAATAATTATTACAAGCTTTCCATTTATGTAGCTTGGGAGCCGTTGTTGTTGTATTCCCAAGACTTTAGTATAAGCTATCTTGGCTTTAATGGGTGCGAGTGAGTGTGATAAAAAAACTTTCCTCTTAATATGCATGGTTTGTTAATGGGAGTGGGAGTCATGGATTGAAGGTTTATGTGATTGTTTTTGCTCGCCGCTAACGAGCTTTGAAGATATGATTAGCATTGCTTCTGCAATGATGCATGAGAAAATTGAATGAAGCGATATATTGTAGCTTTCACATGCGCTAAATGTTAGGAAGTACATGAAGTATATGATATGTATGTACTAATTCGTGGTTGGCTGGTGATTGCCTTGAAGAGCATTTGTTTTTAATTAAGTCGGCTTAATGCATTTCGTAGTGGGCAGGGCTTTTAATCTATCTATGCTGTGGGATTGTGTAGGAGGAAGAGCTTTTAAGGTATATGCATTTAATTGTCGTTGAATTGGCTTAAGTTGTCTATCACATACTTTCTTACCCGTTTGTGATGGTAAAGAGGGAGGGTTGTTAGAAATGTATTCAGCAGTATGTGTAAATAGTTGTGGATTATTTAGAAATCGGAATGATTATGTACGTTTTTTATTAAGTATAGAAATGTTTAATGAGTTAATACAAATAAATTAAGTCGACCTTTTTCTCAAACTGAAATTAGAAGGAGCGATTCTGAGCTCTGGTGTATACTTTTATTGAATTGTTAAATAGATACACTGCATTGAAAATATCTTGCGAGAAATTATTGGAAAAGACGATCGAAGCGACACAATCACTATATGGGCTTGGGAACATATAGTTTCGGTCTTCATTCAAGACCCTATATGTGTTCCGTCTAATTTTTCCCTAGTGTGTGTCTAATTAGCTTCGCATAATGCTGTCCTGGACCTTACTGGAAGACAGTACAGTGCCGTGCGAGGTCACTTCATTAGCCGTTACTTAATTTTTGATCTCGATCTTGAGAAAAAGATTGTTTAAAGCATCTTTTTTTTTTTTTTTTTTTTTGTGGTAGGGAGGTGAAGGCATTTATGCCCGCCGAGTCTGGCAGTGTGGGACTCCCATGGAGGATACCTTTGGACTACCCACTAAACACCTCCCCTGTCAATCTGAGAACCTAGCCTGGAACCGTTTGACACATTACTTCGGGCCAGGTCTCGTTTTGTTACGCCGTGGGGCGCCTTCAAGCTGGGGAGTCCCTTTCCTAGCGGGAGGGGAGGGGGGAAGAGGAATTGCCAGAAGAGCGATCCCCCAGCCCCAGTGCCTCCGGCTGCTGTGAGTCCCTTTTATATTTTAGGACTGCCCGAGCATAATGTGCCACCTGGTTCCATTTGTCAACCGATTCGAGCATCACCGCAACTATATTATCCGGGGTGAGCTCTCCCGTCTCCCTGTAGAGTTCCCTTCGCAGCCTGGCCCATTTGGTACACGCAAAAAATGTGTGACAGGCATTGTCCTCCTCTCCTGGGGAAAACCGACAATTGGGAGACCGTGACTTGCCGACCTTGTGCAGGTAAGACTGAAAACACCCGTGCCCGCTCAAAAGCTGGGTCAGATAGAAGTCAGTCTCACCATGCCTTCGATTTAGCCACGGTCTCACATCCGGGATGAGGCGCGCAGTCCACCTTCCCTTCGTGCAATTCCTCCAAGACTGCTGCCAATCGTTGAGCGAGCGTTGTCTCTCCTCGCGGACAACGATCTCCCTCGCATCCTCGTTTCGGCGCAGGTAAATAGCGCGGCGCTCTCTAGCAAGGAGGGCGACAGGTATCACGCCTGCAATCACTCTCACCGCCGAGTCGGAGACTGTTGGATACGAAGATGCAATTCTCAGTGCTCCTCTTCTCTGTACCTGTGCCAATCGTTTTCGGTATACCTCCTTGCTGAGAGCGTCGCCCCATACCTCTGCTCCGTACAGTAGCACTGACCCTACAGCACTCATCAAGAGGCGTCTTCTTGATGGGCTGGGTCCCCCTACGTTGGCCATAAGTCGACTCAGGGCCGATATTCCCGAACTCAGGGCCGATATTCCCGTCTTAAAGTATATATTGTAGCATTCTAAGACGCTATTTGATATTGTCGCCATATATAAAGTAAAAGGGTGGGAAATGGGTGGGTTTTGAATTGTCATGCGCTTTCTACAGGAGTTTTATGTGTGACTTTTTCTAACAGTTAGCAGTTATATAAGGTATTTATTGTGCAAGGAAACGTCGTGGCTTGTTTAAAGGGTACATGGTTGATAGCGTGTTGTAAACCCTTTTGGATCAACAGCTCAGAGGCTACGACTGGATGGTAAATTTATGTCTCTTTTGCATATGACTTAATACTATATGTAGCGTGTCTGCCGAAAGTTGAAATCGGGCAGCTCAGAGGCTATTATGTGTTTCTTTAGGGACTTATAACTAAAAATAGCGTGTCCGTCGACAGCTAATGTCAACGGCTCAGAGGCTGTTGTTAAATTTACTGGTTTTCATTCCAGTGATTGTGCAATTAGACATAGAAAAAGCGTGTCTGCTGATAGTTATGGTTTGGAGTTTTGCCGGGGTTTTACCGGCTTGACTGCCACTTTTTCCGTTTCCTTAACATGAAAAAATTGCAGTGGATTTTGAAAGAGATAATTTGTTTTGGGGTAAAATCGTTTGCATTGTTGCATTGTTCTTATAACTAAAATTCTGTTGTTTTAAATTTCCCATACTTAAATTGTTTCAGTGTAACTGGAAATTAAATTAGTTTCATGTTTATTTGCGTTGGAAAATCGCCGTTCTCATGTAAATTATTCTTTGTATTTATGTAGCGCAGTTAATTTATTTAGTTTGGTCTTCAATGTTATTGCATTTAGAACTATTGCCCAGATGTCTATCTATTTAATTTGCAGTTAAATGTTTGTTTTTTTGCTCTTTTAATTATGCTTCAGTTTATTCGAATGCTCATTCAATTCAAGAGATAAGACTTTAGTATGCATGTGGGTACGCGTATTGTCCAAGCAGTTGGAGTGATAAGTGGTATCATATTTCGATAACAATGGGCACGCGTTTGTTTGCTCGCTATCAAGTTTTCGTTTTGCTTATTTGTGTTTGATATTTACTTGTAATGTTTTGTGTTTTGAATGTAAGTTGATTGAAACTTTATATCTTTATAAATTCTACGTTGGGTTTGAACGAGTTAGTAGTTGGTTTGAATGACCTTCAGATAAGAAAGATGAGATTTAAGATATATGAATGAAGGAGTAAATGAATGTAGAATTAGATGTTCAATATGGCTATTTGATTTTAGGACTGATCTTATTTGATGGACAGTATGAGTAGGATTAATATTACAGTTGAATATTGTTATCATATTTTGGTTATTAGAATGATCAATATAATTATTTGAGTTTATTTTAAAGGAAGACTGATTCAGTTTGATCAATAATATTATGTTTAGATATTCATACTTTCTTTTTGTTATTTAATTAATTGAAATATTTATTTGATGATTTATTTAAGAAGATTAATCTAGTTTGTTGGAAAGTATGAGTAACCTTAATTTTGTATTTGAATATTGATATTATATTTTTGTTATTTGAACAATCAATATTATTTTTATTTTCTTTTTTGAGAAGTTTAATCTAGTTTTATGTACTGTATGAGTAGTAACAATATTGTATTTAGATACCGATATTATATTTTTGGTTTGGAAATGATTACAATTATTATTTGATTTTCTTTTAAGCAAGCTGATCTAGTTTGATGGACAGTATGAGTAGCAATGGCGTCATACAGGAGTTGAAGGGTTTTGGATACCGGCTGGGAAAATTGATTTTCAGCCCATTTAAATTTGCTACACAATGCGCTACATTGTGGTCGCTGCAAAACCGATATCCTACCGGCTGCGCCAATTTTGTTGCAAAGAACTGGGAGCTCAACTTGATGCATATCCTATATACAACATCAAGGCTCCCGGGGAAAGAACTCACTGTAACACCACTTACCTGCTACTCTGTCCATTTAATACCAGAACACCAAAGACGAGAGTTACATGTTTAAAGTATTTAGTTTTATTTTATGTTGATATTTTAAATTAATTACTTTTACACTTCTTTAATTATTTTTAACATCTATCCATACGGTGTCTTCACGGAAGGAGGATGCCTGGAAGAAAGTAAAGTTAGTTGATGGTGGCTACACAGCGTAAAACGCACTCAAGCCGAATGAGGTTCGCGGCTCAAGCCTACACCTCACCATCTAACCAAAGCGAAGATATTCCGCAGTTGCATCGACTCGCTCGAACAATTGCTTTTCTGTTGTAGTCACTACTCGCCGCTTTTCGCTCGATCAATTGCTTTTAAACGATTCTGCGGCCTCAATTCGTCCTAAATTCGCTGAGTAGTTGAAACGTGCGCTCTCGTTCCACGAAAGCTTCTTCCTCCGCGCTCCGTCTCACTTGCTCGCATGGCGAAACTTTGCGGCGAATTGGCGGAATTGGAGAAATCAGGCGAGGAAAAGCTTTTGTCACTCCGCTGGAAGCACACCCCGAAGCTTCTCATGTACATAGTCGTCGTCGTCGCTCATGTTATGGCGAATTATGAAGTCTTTTCGCTTGCCGTTGGTCGACAAGTACATGTTTTGATGACAATGGGCGTATGTGCTTGACCGTATAACGCATGGCGGTGTGCGAATGCTTAAACGATTGTCGACATTTCTATATAGGTACATGTTTTGATGACAATGGGTGTATGTGCTTGACCGTATAACGCTTGGCGGAGTGCGAATGCTTAAACGATTGTCGACATTTCTATATAGGTACATGTGTTGATGACAATGGGAATATGTGCTTGACCGTATAACGCTTGGCGGAGTGCGAATGCTTAAACGATTGTCGACATTTCTATATAGCATAACACAATTACCCCCAAAGACAACATACGATCGAGTTCATCATAAAACAGTTTCTGTATAACAAGCAAGACAGCATAATGCCACTACTTAATGGGTCGAGCAGGACCAGTGTCGATGTGATGAGACACGAGACTGGTCCTACCCAAGCCTTTCTAATCATACGACGGAAACTGTTGTTTGACGAAGTCCAGTGGTTGCTGATCTATTGGAGACAAAAGATGGAATTCAGGGCTCTGAGGCTCCAAGGCTGCTTCGATAGCATTGACCTGGATTCGTGCTATTTCGAAGAGATCCCAGAAGTCGATTCCAAGATACACTGTGCGCGTCAAGGAAGGAACAACCAGGTATCTCATCAATTTGGTGTTGTTGTTAAATTGCACCAATGTGGAGACGTATTCCAGAACTGGATCCTTGTGCCCTGATGCAGTCTGAACATGTGAGGGTTTCAAGGCTTTGAAAACGATTCTCCAGAAATGGTAGAAAATGTTCCACAGTGCCTAGATACCGGGGCTCTGCCAACGATTGCTCATACAACGTATGTGTAGTGTGGTTCAACGTTTTCACCAGTACATGTAGCAGTATTGGATCGCAGGCGTCGATTAAAATGCCTAAATTCTTGAGTCCCCGTAGACATTCATTGGTTACGTCATGTAGATTTCTAACTAATGATGCAGATTCAACAGAGCCCGATGGTTGAGAAAGAAGTTTGTTGAGAAGATGTGTCACAAGTAACCTTTTGCTGTCATATCTCTCTTTAACTATATTCCATGCTTCTAAATAATTTGCGCTGGAAACTGGCAAATGCTGCACTAATCGTTTTGCTTCGCCTGGTAGATTGCTAAGCAGATAATACATTTTTTGCGCATTTCCGATTACACGGTTGTGGATCAGTTGGAGGTACAAATCCCGCAATTGAGCCCACTGCAAGTAATCACTGTCAAAGGTCAGTAGTGCGATTTTTGGTAACTGAACTCCGGTATCCTTTGATTGCAGCAGAGGATTGTCACTTCTCCCTTCAGTGCTTCTCACACGTTCTTGCAGTGATATTATTGTCTCTTGAGTCCAGCAGTGAAGTTCTTGGCAGATTTCAGGACTGTACTCAAGGGGGCTCCTTTCAGTGGTTTGTTCCCATATTGCCTGATCGTTCTCTGACAGTTCATTCGCGTATCTTTGTTATAAGTTGGCCTTAAGTGTCTACTACTCGGTAGAATGTTCACTACTAGCCTTGTGTTCAATGTCTTGAATGAAGTACGTAAGGGCCCTCATTAAGGCCCTTTGCTTCCGGATCATTCTTGGAAGAATATCCCTTTCTTCTTCGTCATCGCCTTTGAGTTTGAAGTTTGCATGACGTTCTGGGTGTCTTGTGGCAGATATACCTCCAGATTTGGTTGCAGGTGATGATGCCATGGGGGTGTCGTTAGAAGAAGTTCCCTCCAATTTTCTCCTCGCGTCATCTAGTGTATGAATGAGTTTCTCGTACACCTTCGAAATTTCGTTGTGGTAATTGTTAGCAAGTAGTCTATGTGGCCTACTGGTTATAGCATGAACGCATAAGCCGAAGGTCCCAGGTTCAAATCTCGTTGGGAGCAACGTGATTTAGTTCAGGGGATTTTTCGGACAGACTATGAGTGTTCACTCAGTGGTGATATGTACTGATTTAATCAGATCATATCATAGCTGAGCAGGCACACGCGAGCATGGTACTGACCAAACCAACTTCCAAAGAAATCAATACGGTCATGAAAATGAGATCCTCTAACTACCTCTAAGCAAAGGCCCGAGAGGGGCTGTAGTGCTACAAAGAAGAAGAAGAAGAATTGTTGGCAAAGTACGGATGATCTGGCGCGGTCACTTCAAATAGTTTCAATTGTTCGTGGACTTGATCAAACTCGTACAATCCTAGTCTCTTGTCTAGGTACTCCTTGGTTTTTCTGGACACTGCATCCTTCCTGAAGCTTATCAGCAGCTGTTCCAGTTTGCTCCCCAGCACGGATTGTGTAGCCGTCAACTTCTCCATTGTAGGGCTTGTTCCAATGCTACGATTGATTTGCAATGTAAAGCTTCGCTCTGGATCACGTCAGGGTCACTAATGTTTTTGTACCGCAATAAGATAATTTTCTTAATTATATAGCATCTAGGCACGCATGTAGATTAGGCGGTTAACGCCGGAATGAATTGTTGAGGCGAAGTCGCCAGTTTAAAGTTTGACCAAAAAGTGTATTTTCATATATCAACCTATATACATATTTAACTCTAACAAAATATTGTTTGCTTCAGCAAAAAAATACTTCACAAGAAAATGTCTTATTCTAAATTTTCAACTTTGAAATCTATACAAAAAAAATTTACTTCTTCAATGCAATTCTACACGTTAGATTTCCCATAGAATGCTATTACAAAAAAAACATTAGCTCTGCATGACGTGAATGTATTCATACATACTATATGTTAATTTCCCGTAAGAAAAAACGGAAACAAGACATCATATGTGAAGTTCTTAGACCCCACATATGAGCAATGTCAAGTACATCGAGAAAAACGAAAGCATTCAAGGCAATTAGTTTATGTTTGTTACGTAACACGTGCCTTTGTTGTTTTCATGAAATATGATGCGCAATTGTCTTCACTTTTTGTAGGTTTGTAATGTTGTACATATGAAACTATGTGAGTGAGGATTGTTCCACACGTAAGAATATGGGTTTATATGGGAAGAAGTACATATGATAGATTTTGATGTAGTTTCTAGGTTTAAAGCGAGTCATGCATATTTATTTATTTTGATGCATTAATGAATTTTGTTCGCACACATAAAAAGATTTTCATAATCTCACAAAATTCACAAACCAAACGAACCAGCTTCAAGCTGCATACATAGCACACTTGCAAAGTTCATTCAAGTGCACTCAAAGTTCAATCACCTGAATTCACATCAATTGCATTTATTTATTTTAAATCAATATTGTTCAAATTGTGCTGTGAAGTTTATTGCCCTGATTACAAATTCCAATTAAAAACGTAATTGCATGAGAAGCACAAAATTTGGAATAGTGTATTGTATTGTATACACTATTCCAAATATTGTGCTTCTCATGCAATTACGTTTTTAGTTGGAATTTGTAATCAGGGCAATAAACTTCACAGCACAATTTGAATGTGTCGAAACAACAATATTGATTTAAAATAAATAAATGCAATTGATGTGAATTCAGGTGATTGAACTTTGAGTGCACTTGAATGAACTTTGCGAGTGTGCTATGTATGCAGCTTGAAGCTGGTTCGTTTGGTTTGTGAATTTTGTGAGATTATGAAAATCTTTTTATGTGTGCGAACAAAATTCATTAATGCTTCAAAAAATATATTTATAAAAGCCACAAAGAAGTACCAATAAACCATTCATTGCAAGACAGCAGTAATCATTGTTTAAATTTACAATTCGCTTCATCGAAGTTCATCATCAGAACAAATTTAGTATGAATTTACCTAATGGTTATTTTATTATGTAAGTATAAATGCATTACAATTTAACTTATCTGGCAAGTAATTTACTTAGATTTTGATACTTTCGCTATCGTAAGCGAACAATTGTGTCGCCATTGCTTTATGTGAAGGAGCAGAGTCTTGTTGAAAAATATATTGTCTGCCTCCGCTTACATTGTCTATCCAGGGTTTCACTACCGTCTCCAAAACCTCGATGCATGCAGCAGAGTTCACTCGAAGTCCTTGAGTAAAAAAGTGTGGTGGCATTACATGTCCTTCGTTGCTGACAACACCTAAAACCATAACAGTGGCTGGAAATTTTGTGTGCATAACAGCAGAAACCTCCGTCCATCTGTCATTTTTGCGATTGGTCTTTTGATCTTGGTCAAAATTCTTTTCATCAGAAAAAACCATAACATTTTGGGCGTCTCAGGATGCTTGATTTTGTTTAAAAGACGTTTTTATTGGAGACCTCTCTGTCCCCGTGTTCTTTCCGACATGAACTGTCCTCTGCGCATCACGTAAGACTTATACGGAAGGTCTTCGTGGATAACGCTATGAATAAAGCGCTCAGAAACATGAAGCTCACTCGCAAGGACCCTCATTGATTTTGAAGGGTCCTCGTCTAAGATCGCTTGCACTTGCTCTAAAAATTCTGCAGATCGGACAATGTCAGGACGTTGCTCGTGCTTTTTGCGTTTTGCAACCGATTCTGTTTCACCTCCTCATGCTTCCAAATCACGGCGAACCTTATGCACGAATGAACGGGCGTAATGAAGAAAATTAGCGATCTCTAAATCGTCGACTTTCGACTGCGTGTCGTCCTCCACCCGGATGTGCTACTTCAAATTGAAGCCCTGCGCTTCAGGGTCCTCACAAGACTCGTAGAACTGCTGATGAAGTTCATCCAATTGTTGCCTGCGCCGCCACACCGCCTCCGCTCTAACCTTACACCAAATCCTTGTATTCTCTGATGGTTCTAGGTGAGCCATAGTCCTTCTCAGCGAATTTGCCGAGGCCTAATAACGTCATAACTAACGGCGTTTTCCTGCGCCGATTCCGATTTGACCATTTTACGCCCGAAAAAAAACACTCTCACAGGCACGACACCAACACAACACCTGAGTCACTGGTATTCCAAATAAAAACAATCCACTAGTATTCCAAACATATCTTGCCAGGGCCTCCAAAATGTTTGCATCAGGACTCCTTTGACCTGGCCTCTCTTCTATTACCGTAAATTTATTAAAGTGCGAGCGAATCGGTTTTAAGTCCAAAAGCTTGATAAAACTTCCACTTGATGTATTAAAAAACACATGAAATATTTCTCACTTTTTAGGGTATTGTAAAATATTTTACAATACCCTACTAAAACCGCGTCCCGTCTGTCCGTCCGGGTGTCACACCACTTTCGCTCGCAAACTACATAAGCTAGAAACGCAAGATTTTGTAAGTAGGTGTAAAGTGGTGCCCTCTTCAAAGTTTTATCAAAAAAAAAATTTATAAGGTGTTAAGGGGGGTCTCCCCATGCAGGGGACTGGCCCCCAAAAAAATGTTTCATCGCATGTAGGCAATATGGGTATCAAATTAAAGGTCTTAATGAGAACTTTTAAAAACAGGTCTTAAAAGGACAAATTTTGCTTTGAGGGGTGCAGAGGAAAGGGAAATGTACGAAAATTGACCCGAAAAATCTGAAAAAAATCACAAAGGTGAGACTTTAAGAACACAAGAGCAACAAATACCTCAGAAGTCGAAATTCGATCAACTTTGTTGATAATAGTACATATTATAAATTTTACGTTTTAGCCTATAAAATCAAAATGGGACCCTTAAATTTCCCAAAAACTACAATTTCTTGAAAGCAACTGTATGTGTTCTGAAAATTTCACAATAATCGAATAATAAACAGCTAAGTTATAGCTGATGGATTATTTAACAATTACAGCAACATTAACACGTGATACTATGGAGATACACATTTGCGACGGACCTGGCCACTATAAATATGTGGGAATTTCGATGAAAATTTTAGGAATGGTTTGTAATATTGATGTGTTATCATGACTAATCAAACGACGGGGTCAAAACACTTGAAACAAAATGGCTTCGAATATAAAAATATAATAACCATAATAATTCTTCGAACTCAATTGATGGAATCTGTTTATTAGTCAAGTTTTGATATGCAGAATATATTGTTTAATTTACTAGTTGTTTTACGATTCCCTTTTAGGAGGAGCACTCTCCTGCTACTTCAACTTTTTTTTATCAATAAATTACTTGGTTATTTATTAATTATTAGAAACAATTTGCTTACAAAGTCCTCGTTGTTACCTTCCACTTTCCTCAACCGTTTAAGAATTTTGAAAACACTTCGGCTCCTATCAAACGTTAAATTCTGACTCCCTAATTGAATACATTTTGTGCATCTTCAAGTTTCATTAAAAGTAAACACATAAACTCTTCACACAAACGGAACTGGAAGAGACAGTCCTTTCGTTGAAAGCGAGGAAGGCTCCAGGTCCAGATGGTGTTCCGGCTGAGGTGTTGTGGCTTGTCTATCACTATTGTCCTGACATGCTGCTCAGCACATTCAACGATTGCCTACGGGATGGGGTTTTTCCGTTACGGTGGAAGGTGGCGAGACTCGTGCTGATCAAGAAAGGGAAGGGAAATCCCGAATCTCCGTCTGCATACCGCCCGTTATGCATGCTTGACACGGCTGGGAAAGTGCTAGAGAAACTCATCAAGGGAAGACTCACTGACGCGATTCGTGCTCCTGGGGACCTATCTCCTCGGCAGTACGGCTTTAGAGCAGGACGTTCTACCATTGATGCGATTGCAGAGGTGGTGAACGCGGTCCAAAAGGCAGAGGCATATAGTCGCACCAAACGACGGATCGCCCCGTTGGTGACACTCGACGTCAGGAACGCCTTCAACTCCGCTAGATGGGTGGATATTCTGGATATGCTGGAAAACCCTTTTCAATTTACAGAATATCTAATGCGGCTTTTAGAAACTACTTAAAGGACCGAAGCCTCCTCTACGACACGACACAGGGCCAACGAAGGATGAAAATTACATCGGGTGTTGCCCAGAGACCTACCCTTGGTGCGGACCTGTGGAACGTGTCTTACGACGGGCTACTGAGACTCGAGATACCAGATGAGTCGCGCTTGGTCGGCTATGCGGATGATGTTGCGGCTCTAGTCGCTAAACGCACCGTTGAACAGGCGCAACTGCGGCTAGGTATGCTAATGCGCCGAGTCAGGGACTGGATGACTGCTCCGGGCTCAGTTTAGCAATGAAGAAAACCGAAGTGGTCATCTTGACAAAAAAGAGAATCCCTAAGGTAAGGATGATCAGTATTGGAGGTATGCAAATCGAATCGAAGCCAGCGGTGAAGTACCTGGGGCTACTGATCGACTCGAAGATGAGTTTTTCTGAGCAAATCAAGGCAACGGCTGAGAAGGCTGCTTTGGGAGCATCGGCTCTGAGTCGACTTATGGCCAACGTAGGGGGACCCAGCCCATCAAGAAAACGCCTCTTGATGAGTGCTGTAGGGTCAGTGCTACTGTACGGAGCAGAGGTATGGGGCGACGCTCTCAGCAAGGAGGTATACCGAAAACGTTTGGCACAGGTACAGAGAAGAGGAACACTTAGGATTGCACCTTCGTATCCGACAGTCCCAGATTCAGCGGTGAAAGTTATTGCAGGCGTGGAACCTGTCGGCCCCCTTGCTAGAAAGCGCCGCTCTATATATCTGCGTCGAAACGAGGATGCAATAGCGCTCACTCAACGATTGGCAGCAGTCTTGGATGAATTGCACGAAGGGAAGGTGGGCTGCACGCCTCATCCCGGATTTGAGACCATGACTATATCGAAGGCACGGTGAGGCTGACGTCTATCTGACCCAGCTGTAGTAATCGAGTAGGTATGGCTCAAAAAGCCAGCGTGCGAGAGTTTGTCTCGTTACCACTCTGGGCCTAAAATTTTATTAAAACTGTCCAAATAAATAATCTCTGGAATTGACATATATTTTTATTCTTTCTTCTTCCATCTTTCATCGAGCCAACTCATTCCATTTTACAAGCTAGAAGATTACTGCACCATGTTCAAAGCAGAGCGATGGTAGGTATAGCTTTTACCATCGCGCAACTGCAGAGGTATACATAGCTCAACCAAAATGAATGCAACCAGAACAAGTTATTGTATTGTTAGCTTGCAAATTATCAAATACCAAAATTTCGAGTGAGATTTTAGTCTCCGAATTTTTCATTGATGAACAAATAATAAACACATAGAGCCTTAATGAAAATATGCTCTCCCAAGTATTCAACAAACGCTAAATCATTAATAGAAAACAGTAGTTATTAAAAGCAGTCGCATATGATCGATACATCCATACTTGTACAAAATTCAACATGGTACAAATAAAACAATCAATTCTCTTGTGTATAGAAATAAGATATCGAAAAACAAAAATCAATTATCAAAGTTTAAAATTGCACCAACACCAACATGAAACACACAATTATACAACCATTTCTACATTTATTAATTTTAATATAAAATACTTTATATCAATGGTAAAACCAATCATCAAATAAAAAAACAATCCAAACGCAAATGAAAATACGTGTGGACATCAAACACAGATTAATTGAAAGCAAACAACAAACACATAAAACAAACAAACAACAACTTAAAATCTGATGATTTCAAATACATATACATTGAATAGATAAAAACAATTATAAATGAAACTATTGCCAATTCATTTTCTAACACAAGCATAAATGGGAAGAGAAGAAGCGATCCAACAACAATGACCAAGCAAGTGTACTGCAAGAAGTACAGCAAGTTCAGTGGCCAACTCCACGACATCTGCAAATAGTTGAGCTCACGATCGGTAGGACTTACAAACACTAGAGAGAGTCGATTTGTGTGTTTGAAGAGGTGGAGTGGTGCTTGTGAGACAAGACGACTTTTCTGGCGGTTTCTGTTGCTGGCTTCTCGAGTTGTTGCGAGAAGAAGATGAACTTTTCGCGAGGAGGAAAGAAAACGACTCGGGAGTGGAAGCGGAAAGAGCTCCGAGATCAGGGGGACGTTGGATTTGTGTGCGGGGATCGTCAGATGGATAGGGGAGTCTGCTTGAGATCGTGAACCAGCGTGGACGTCGCGAGAAATAGAGAGGTCGAGATTGACACGCGCGAGGAAACAGTTAGGCTAGCACGCGATTAAAGGTCGATTTTTGGTTTTAATAACTTTAAACTATGCGCAATTGGTTTAACTACTGAATGTTGGTGTTAGATCTAAAGAAAATCCTACAATCGATTTCTGACAAATAAATGATCATGGCGGCTGTTTCTTGAATTACTCGGATTAAATATTGATCGGTGCAGAAAGTTATCAAAAAACACAGTGTTATTATAATTATGTTATACGCAACTGCAATCGTAAACGGCGTGAAAGAAACGTATTTTAAAAGAGTCGGAAAAAGATAGGAAATATTCTCCACAGTGCTGCGGCTCACGAAATACAATGAAATTCGTTTGCACGTGATATTGCCATCGTTGAACTTCTTAGTGGCTGGCGTCCTCTTCAGCTCGACAATAGTTTTTGGGTTTACCGGCATTTTTGCCTTCTACAATTTTCAAGCATGCAAATATCAAACGGTGTACCAATAGCTGACCAATGTTTGGCAAATTTTTTGATCGCATAGAGCATTGAAAGGAGAGATTAGTGAAGTAACCGCTCGATTCTCGTCAGTGTTCGCATTCTCAAAACAGACCTGATAACTGTTATCAAAGGGGAATTTCAGTGTCCATGTATTCAAGTTCACGAGCAAGATTCGGTTTCGCGTGTGAAAACGTTACGAAACCACGCCCTGGAAGTAGTGCTCTGCAGTCGGATTACACAAAAGTGTTCGTTTAACGGGATCACCGTAGAGGAATATCGGTCGAATTTCATACAAGACTTTTAAGGAACTTGATGGTCATATTGAAAGGCAGATCTTTGAACTGACAATAACAACACTTTATAATAATTTTGCTGAAGCAGAGTAAGGATCTGGCAGTACATACTGCGAAGGATGTTAGGCCTGTCGAACAGCTTATTTGGTTTATATGTGCACTGAAACTGGCCACGAAAAGACTTTTCGAAATATATCGAAATTTGTTGCAACGCAATTTACTTTAGTGCAATTGAAATAAACGGAAGCGGCCAGTGTAATTTCGCTGCTAAATAAAGAAACTGAAGTTACAGGCATATTGTATGCATTTTCACTGTGCGATTTTTCGGCAGAATTGCTCAAACGGTCGTGTCCTAATATAACAGAAGAAGGATTGAAGGAAAATCAGTTAGTTATACAAAAGTAGTTCTCCAGATTTGATCGATCATTTATCGTCTTCAGAACGCAGTGTAAGGTAGCATATGATTCGTATAACAGAACTACGCGAGCTTTCAGAAAAGTGAATTTAGACCAAAACGAATTAAAAAAAATTGCGGCCTTTGAGTTGTTCCTGCTCGTCGTGTATAACCGCAGTTTCACGCCGTCTCATTGAAACCTAGCCGTTCACATAAACATCGGCATTCTCGACTAAATATCATCACATTGATGTCATCATCATCGCCGGCGCGATTTCTCGACATTTCGTTTAAAATAAAATCTACTCTTCACACTTTGCGTGTTTCTTCTGGGAAACAGATTTTGGAACATCGATTCTATGAGAAAAATTCTCGCTGACGTAGCATATTTTATTGTGTTGTGTGGACCGTTATTTGCTAAAATTGACTTTACGGAATATTTTGATGTCAAGGCTGTGTCGTTAGCAACATATGCTGATAATTGTTTAGTGACCGTATCTGGCGATTCTGATTTAACTTGCTCTGCCAATAATTTTAACGTAGAGGATTATCATAATTTTTTGTGAGTGTCCCAAGCCCAGTATTTAATTAATATATCTGTCAATGTTCAATTTGCAAGCCAGGACTTACGCACCCCACCTCGTCAACGAGCGCTCGTCGTCGGAAAGGATGGGTAAGTACTCTTTTGAATGATTTAAAATGTTTTGACAGAGGTTTCAAATTTTCTATATACATGTAATGTTTTTTGTATACATATTTCAAATCTTACATGCACTTTACTTTACCTCTACATACCATAATGGGCTTTGGAAACAAAACAAAAATTCATAGGGACGGGGTGTGACATACTTTATGAATAATTGGAAAGAATCTCTTACAACGACATTCATAGAATCACACTTCTGTTCCCTTGTTCCCCTTTAATTCTTTACATCGATGTTTACATAGTAACAGAAGAAGATTAGATTTATTATTAGTTATAAATCATTACGATCGAATTCAAACTTGATATTGCTTGTGCTTGAGATTTTTTTGTATCGATCTTCAATCTTGAAATTATTGCGTGAATAAAAATACAAATGAATTTGTAAATTACAAATGAAATCGGTCTTTCCTTTCCGATAACCCTGACCGGGAATAGGACTCGGTACGGTGGCAGGCCAGCCGCCGGGTACAATCTAATCCTTTTTTTCTTTGTTTCAGGTGACATCGCGGGTTAAGTGGCCCTAGCAGAGTGCCTCTTTATGGCATAGCGTTATGCAATCGAATTGTATAATTCTATGCCATAAATTGGTCACCAGGGTACTCCCCTTCTGATGGGAAAGTTTATACAAGTCAAGTTGTATGAGTTTTCCACTCAGAAGAGGAATACCTGGCCACTGCAACAAAAATATGGATTTAATTCCGGTTGGGTGGGCTCCATCACCACCCGATAGCCCTTCTTTCATTTGTGGGCCATGAACTTCGTCCGGTGACGAGGTTATCTCAAGTCCGCCCTTTTTTTTTAGGTTCCACTTGTTCTCGGAACAAGTACTTTCTCTCTCGGTGTAGTTACCTACACTTTTTGCGACTTCGGTCGCCTCGTGAAAGATTGACCAACAAATTCGTGAGTGCGAAATTTTTTGTAGTGGGTCCTCGTGCTGGGGAAATGAACCCGCCCCACGACACCGCAATGCTAGCCTGCCAGCGCATTCACGCGTCCCCAGACGAGGGCATTCTCGGCAGATATTTTCATCTTCTTCTGCCGAGGCAGCAGAACATCGCTGCAGTCCTTCACGGACAGTTTGAAACTTGATATTCACTACACAGCTTTTGGGCGGGCATAGGTGTTTTCAGCCTTACCTGCACAAGATTGGTAAGTCACGGTCCCCAAATTGTTGGTATTGCCCAGAAGAGGAGGACAATGCCTGCCACACATTTTTTGTTTGCATAAAATGGAACAGGCTGCGAACAGCCCTCTACAGGGAGATGGGAGAGCCCACTCCGGATAATATAGTCACGGTGATGCTCGAATCGGTTGACAAATGGAACCAGGTGGCACATTATGTTCGGGTAGTCCTAAAAGATAAAAGGGACTCACAGCAGCCGGGGGTGTTGGGGCTGGAGGATCGCTTGTCTGGCACTTCCTCTTACCCTCTCCTCTCCCGCTAGAAGAGCGATCCCCCAGCATGAAGGCGCCTCACGGCGTAACGAAACGAGACATGGCCCGAAGTAATGTGTCAAACGGTTCCAGGCTAGGTTCTCAGGTTAACAGGGGAGGTGTTTAGCGGGTATTCCGGTCGCCTTGTTGCGAACATGTGAGTCCCACACTCTGTGCGTAAATGGACATTCACCTCCCTACCACAAAAAACACATTAGTGTTTACCTTCTGACCAGCGTCAGCAGTTCACATGCAAGAAAACGCTGACTCTTGAACATTCATAAGCGTCTTTCGCATGGAAAACGCTGACTCTAGCGTCTGATGTGGAGATTCACATTGCATGGTATCTGATACACGTGATAAGATCTGAACAATATTTTGCTGACTCGTGCGCGTCAGTAAAGAAATTTTAACTTAGAATACAGTGGCTTCCAAAAGTTTTAGAGTCACATAAGGTGACAAAATTATTTGTACATCGAAAGTTACTGGTGTTTGAACTGAATTTACAAATTTACAAAATTAACTTAAAGCCACAGTGATTAACTGAATTTAAGGAAATTGAAATTTAACCTAAATTAAGATTCGCGCTGCTGGTCAAGTGAGCATTAACAATCACTGCTTAAAACGCATCCGTCTAGCATCTCGCGTCTTGCTGAGCACTCTGGGATAGAATCGCGGAGAGGTTGTTGCAACTACGGAAGTCACCGCAGTTGCAGACATTAAGAATTAGCAGAGGGGTGTGTAGCCCGGGGATGGCATACTGAGGCCAGCTAGCACTTAGTCATGTAGTGGGACTTCCGGGACACCCTCTGCTCTTGCTGAGCCACCCTACATACAATATCTAACATAGGGGGAAGAGGACGGGAAAGGAGGAGGTCATTTCAAGAAATGAAAAATATGGTTTCTAATAGGACATTTTATTTACTTTACTCAGTTTAAACACTACATTCCAAAAATTCAAATTGCAAACTATGAATAAAAATTAGCACAGCATACTAGTCAAACAAATTCAGTCAATACAGTTACCCCCTTTCCTAATTAAAAATGATCTAATTATATTTTCTCAAATAATAAATCCAGCAAGCAAAAAAAATAGAATTGCATATAAAGAAACTTTAACTACAAATGAAACCAAATTGAAAGGAACAAAAAAGATTAATAAAACTTACTCACCCTTTCAATGCTGCCGAGCGCTCTGCAACTGAATACGGGGGGAATTTAGAAAAAATTATGTGAATTATAATTAACTACAAGTTCAATGAATGCAGGAATGACCTGCCACTAATCTTCTTTGTTTTCTTTATATTTTGTTTGTTTATTTTCTTTTTCATTTTATTATCTCCGACATTGGCTTGACTCAAGTCAATACTATTTGACCATTTTACGCCCGAAAAAAAACACTCTCACAGGCACGACACCAACACAACACCTGAGTCACTGGTATTCCAAATAAAAACAATCCACTAGTATTCCAAACATATCTTGCCAGGGCCTCCAAAATGTTTGCATCAGGACTCCTTTGACCTGGCCTCTCTTCTATTACCGTAAATTTATTAAAGTGCGAGCGAATCGGTTTTAAGTCCAAAAGCTTGATAAAACTTCCACTTGATGTATTAAAAAACACATGAAATATTTCTCACTTTTTAGGGTATTGTAAAATATTTTACAATACCCTACTAAAACCGCGTCCCGTCTGTCCGTCCGGGTGTCACACCACTTTCGCTCGCAAACTACATAAGCTAGAAACGCAAGATTTTGTAAGTAGGTGTAAAGTGGTGCCCTCTTCAAAGTTTTATCAAAAAAAAAATTTATAAGGTGTTAAGGGGGGTCTCCCCATGCAGGGGACTGGCCCCCAAAAAAAAAGTTTCATCGCATGTAGGCAATATGGGTATCAAATTAAAGGTCTTAATGAGAACTTTTAAAAACAGGTCTTAAAAGGACAAATTTTGCTTTGAGGGGTGCAGAGGAAAGGGAAATGTACGAAAATTGACCCGAAAAATCTGAAAAAAATCACAAAGGTGAGACTTTAAGAACACAAGAGCAACAAATACCTCAGAAGTCGAAATTCGATCAACTTTGTTGATAATAGTACATATTATAAATTTTACGTTTTAGCCTATAAAATCAAAATGGGACCCTTAAATTTCCCAAAAACTACAATTTCTTGAAAGCAACTGTATGTGTTCTGAAAATTTCACAATAATCGAATAATAAACAGCTAAGTTATAGCTGATGGATTATTTAACAATTACAGCAACATTAACACGTGATACTATGGAGATACACATTTGCGACGGACCTGGCCACTATAAATATGTGGGAATTTCGATGAAAATTTTAGGAATGGTTTGTAATATTGATGTGTTATCATGACTAATCAAACGACGGGGTCAAAACACTTGAAACAAAATGGCTTCGAATATAAAAATATAATAACCATAATAATTCTTCGAACTCAATTGATGGAATCTGTTTATTAGTCAAGTTTTGATATGCAGAATATATTGTTTAATTTACTAGTTGTTTTACGATTCCCTTCTAGGAGGAGCACTCTCCTGCTACTTCAACTTTTTTTTATCAATAAATTACTTGGTTATTTATTAATTATTAGAAACAATTTGCTTACAAAGTCCTCGTTGTTACCTTCCACTTTCCTCAACCGTTTAAGAATTTTGAAAACACTTCGGCTCCTATCAAACGTTAAATTCTGACTCCCTAATTGAATACATTTTGTGCATCTTCAAGTTTCATTAAAAGTAAACACATAAACTCTTCACACAAACGGAACTGGAAGAGACAGTCCTTTCGTTGAAAGCGAGGAAGGCTCCAGGTCCAGATGGTGTTCCGGCTGAGGTGTTGTGGCTTGTCTATCACTATTGTCCTGACATGCTGCTCAGCACATTCAACGATTGCCTACGGGATGGGGTTTTTCCGTTACGGTGGAAGGTGGCGAGACTCGTGCTGATCAAGAAAGGGAAGGGAAATCCCGAATCTCCGTCTGCATACCGCCCGTTATGCATGCTTGACACGGCTGGGAAAGTGCTAGAGAAACTCATCAAGGGAAGACTCACTGACGCGATTCGTGCTCCTGGGGACCTATCTCCTCGGCAGTACGGCTTTAGAGCAGGACGTTCTACCATTGATGCGATTGCAGAGGTGGTGAACGCGGTCCAAAAGGCAGAGGCATATAGTCGCACCAAACGACGGATCGCCCCGTTGGTGACACTCGACGTCAGGAACGCCTTCAACTCCGCTAGATGGGTGGATATTCTGGATATGCTGGAAAACCCTTTTCAATTTACAGAATATCTAATGCGGCTTTTAGAAACTACTTAAAGGACCGAAGCCTCCTCTACGACACGACACAGGGCCAACGAAGGATGAAAATTACATCGGGTGTTGCCCAGAGACCTACCCTTGGTGCGGACCTGTGGAACGTGTCTTACGACGGGCTACTGAGACTCGAGATACCAGATGAGTCGCGCTTGGTCGGCTATGCGGATGATGTTGCGGCTCTAGTCGCTAAACGCACCGTTGAACAGGCGCAACTGCGGCTAGGTATGCTAATGCGCCGAGTCAGGGACTGGATGACTGCTCCGGGCTCAGTTTAGCAATGAAGAAAACCGAAGTGGTCATCTTGACAAAAAAGAGAATCCCTAAGGTAAGGATGATCAGTATTGGAGGTATGCAAATCGAATCGAAGCCAGCGGTGAAGTACCTGGGGCTACTGATCGACTCGAAGATGAGTTTTTCTGAGCAAATCAAGGCAACGGCTGAGAAGGCTGCTTTGGGAGCATCGGCTCTGAGTCGACTTATGGCCAACGTAGGGGGACCCAGCCCATCAAGAAAACGCCTCTTGATGAGTGCTGTAGGGTCAGTGCTACTGTACGGAGCAGAGGTATGGGGCGACGCTCTCAGCAAGGAGGTATACCGAAAACGTTTGGCACAGGTACAGAGAAGAGGAACACTTAGGATTGCACCTTCGTATCCGACAGTCCCAGATTCAGCGGTGAAAGTTATTGCAGGCGTGGAACCTGTCGGCCCCCTTGCTAGAAAGCGCCGCTCTATATATCTGCGTCGAAACGAGGATGCAATAGCGCTCACTCAACGATTGGCAGCAGTCTTGGATGAATTGCACGAAGGGAAGGTGGGCTGCACGCCTCATCCCGGATTTGAGACCATGACTATATCGAAGGCACGGTGAGGCTGACGTCTATCTGACCCAGCTGTAGTAATCGAGTAGGTATGGCTCAAAAAGCCAGCGTGCGAGAGTTTGTCTCGTTACCACTCTGGGCCTAAAATTTTATTAAAACTGTCCAAATAAATAATCTCTGGAATTGACATATATTTTTATTCTTTCTTCTTCCATCTTTCATCGAGCCAACTCATTCCATTTTACAAGCTAGAAGATTACTGCACCATGTTCAAAGCAGAGCGATGGTAGGTATAGCTTTTACCATCGCGCAACTGCAGAGGTATACATAGCTCAACCAAAATGAATGCAACCAGAACAAGTTATTGTATTGTTAGCTTGCAAATTATCAAATACCAAAATTTCGAGTGAGATTTTAGTCTCCGAATTTTTCATTGATGAACAAATAATAAACACATAGAGCCTTAATGAAAATATGCTCTCCCAAGTATTCAACAAACGCTAAATCATTAATAGAAAACAGTAGTTATTAAAAGCAGTCGCATATGATCGATACATCCATACTTGTACAAAATTCAACATGGTACAAATAAAACAATCAATTCTCTTGTGTATAGAAATAAGATATCGAAAAACAAAAATCAATTATCAAAGTTTAAAATTGCACCAACACCAACATGAAACACACAATTATACAACCATTTCTACATTTATTAATTTTAATATAAAATACTTTATATCAATGGTAAAACCAATCATCAAATAAAAAAACAATCCAAACGCAAATGAAAATACGTGTGGACATCAAACACAGATTAATTGAAAGCAAACAACAAACACATAAAACAAACAAACAACAACTTAAAATCTGATGATTTCAAATACATATACATTGAATAGATAAAAACAATTATAAATGAAACTATTGCCAATTCATTTTCTAACACAAGCATAAATGGGAAGAGAAGAAGCGATCCAACAACAATGACCAAGCAAGTGTACTGCAAGAAGTACAGCAAGTTCAGTGGCCAACTCCACGACATCTGCAAATAGTTGAGCTCACGATCGGTAGGACTTACAAACACTAGAGAGAGTCGATTTGTGTGTTTGAAGAGGTGGAGTGGTGCTTGTGAGACAAGACGACTTTTCTGGCGGTTTCTGTTGCTGGCTTCTCGAGTTGTTGCGAGAAGAAGATGAACTTTTCGCGAGGAGGAAAGAAAACGACTCGGGAGTGGAAGCGGAAAGAGCTCCGAGATCAGGGGGACGTTGGATTTGTGTGCGGGGATCGTCAGATGGATAGGGGAGTCTGCTTGAGATCGTGAACCAGCGTGGACGTCGCGAGAAATAGAGAGGTCGAGATTGACACGCGCGAGGAAACAGTTAGGCTAGCACGCGATTAAAGGTCGATTTTTGGTTTTAATAACTTTAAACTATGCGCAATTGGTTTAACTACTGAATGTTGGTGTTAGATCTAAAGAAAATCCTACAATCGATTTCTGACAAATAAATGATCATGGCGGCTGTTTCTTGAATTACTCGGATTAAATATTGATCGGTGCAGAAAGTTATCAAAAAACACAGTGTTATTATAATTATGTTATACGCAACTGCAATCGTAAACGGCGTGAAAGAAACGTATTTTAAAAGAGTCGGAAAAAGATAGGAAATATTCTCCACAGTGCTGCGGCTCACGAAATACAATGAAATTCGTTTGCACGTGATATTGCCATCGTTGAACTTCTTAGTGGCTGGCGTCCTCTTCAGCTCGACAATAGTTTTTGGGTTTACCGGCATTTTTGCCTTCTACAATTTTCAAGCATGCAAATATCAAACGGTGTACCAATAGCTGACCAATGTTTGGCAAATTTTTTGATCGCATAGAGCATTGAAAGGAGAGATTAGTGAAGTAACCGCTCGATTCTCGTCAGTGTTCGCATTCTCAAAACAGACCTGATAACTGTTATCAAAGGGGAATTTCAGTGTCCATGTATTCAAGTTCACGAGCAAGATTCGGTTTCGCGTGTGAAAACGTTACGAAACCACGCCCTGGAAGTAGTGCTCTGCAGTCGGATTACACAAAAGTGTTCGTTTAACGGGATCACCGTAGAGGAATATCGGTCGAATTTCATACAAGACTTTTAAGGAACTTGATGGTCATATTGAAAGGCAGATCTTTGAACTGACAATAACAACACTTTATAATAATTTTGCTGAAGCAGAGTAAGGATCTGGCAGTACATACTGCGAAGGATGTTAGGCCTGTCGAACAGCTTATTTGGTTTATATGTGCACTGAAACTGGCCACGAAAAGACTTTTCGAAATATATCGAAATTTGTTGCAACGCAATTTACTTTAGTGCAATTGAAATAAACGGAAGCGGCCAGTGTAATTTCGCTGCTAAATAAAGAAACTGAAGTTACAGGCATATTGTATGCATTTTCACTGTGCGATTTTTCGGCAGAATTGCTCAAACGGTCGTGTCCTAATATAACAGAAGAAGGATTGAAGGAAAATCAGTTAGTTATACAAAAGTAGTTCTCCAGATTTGATCGATCATTTATCGTCTTCAGAACGCAGTGTAAGGTAGCATATGATTCGTATAACAGAACTACGCGAGCTTTCAGAAAAGTGAATTTAGACCAAAACGAATTAAAAAAAATTGCGGCCTTTGAGTTGTTCCTGCTCGTCGTGTATAACCGCAGTTTCACGCCGTCTCATTGAAACCTAGCCGTTCACATAAACATCGGCATTCTCGACTAAATATCATCACATTGATGTCATCATCATCGCCGGCGCGATTTCTCGACATTTCGTTTAAAATAAAATCTACTCTTCACACTTTGCGTGTTTCTTCTGGGAAACAGATTTTGGAACATCGATTCTATGAGAAAAATTCTCGCTGACGTAGCATATTTTATTGTGTTGTGTGGACCGTTATTTGCTAAAATTGACTTTACGGAATATTTTGATGTCAAGGCTGTGTCGTTAGCAACATATGCTGATAATTGTTTAGTGACCGTATCTGGCGATTCTGATTTAACTTGCTCTGCCAATAATTTTAACGTAGAGGATTATCATAATTTTTTGTGAGTGTCCCAAGCCCAGTATTTAATTAATATATCTGTCAATGTTCAATTTGCAAGCCAGGACTTACGCACCCCACCTCGTCAACGAGCGCTCGTCGTCGGAAAGGATGGGTAAGTACTCTTTTGAATGATTTAAAATGTTTTGACAGAGGTTTCAAATTTTCTATATACATGTAATGTTTTTTGTATACATATTTCAAATCTTACATGCACTTTACTTTACCTCTACATACCATAATGGGCTTTGGAAACAAAACAAAAATTCATAGGGACGGGGTGTGACATACTTTATGAATAATTGGAAAGAATCTCTTACAACGACATTCATAGAATCACACTTCTGTTCCCTTGTTCCCCTTTAATTCTTTACATCGATGTTTACATAGTAACAGAAGAAGATTAGATTTATTATTAGTTATAAATCATTACGATCGAATTCAAACTTGATATTGCTTGTGCTTGAGATTTTTTTGTATCGATCTTCAATCTTGAAATTATTGCGTGAATAAAAATACAAATGAATTTGTAAATTACAAATGAAATCGGTCTTTCCTTTCCGATAACCCTGACCGGGAATAGGACTCGGTACGGTGGCAGGCCAGCCGCCGGGTACAATCTAATCCTTTTTTTCTTTGTTTCAGGTGACATCGCGGGTTAAGTGGCCCTAGCAGAGTGCCTCTTTATGGCATAGCGTTATGCAATCGAATTGTATAATTCTATGCCATAAATTGGTCACCAGGGTACTCCCCTTCTGATGGGAAAGTTTATACAAGTCAAGTTGTATGAGTTTTCCACTCAGAAGAGGAATACCTGGCCACTGCAACAAAAATATGGATTTAATTCCGGTTGGGTGGGCTCCATCACCACCCGATAGCCCTTCTTTCATTTGTGGGCCATGAACTTCGTCCGGTGACGAGGTTATCTCAAGTCCGCCCTTTTTTTTTAGGTTCCACTTGTTCTCGGAACAAGTACTTTCTCTCTCGGTGTAGTTACCTACACTTTTTGCGACTTCGGTCGCCTCGTGAAAGATTGACCAACAAATTCGTGAGTGCGAAATTTTTTGTAGTGGGTCCTCGTGCTGGGGAAATGAACCCGCCCCACGACACCGCAATGCTAGCCTGCCAGCGCATTCACGCGTCCCCAGACGAGGGCATTCTCGGCAGATATTTTCATCTTCTTCTGCCGAGGCAGCAGAACATCGCTGCAGTCCTTCACGGACAGTTTGAAACTTGATATTCACTACACAGCTTTTGGGCGGGCATAGGTGTTTTCAGCCTTACCTGCACAAGATTGGTAAGTCACGGTCCCCAAATTGTTGGTATTGCCCAGAAGAGGAGGACAATGCCTGCCACACATTTTTTGTTTGCATAAAATGGAACAGGCTGCGAACAGCCCTCTACAGGGAGATGGGAGAGCCCACTCCGGATAATATAGTCACGGTGATGCTCGAATCGGTTGACAAATGGAACCAGGTGGCACATTATGTTCGGGTAGTCCTAAAAGATAAAAGGGACTCACAGCAGCCGGGGGTGTTGGGGCTGGAGGATCGCTTGTCTGGCACTTCCTCTTACCCTCTCCTCTCCCGCTAGAAGAGCGATCCCCCAGCATGAAGGCGCCTCACGGCGTAACGAAACGAGACATGGCCCGAAGTAATGTGTCAAACGGTTCCAGGCTAGGTTCTCAGGTTAACAGGGGAGGTGTTTAGCGGGTATTCCGGTCGCCTTGTTGCGAACATGTGAGTCCCACACTCTGTGCGTAAATGGACATTCACCTCCCTACCACAAAAAACACATTAGTGTTTACCTTCTGACCAGCGTCAGCAGTTCACATGCAAGAAAACGCTGACTCTTGAACATTCATAAGCGTCTTTCGCATGGAAAACGCTGACTCTAGCGTCTGATGTGGAGATTCACATTGCATGGTATCTGATACACGTGATAAGATCTGAACAATATTTTGCTGACTCGTGCGCGTCAGTAAAGAAATTTTAACTTAGAATACAGTGGCTTCCAAAAGTTTTAGAGTCACATAAGGTGACAAAATTATTTGTACATCGAAAGTTACTGGTGTTTGAACTGAATTTACAAATTTACAAAATTAACTTAAAGCCACAGTGATTAACTGAATTTAAGGAAATTGAAATTTAACCTAAATTAAGATTCGCGCTGCTGGTCAAGTGAGCATTAACAATCACTGCTTAAAACGCATCCGTCTAGCATCTCGCGTCTTGCTGAGCACTCTGGGATAGAATCGCGGAGAGGTTGTTGCAACTACGGAAGTCACCGCAGTTGCAGACATTAAGAATTAGCAGAGGGGTGTGTAGCCCGGGGATGGCATACTGAGGCCAGCTAGCACTTAGTCATGTAGTGGGACTTCCGGGACACCCTCTGCTCTTGCTGAGCCACCCTACATACAATATCTAACATAGGGGGAAGAGGACGGGAAAGGAGGAGGTCATTTCAAGAAATGAAAAATATGGTTTCTAATAGGACATTTTATTTACTTTACTCAGTTTAAACACTACATTCCAAAAATTCAAATTGCAAACTATGAATAAAAATTAGCACAGCATACTAGTCAAACAAATTCAGTCAATACAGTGACCCCCTTTCCTAATTAAAAATGATCTAATTATATTTTCTCAAATAATAAATCCAGCAAGCAAAAAAAATAGAATTGCATATAAAGAAACTTTAACTACAAATGAAACCAAATTGAAAGGAACAAAAAAGATTAATAAAACTTACTCACCCTTTCAATGCTGCCGAGCGCTCTGCAACTGAATACGGGGGGAATTTAGAAAAAATTATGTGAATTATAATTAACTACAAGTTCAATGAATGCAGGAATGACCTGCCACTAATCTTCTTTGTTTTCTTTATATTTTGTTTGTTTATTTTCTTTTTCATTTTATTATCTCCGACATTGGCTTGACTCAAGTCAATACTATTGCACCAACTTTTACATTATTACATTTTTTTTTCAGGTACTTTAAATTGATGTCTCTGCACTTTAAACTGTCATATACGTTATGATAATTACTTTAATTCAGTCTTTTATTAATTTTATTTCATTTATTTGTTTATTAACGTCGACGCAATTTTCTTCCCGACACTGTCGATTTATTATATAACATAATTGTGCATCTCAATTTGAAATTTAAATTGTCCACTTCGAACTATTTCTCCCCGAATTTATATTAAAACTTCTTCCCCGAGTTTATATGAAAACTTTTTCCCCGAGTTTATATTAACACTTTTTCCCCGAGTTTATATTAACACTTTTACCCCGAGCTTATATTAACACTTTTTCCCCGAGTTTATATTAACACTTTTTCTCCGAGTTTATATTAAAACTTTTTCCCCGACACAGCCAAAGAACTTTAACTTTTCTTCAAGAACACCATCAGCAAATCACCACCTAAAACAGAAAAAAAACTCCCTCTTCTTTGCAAAGTCAAATACTGAATGCCCAAATTCCAGCGCCCAATCCAGCATTTCACCTTCCACAAATCAGGTCCCGTAATCCTTTTTATTTTCGAAGTACCGCTGCCGCATCTGGGTAACGTAATTGAAGTTCATTTCCATTCGATTCCACTACCCACACATCTTTTTCCGTATCAACAAAGGCAATAATATCCATTGATTTGCATATACGGCAATATGCAGCATCAAAAAAGCGCTTGATTGAATCCAAAGTGTCACATATACATATACGGAAACTATTGATTTTGCCGATACCCGAAAAAGAGTGCTTCCCTGCGCTCGGGGAGCTTGAACCCAGGGTTTCAGCAGACCCCCAGTCGAGAACTTGTGCCGCAGCCAATGGAGCCATGTCTTGCCGATCTCCCATTCATTAGATTGGCAACTTCAACTCTTTCTTGATGGGCATGAAATGGAAATTTGTTAAAAGGCAAACGTGAATAAGTTTTTGTTAGTATAAAAATATGAAGTTTTGTTAGTGGGAATAGAATTATTTAGTATGAAGGAAGAAATAAGGTTTTGTTAGGGAAAAGATATTGAATGAAGTCTTGTTAGTGGGAATTAATGAATGGAATGTTGTTAGTGGGAAAATTGAAATTATTAGTACATATTTTTTTTTTTTTTTTTGATTGGAAATAAGGCGAAAGGGTAAGATTGTGATGATGGGGAAATAAAAATTATAGAGAAATAGGAAAAATGTTAATAAAAATAAATAAATACATAAAGGAAGAGGTAAGTGTGCCCAAAGGAAGGTGGAGAAGTTGCAGCGGCAATTTGAAGTTGCGAAAGGGAGAAAAGCGGTACGCCGGATTTCGCAACAAGGGATTTCGCAAGGGCTGTATGGGGTAGTGTTATAGGAAAAGTGGAGTTGAAAGCAAAAGATATAGTGAGGGTGAAAATATCGTGAAGATCACAGTGCAAATAAACGAACTGAAAAGCAACAGTAGGGATTTGCTATAAAACGGTAGTGCGAATCGTTGACGTCGAGAGTCTTTGTGGCGGTCACGGTTTGTCGTTCATAGTTTTGGCACTTCATATCTTAGACGATTGGACGGGCGGCACATCGAAATTTGGTTCAAGCTGGGCACCAGTGAAAAGTTGTGACTTTTTTTTTTATTAAAAAGCGAGAGGAAAGTACTTCGCTTAAACAAATAAGTTCGGAAAATAAGTTAAAAATCTAATTATAGACTGAAACCTGCACAGAGATTATTACAGTGGCATAAAATTTCTCATCATTCTATTTAATTCACCAACGGTGGATCGTTTAATTCACAACTATTACAAATTACATTAGCGGAGTACGGTCGAAAAAATAAGTTGTTAAAAGAAATTACATTCGTCAGACAAAGCCTCATTTCTTTCATTTCTTTTTTTGGTCCTCACATCAATTACCTCAATCAGTATTTTCAGACCAGTAAGGAGTCTCGCACACACCATCTACGAGCATTCGTCGAGTATGACGGGTAAGTACCCTAATTTGATCATTTATTAAACTTTTTTGGACCCAATTTTATCTTTAAAGAAGTCCAAGCTACTTTTCGAATAATGTTGCATTTATTTTTTGGTTGGAACTATTTTGGGGTTTGCGGTCACTTATGCAATAACATCAGTCCAAACAATTAAAAAAAAGAGGAATTTATTTAGGCAGATTAAAAGCATTTTTTTATTAGTAGAGACATAAGAATCTCTCTCCCCATTCAGAATATGCCGATTTTTTTAAATATTCGATTACAAAAAAAAAATTGAGAAAACTGTGAGATTGATTTTAAAGTAGATTCAAGAAAATTCAATCAAATGGTTGTGATACCTGAGAATAAGTGCTATTTACGGAAACAATTCCTTTTATTTTGAAACAGTTTTAACGTTCAGTTGAAGTATTACTTTGTTTTAAGGCAGAATTCAAAAGCAAAAATAAAAATAAAATGAAAAGATGGCTTGAAATTAAACCTCCGTCTTTTCATTCCGTCATACCTGACTGGGTATAGGACCCGCATCGATGGCAGGCTTTTTCGCCGATATGGGCTAGCCATCGGGCGCGCTCCTCCGTTTTTTTGTTTAGCAAGGGCTCTTCCCGGGTTGAGTGGCCTTCCGCTCGCATCCCCTTTTATGATATAGGGTTATGTGATTTCATAGCATAACTCTATAGTATAAATTGGTTACGTTTGTGCTTCTCATTTGAGGGAAAGAGTCATACAAAGTGTTTTTGTATGAGTTTTTCACTCAAATGGCAAACACATGGCCACGTCTACGTTTGAATCTTGATCCGGTTGGGAGGGTGCGAGGGAGCACCACCTCCATCTGGATGCCCCACTCTTATTTGTGGGAATCGTCGGGTAACGACGAAGTAGCCGCAGTCCGTCCATTTTTACTCAGCACAATTTGTTTTTCGACCAAATTTAGCAACCCTTAGTAGGTTACCTCGGCCTCGACACCAGTCGATCAGCATGCTGACCTGTGAATTCGTGAATGCGAAATATTTTTTTAGTGGGTCCTTGTACTTGGGGGAAAAGAACTCGCCCCATGACACCGCAACGTTAGCCTCCTAGCGCATCCACGCGTCCCCAGACAAGGCCAATCTTGGCGGATATTACCATCCGCTTTCGCCGAGGCAGCAGACCATTGCTGCAGTCCTACATGGACATTTATCCTACCCATTTCACTACAAAGCTCACAAGACACAGACACCACGATACCTTTGCTAGTCCACGAAGCTGTAGATGCGACATCTTCTGCGGAGGCCCCTCCGAAGACCTCTTTGTAGCGACCACCTCAGGTACTGCATAAAGAACCCCGGCAGTCACAAACTAGTGTTTTGAAACCATACCGTATTAGGTTGCTGGAGTATATTGCTGCACGAGAGAGGATTTTCGCCGCAAAAGGGGTCACCCCACGCCAGCACAAAACTAAGTGGTCAAATCGTCGTTGGAGGAGCTTTCGCAGGAGAGTGCGCATCAGTCGCCAAACTTTAGACGTATGTAACATCTCGGAGGTTTCTGAGAATGACACTCGACCTTACGCACCAATAAAAGTGCTGGGCGAAATCGCTGATTGACACGGGTGCAAGTATTAGCTGCATTGCCTCGAGCCTCGGCTCAAATATACTCTATCAAAACCCTACGGTAGTAAAACCTTGGCGCTCTGAAATCAGCACAGCTGATGGCACCAAACGTCTTATCCAGGGTAGATTGACAACACCTGTGACATTTAGAGGCCAAAACAAGGATATTACTTTCTACATTATCCCATTACTGACTCAGAACGTGTACCTTGGCGTCGATTTCATCCCTTAATTTGGTTTGGCCCCAGATTTATTCACAAACTCACCTTTAGATACGAGAAATGTCCATGAACTCGCTCCTTTACCTGACAGGCACGAATTAACGCCTAACCAATGACAACGTCTGGAAGCATCCATCGCTGCTTTTCCATCTTACGCTACACAAGGCCTTGGCCGCACCACACTGGTCGCACATGTCATCGATGTTGGCGATAGTAAGCCAATAAAGCAAAGACACTATGCCATCTCACCGGCCATGGAAAAGCTAGTGTACGCAGAGTTGGACAGGATGCTAGATTTGGGGGTCATAGAGAAGGCACAAAGTGCCTGGTCCTCATCGGTAACATTGGTGGTGAAGCCAGGTAAAGTCCATCTTTGTCCAGATGCCCGGACAGACAATGCAGTGACCGTTAAAGACGCTTAATCTCTTCCGCTTATCGATGGAATATTGGGAAGACTGCCGAAAGCAAACTACTTCACAAGTCTCGACCTAAAAGATGCATTCTGAAAAATTCCACTCGATGAGGGGTCGAGGGATAAGACCGCTTTCACAGTGCCCGGAAGACCATTAAACCAGTTCATCACAATGCCCTTTAGCCTGCGTAACGCTCCGCAAACGATGAACCGGCTGATGGACAAAGTAATTCCACCTCATCTGAAACATCAAGTGTTCGTGTACCTGGATGATCTTCTACTCATCACGTAAACGTTTTACCAACATCTTCTACTGGTGCAAGAAGTAGCCCTGCATATCAGGAAGGCGGGACTCAGCATCAATGTCCAGAAAAGTAAGTTGGTTATGAATGAAGTCCGATACCTAGGCCATGTCATCGGACATGGTAATATCAAAACGGATCCGGATAAAATTCGAGCGATTGATGAGTTCCCCTTGCCGAAACGCGTTAAGCAGCTACGACGTTTCCTTGTAGTGTGTGATTGGTACCAAAGGTTCGTTCGGAATTACGCAACAGTTTCAGCGCCTCTGTCGGACATGCTCCGGAAAGGGAAATTCATTTGGATCGAACTCAGTCGAAAGGCATTTGAAGAGTTCAAACAAGCCTTAACATATGCTCCAGTCTTACACAGTCGCGACTTCCAGAAACCCTTCTCCATTCCTTGTGAGGCAAGTCAACATGGGGTTAGAGCCGTGCTAGTGCGATTGACCGAAGAGAGAGATGAAGCTCCCATTGCTTTCATGTCCAGTAAACTGAACTCGGCCCAAAGAAACTACATCGTATCCGAGAAAGAATGTTTGGCAGCGGTGATGGCTGTAAAGAAATCCCGAGCGTACATCGAAGGCCGCCAGTTTGAAATCATCACAGACCACGCTTCGTTACGATGACTGATGAACCAAGCGGACCTACACGGACGTCTGGCCCGATGGGCTCTTAAACTGCAAGGTTCAAGTTTTCCATCAAATACCGAAAAGGGACCCAGGACATAGTCCCCGATACTCTCTTGCGAATGTTTTCACCCGAGGGAGCAGAATTGACAGTCAATGATAATGATCCTATTGAGATAGACTCAGACAGCTTGCATTTTAAGTCAGACAGCTACAACAAGTTGAGGCAAACCATCGTAACCCAACAAACACAGTTGCCTGATATGAAAGTGATAGACGGCTACATCTATAGACGAAATGAATACGCAACTGGTGATCCATTACAGGAAGAAGAGTCCTGGAAACTCTGGGTGTCGGAGGAAATGACTCATAATCTGATCCTCCGCGCACACGACCATCCTCTAAGTGCCTACGGTGGCTACGGTCAGGTGCTTAGGTGCCTTAAGAAGTACTTTTTTGGCCTAAAATGTCATCCCAGGTCAAAGACTATGTAAGCGCTGGTGAGACCTGTAAAGGCACTAAAGCTCCCAACCAGTCTCTTTGACCTCCTATGAGTCAACTCAACGTCCCAGAACGCGTATTCCAACGTCGGTATATAGATCTACTCGGTTAAAATCCTCATTCTTCTATGGGACACATCGGAGCTATCGTTGTGTTAGACCAGCTCTCGAAATTCGCACTGGTGGAACCTATTCGCAAATTCACGACTCCATCCATCGTCAAATTTTTAGAGAGTCGAGTATTCCATGTGTTCGGGGTACCAAAAAGTGTGTACTCGGACAAAGGAGTACAGTTCCGATCTCGGCAGCTTATGGGTCTACTCGAACAGTACGGTGTCGAACACCAACTGACGCCTATATACTCTCCTCAATCTAACGCATCAGAACGTTTGAATCGCACACTGTTAGCTGCGATTCGTTCCTATGTCTATCCAACTCAGAAGAATTGGGACCGCAGATTATCCACCATCACTTGTGCTCTGCGGTCGTCTTATCATTCCGTCACCAGTGTCTCGCCCTACTTTGCCGCCTTTAGACAGCACATGATTTGCCATGGCAAATTATACAGGCTACTACGGCAATTGAAGTATTTGGGAGATGATCCCGTCGTTGTGCTGGAGCCCCACGAATGTTTAGGAGACCTCCGCTAACAAATCGGACGGAAGATAAAGGCTGCAGGACGTGCAAATGAGGCACATTACAACCTGAGGTCTTGACCTTCCGGCTTTAAAGAAGGGGATGAGGTTTTTTGTTGCAACGCCAAACTAGATCGGCGTTTCCTGAAAAGCCTTGTACACCGGCCTATCGGGGAAAGAAGTCGGTGTATATCACGCAAAAGACCTGTATCGATGGTTAAATATATACGTCTGTTTTGTCCGTCCATACTTAGTTTACCTCACAGACAGGTTGTAAGCGGGTCCGCAAGGCAACAACGAGCAACAACGGGGAGTCTGAATCGAACGACCGAGCTCCTTGTACGCGTGTTTTAGCGCTAATTAAACATATTACGACGCACAGCGTAGGCTAAGTGTTTGCCGTATGAATTGCATGCACTTCCGAGCTTTTGCAGCCCTGCCACCATCGAACCGTTCACCAAAAACCGCAAAATCGGCCGCGGTCGTGAGCGCCGTTCCGGTTCCGAGTAGCAAAGCTGCAAGCCGATGAATTTCGTGAGAAACACATACAAAAATCAGCTGTCGACTTTGCGGGCCCCGTTTGGTTGCCGCTGCAGATTCAATTAGTGAAAAAGGTTCAAATGGCTGCTGACGAGTGTTACTCGCGATTAGTGGGGTGTGTCCTTTCAACTTGCATTCAACTTGCTTTTGGGCTACGCGCAATCGTTTCCTGGTGAAGATTTGCAAATTTTCCAATTGGAATAATTTAATTGCTCGTTCCTGGTGTGTTTCGCGGTGTAGGGATTTGTGTGCAATTCGGTAATGCGCAGTTTTTGCGTATATTTCTGATGACGGACGACGTTTGTGCACTGGAGCATTTGGTGACGCCACGCCGAGCCACAGGCAGTGTTGATTTTCATTTGGCAGTGTTGATTTTCATTTGGCAGTGTTGTGAATTGCAAGCCACATCAATTGTTGGTAATCTGGCATAGATTTTTCCATGAGCGGGAATTTTCCAGCAGATGGTGCTTTATCCGCACAATGTAATGGTTCAAGGAACAAAGGGAGTGTGTGTAAAAGTTTCGTTTTGGCGTAACATCAAAAGTGACGTAAAAAGTGATTTTTCATCCCTTTCATTTGAATCACGACAAAGGAAAGAATTTACGAGAATTCACGTTTTCCTAAGCGTTGAATTCGTAGTTATGTGCGTGATTGGGAACTATGCAGTAGCCAGCAGTGTCGTTCACATGTTGAATCTTTTAAAAATTCGCAAAAGTATGTTTTGCATATTGTGCTGATGCGCTGTGAGGGCGAATGAAAAAGGCTTGGCCAAGTGACATTTATTATGAGCGTCTTGAAAAATTTATCGAGATTAGGATTGTCGTTGTATACATCAGTGGATCATTACGAGATACACAAATTACGGTTCATCGTGTTTAGCGTTTCAAGTGAGGCGTACATGTTTATTTGTTGCTGGTTAGTTTTTATATTAAAAAATAGCTCGTTCAGTGGTCGCGAAAGCAACAAGTGCCATCTATTGCTTCATTCGGCATAACAAATCTGGAGAACCAGGCGTGTATACCGTTTTTGCATTGCTGGAGTACATGGTGGTACTATCCAATATGGCCCTGCATACAACGGCTTATCATAACTTCCACCGAAAAAGTTAATGTTGTTGACTGTAGTTCTGGACTGCCCAAAAAAATTATATGAACAATAAAGCAGAGTTCTACGAACAATGATACTAGTTTGGCTGCTCCAGAGTACGTCCCTGCTCAATTCCTTGTTGATCGATGTTTTTAAAGGTTTCCAAGTTACATACACTACTTACGTCCACAATCTCAGATTTTTCGTAAAATACGGATAATGTAAATTGTTTATGGGCTGAGTTGTTTTCGTTGTTTTTCTTTCAAAAGTAGTCAATTCAATTATATATTTAAATTGACCGGGTATAGGACCCGCAACGATGGCAGGCTCCGCCGCTGAAATGAGCTAGCCATCGGGCGCGCTCTTTCCTTCTTTTGTTTTATAGGGGCTCTTGCCGGGTAAAGTGGCCTTCCGCTCACGTGCCCTTTTATGGAATAGAGCTATGTGATTCCATCGCATAATGCTATGACATAAATTGGCCACGTTTGTATTTCCCATTTGATGGAAAAATTCATTCAAATTATGTTTGTATGAGGTTTTCACTTAAATGAGAAATACATGGCCACGCCTACATTTGGATGTTGATCCGGTCTTATTTGTGGGCCATAAGTATCGTCGGTAACGACGAAGTCTCCTCAAGTCCGTCCGTTTTTGCCCGGCCCAATTTGTTCTTCGAACAAGCACTTTCAACGTTAGTAGGTTGACATTTTTTAATTCGTGAATGCGAAATTTTTTTTGGAGTGGGTCCTTGTACTGGAGAAAAGAGCCCACCCCACAACACCGCACCGCTTGCCTGCCAGCGCATTCACGCGTCCCTAGACAAGGCCAATGTCGGCAGATCTCACCATCATCTTCCGCTGAGGCAGCAGCCCATCGCTGCAATCCTTCACGGACAGTTACATCTAACCAATCCACTACAAAAGCTCTAAGTATACGAATTTGTGAAAAGACCTGTGGTATGCTATGGGTGTGAAGCATGGGTCCTAACCCTAGCATCCGCAAATATATTGAACGTCCTTGAGCGACAGGTCAAAAGTATAAAAAACATTTTGCAAAAAAAGCAATTAAAAAATATGATGAAGACATTGTTGGCTATGGCGGCGGAACAACAAAGCCTCAAGGCGAGCTAGACAAAGTTAAATTGGAACACTATGAAGTGATTTTGCTGGATAACGCGGTAAATTATGACGTCATAATCGGGTATGACATCTTGAGCAAATGTCTCGATAATCTCAAAAAACGAACGCGAAACAAAAGATTATATGAGCATTGCGATAACGAAAAAGAAATTGCAGAACTAAAAGAAAAGCCGGTTAAAGTTAAACAAAGTCCGGTCGAAATGAAAATTATATGAGCAGAAGAGGTACCGATATACACAGCGCCAAGCAGAAAAACGGCAGAAGATGCAAAAATAATTACGAAACAGATCGAGAATGGCTTAAGGAGGGAATTATTTGAAACTTGACATCATAGTATTGCAGCCGTGTCGGGCTAGTGGATAAAAGAGATGGGACCAAAAGACTATGTGTAGATTACATACAAAGTAGTTTATATAGATCAGTATTCTATACTCAACATGGAAGATCTTGTGGACAAACTAAGTGGGGCGATGATATTCAGCACACTGGATATTGAAAATGCCTTTCTACACGTGCCAATTGAGGAATTTAGCCGTAAATAAACGGCCTTCACTACGCAAGACGAATGTGAATTTTATTAGGTGTTGTTGCGAACAACATGCTGTTTTATTATTATAATATTATAGTTTAATTAATTTCTATAATAAATTTATACTTAATAGTTTTTAATTTAAATAAAAAAACAAATCCCAGCAATCGGTGAAAGTTTTGCTTTTCGAACAATTTCCAAAAATGAAAAAATTTTGGATCTCGACTCCTGAAGCAGAGGATGTTAGCGTTTTAGAGTGTTAAAAAGATTGGATTTTGGTTATAGTCTCAAGTCAAATTCAATTAGTTTTCTCGCTCAGTGTGAAGTTGGAGTGTCGAAAAAAAAGAAAAAACAGTTGGTGTAGGCGACTGGAATGCAATAGATTTTGCAAGTGCAGCGGACAAGGAGTGGAAGTGCGTTAATTTGGACGGTATGATTGAGATTTAGCAGGCTTTGGACTCGGTATTATTGCATCGGTGACAACGATTTGCGCAAGAGGAGAGTTTTCGGACAAGATCTAGCAGAAAATTGCATATGTTCTTTGAAGCTGTTGGCTAGTAGGTGCTCTAGGCAGCTGCCACGAATCGAGTGGAGTGTCGGAGATGGAAGCAGGGTACGAGCGGCGTAAACGGACTCGCAGGGTTGGAAATAGACGTGGGAATTGGTCCTGAACCGGTGCTGGACAAAGTAGAGCAATAGAATTGATTAGCGGTCGCAAGAGCAATTGATCTTCGCCGATGGGTGAGTTGGTAATTGAAAAGTGAAATAATAAAAAATGTAGCGGAGATGATGGCAAAGTGAAGAAACAAATTTAGAAGTGTGTAGAGAGGTGAAGCGAATATTTATAATGAATTAATTTAATTTTTATTCATTTCACAGGATGGTCCTCTCTATTCCTTTCCCTTCCCTAATCCTTTTCTTCTACCCATGTGGTATTAAGTAATAAGGTGGCTAGCACGGGCGGTGACCTATCTCCTACGAACCCAGACATGGCTGAGCATTAGCCGGCTCAAAATGCCACCGGGAGAAAGGAACATTGGTCACCGCCACAAATAAATGTCTGCAGTTGCGGCGACTATCGCGATTGCAACAGTATATTAATGCGAATTTTATAAGGTATATTAATTATATTCTACGACAGCTTATTAACGATGACGTTTTGGAAATCTACATGGACGACATCACTATTTGTGCAAAAAGCAGAGAAGACAATTTGGAAAAGCTGGAGTGATTTTTTGGGGTGGCAGCGGAATACGGTTTATTGATTAACTGGAAGAAATGCAGTTTCCTGCAAACAAGAGTTCAGTTTTTGGGTCTGATGATCGAAGAGGGAACCATCAAATCAAACGATGAGAAAATTAAAGCAGTAACAAATTTTCCTGAGCCCAAAAACGTAAAAGCAGTACAATCGTTATTGGGACTTATGGGTTTTTTCGGAAATTTGTAAAAGGCTATGCGATAATTGCAAGGCCACTAACAAATTTACTGAGAAAAGGTGTGAAATTTTTCATTGGCGAAGAAGAACAAAGAGCAATACAACAACTTAAGCAACCGGTACTGAGAATTTTTTCAAGAGATATACGGACGGAGCTTCATACGGACGCATCCAAAGACGGATTCAGCGCTATACTTGAGCAAAAATTCGAAGGGAACATACATCTGATATATTTCTGGAGTAAAAAAATAACAGAGGTAGAGGCAAAGGAACACAGCTTTGTATTAGAGCCGAAAGCAGCATTCTTGACGATGAAAAAACTGCGGCATTATTTACTGGGTATTGAGTGCGACTCGTCTGATGCAGCGGGCACTGAAAATTAACTTCAATTTAAAATATTAACGCTACTCAAAACACAACCCCAAACCGGCCAATTTTCAGAAACTGTAAACCTTCTCTTCGGAGACCTGGCACTGTGTTCATCCTTCACTAATCCGTTAATAATTAAATTCAGATTAAAGTTTGATTTTGTTTCACTTTTTCATTAATTTTCGTTCTTAATTCAGACTTACTCGGTACCAATTTTCTTTCATATTCAAAAGCTAATTAAATTTTTTTTATATATCTTGAACCGTCACTGTTTTCTTCCGGATTCACCCCACTTAATTTTGTTTTTTTTTTTCGTTTGTTTAGCCCACTTAAACTTCACTCGCAATTTCAACTCTCTTATCCCTTCAGAAAAATTTTACTTTTTCGATTATAATTTCACTACACTTTCAAACTTCCTTTACCAACTTTTCGATTATTTCATTCACCCCGAAATCTCTCCGAATCATAATCAAAGCTTTTTATTCACGAATTTTCGATATCAAAACTCATTTCAAAAATTTTCCATATCAAAACTCATTCCCCGCATTCAAAATCAAGATTTTATTTTTTTCCCGACGTCACTGAAAACTCGCTTAAAACTCCCTCCCATCTCAACACCAAAATCAGACACGACACCGGAAAAAAAACTGCCTCTTCTTCGCAAACCAAATCAAAGTTCAATACACTTCGATTCCGCTACCCACACCACTTTTCCATATCGACAAACGCAACAATTTCCATTTTGCATTTATGGCGATTTGCATAACCATGATTGCCGATATCCCGAAAAAAAGTGTTTTACTGCGTTTGGGGAACTTTAGCCCAGGGTCATAGCAGACCCCCGGTCGGGAATCCACGACGCTACCACTGGAGCCTCATTCTGTTGGTTTCCCATTAATCGAATTAGTAACTTCAACTATGCACCTTTCTTAATGGGCATGGAAATGAAATTTGTTCGTAGGGAAGCGTGAATGCAATTTTGTTATAAAATAAAATTTGTTAGTGGGAGTAAATGAATAAAATTAGTTAGTATGACGGAAAGAGCTAGGTTTTGTTAGGGAAAAGGTATCGAATGAAATTCGTTAATGGGAAGTAATGAATGGAAAGTTGTTAGTTGGTTTACGTCTATATTGAACTCCCAGCATTTTTTTAGAACCTGCTTGACCATGAACAATTGGTCTATTGTTGATCTACCTGCTCTAAAACCACCTCGACACTCCCATATAATACTGTTGGCGTATGATCCGATTTGGTTTTCTAAGATTTTAGAAAATATTTTGTACGCCGTACAAAGTAGTGATATGGCTCTATAATTTTCGCACTGTAGCTTGTCACCTTTTTTGTGGATAGAGAATATAATTGATTGGCGCCACTCTTTCGGCATACGTTCTTGTTGCCAAATGTACTGGATGACTTTGTGAACAGCTTGATGAACACTACTGCCACCATATTTGATGAGCTCCACTGGAATCTCATCGATGCCCGGCGTTTCATTATTCTTTTGGGCTTTGATGATGGAAGAAACTTCATCCAGAGTTGGTGGGGCCAATGGATGCTCTCCACAGACATCTATAGGATCCGATGTTCTTGAGCTGTGCGGAGGATTAAGGAGGCTCTTGAAATATGATGCCCATCTTTCCTTTATCTTGGTTTCATCAGCAATGATTTTGCCGATTACATCACGACAGAGCGTGGTTTTGTCTTGGTAACCGCGTTTCAGGCGTTTCACTACTTTGTGTGCTTGTCATGTGTTGTTGCTCACTAAACTTATATCCACTTCTCAATTAGTCGTCATAGTATTTTCTTTTCTTAATTCTAATTATCTTATTTGCTACTCTTCTGAGATTTTTATAGTGTTCTCTCTTCGTCCTGGTTTTCCTACCTATGTAATCCTTGTATGCCTGATTCTTTTTGCCGAACGCATTCTAGCACTCATCATCGAACCATCCATTTCTCTTGCACCGGGCTTGATGTCCCATCGTTTGTTCTGTCACGGTCTTTATAGCCGCTTTCACTTCCATCCAGAGCTCGTTGCATGTCTTTAACGACGCGTCTAATATGATGTGAGCCAGCTGGTTGTCGAGGATCTCCGTGAAATTTTTGGCTACAGACACCGTTTGGAGCATTTTGATGTCAAATTTTTGTAGCGGGCTGGTCTTCGCTGAGTATGCCTTTGACATGACAGTTACAGATCGGATCTGAGTTACAATTGGCTCCTCGGTATGTACGGACCTCAAGTATGCTCGAGGCCCATCGTTGTTGGATCAGAGCATGGTCGACCTGGTTTTATGTGTTGCCATCCGGTGATACTCAGGTCATTTTATGAATGCGTCGATGTGGGAAGCAAGTCGAACGTATGACTAGATTTCTGCTACATGCAAAGTGAATCAGGCGCTGGCCGTTGTCATTTATTTCATCGTGGAGGCTATATCCTCCAGTCGTTCCCCGATGAGATAGCTCATTGCTAACCTTATCGTTGAAATCACTCAGAATTATTTTTGTGTCGTTTGTAGGCAACGAGTCGACTAGTCTTTCCAGGTGATTGTACATAGAACGTTTCCTTTGTTTTTTTCATCCTTATCTTACACAGGTTATATGTGTAAAATGTCTGGTAATGTAATTTCATATGAATGAAAAAAAAAAAACAAGTAACAATAGGCTTATCTGGTACAGAAGCAGAATATATGGCGATGTGTGAGGCAAAAAAGGAAGCCACTTATTTAAAAAATTTGTTATTTGAACTTGAATGTAGAAGCAAATTGCCTATATATTTATATAATGATAACCAAAGTGCCCTGAAATTAAGCATACAGATGTTCGATACCATATTGTCAGAAACATAAATTTGTTGAGCAATTTGGTGTCGCTGCCTTATGAAGTTTTTAAATTATGTAGTTATATACTATGTAATTTGTAATTTTTAGAAATATGTAAGTTATTTCGTTAAGGGAGTATGTTGATAATAACGAAATAACTAAAGGCTCATCATTATTTTTACATGCTAATGACACCTAGTTATTAATGGATTCAACTCTTGTGTCATTATCATTATTGAAATAAAGTTAGCCTATTGTCAACAACCGCATGTTTTAACAAGAACGTCTCCCGCTTTTCGGATTAACCTTCCTTCTTCATGTCCCTGGGTGAGATTATACTTTGCGACCACCTTTCTTGAATGAGATTATCGGCTTATGTTTGCAAGTACAGCACTTCCGCCACATTTCGACGGTGGCAGTGAAATCGCACGTCTGGTTTTCCTATCGTGATCGCTTTGCGGACTTCACAATGGTTCGTTATTATTTCGGGATTTAAGATCCTTGGCTCGGTAGCTTCTGTAGCGATCGCAGCAGTAACCATCGAATTCCCGATGTTCTTTATATTTTCCCCACCGCTCGAACATTTGGCGTGTCCTGTAGAGTTTCCCGCTCTTCCTTTTTAGGACGTTCTGGCGTTCAAATAGTTTTTTTGCTCTGCCTGAACGTCGCCGGAATCGCAGTCTGGGCAAGACTGTCTGTTTATCTCCGTTTTTTGTCCGTCTTCACTGTCATTGTATTCTTTGTCGTTTTTGTCATCGCTAGTACCGCTCTCGATTTGCTTAGCATCGCGGCGGCAGCCGCTGGTTGCGTCGTCATTGTTGTTATTTTTGCTTTCTTTTTTGTGTTTTTTCTTTTTTTAGGGTTTTAAGTTGCTCCAGTTTTATTGGGCCCCCCTCGGAGCCGTTATCTCCGTTCGTATGTGTAGTCGCCTTCTAGGTCCCAAGGTTATGTTTGCAGAGCAGGGAGCCCATTCGAATGTTGGCACAAGCCCTTATGGGGACAATGGCTTAGGGCCAGACCAGCGCTAACCGGGAGTCCGTCTCAACCGAACATACACCACCAATTTAATGGTGCGAACTTCGAACGTGCTCCGAGGCCTGCCAAGGTTTTACCGGGACGGAGACGGTTTGATAGTTGAATTGGAGCCGTTCACGCACGAGTGTCAACTCGGCACTACCATGCAAAGCTACTAGGTCCAAACCATCATATCCACCAGCCGAAAGCATCAATTCCAATTTGTTGTCCAAAGCGTAGTCCAGATTCAGTCAGGGTCGTTACCTGTCATCCCAGGAAGAACCTCACGGTGACCTCCATATCCTCGGGTCCCTGGAGATGGCACTCCCCAAAAAATGCTAGCCTCCAAGAGTGCTCTTGTCGACCGGTATTCCCCCTGCAGGAATTTCCTCAGGTACGAGGGGGCGGCACTCCCCAAAGAATGCTAGCCTCCAAGACTATTCCTGCCGGCCAGCATTTGCCCTGCGGGGGACAAAAGCGACATTTTTCGCACATACCTCTGCATCCCTCTGTGCAATTGCTTCGCGTTTAAGACCAGTTTTGAATTTTTAAAAGCCCTCATTGAGACCTTTCCTTTGATACCCATATTTGCCACCGTTGGTAAAAAAAATGATTCAAGTGTCGGCTCCCCTATATTTTTTTTGTTCTGCAATTTTTGAAAGGGTGCCACTTTTAATCGTACAAAAGTTCATCACTCTAGCTTATGTAGTTTGCGAGAAAACTTGCTGTGACGCACGGACGGAAGGCGGGCGATTTTGAATGCAAGTATACAATCGGTTGAGTAACTTAGGGTGCGATGCAGAGTGGAGACGCATTTAAACCGGGAAAATTTCACAGTGGTTGAAAATTGTAATCGACTGTTGAGATTCCGAATCTGTTGACCTTAAGGGTATGATTCATTGGTATGACTCTCGACTCAAAATCGTTGAAAGGGCGTTTTAGATTTCGATCAAGAAATCTCCAGACGAACTAGTGATAACTATGACATGTTGGCCATTGTCATTATTATTCTTATGGAGGCTGTAACCTCCTATCGTTCCTCAACGCATTTCTTCATTGCCGATTTTTCCATTAAGATCACCTAGTAATAATTTCATATTGTTTGTGGACAATAAATCAATGTCTTCTTAGATGATTATTGAAGGCATCTTTCACATTTTCATCTTTTTCATCCGTCGGAGCGCGGACATCAATCAGCCAGCTACACGTTGACGACATTTCCTCAAATTCGTATGGCACATATTTGCTTGTTAGTATGTTTCAAGTCGACCACATGTGAGTTAAACTCCTTTCCACAATACATGCGACTCCTAATTTACGCCTTTTTCTAGGCTTCAACTTTTAAATAACCGATGTCTTGAATCCCATTACCACTTCATTTTGGTTTCTGGACATCCAGCACGTTCAGTTTGTATTGGCTGACCTGTTGTAATAAATGTTTTAACAGAGCAAGTCTGGTTGAGTGATATCGCATTTCAGGTTCCAATCGTGTAGTAGACCATTTTGCATTTGCTCGATCGTTTCGAAAATATGAGACGAAGATGACTCAAAGGAGTCAAAATGCGTCTGCTCGCTCAAAAAATAAGGCACGACAGCTTTTCAAGAAAAAAAATATAGGAGTTAAGGTTAATCGAAACGAAATTTCAATGCTGTCTTTCACAAGAAGACCAAAATTGAACGAGCATCGAGCCATATGAATAATTGGAACGAAAATTGCGTTTAAGAAAGAAATAAACAGAATTTTGCTTTTTTTGTGGTAGGGAGGTGAATGCCCATTTACGCACAGAGTGTGAGACTCCTATGTTCACAAAAAAGCCACCAAACTACCTACTAAACACCTCCCCTGTCAACCTGAGAACCTAGCCTGGGACCGTTTGACACATTACTTCGGGCCAGGTCTCGTTTTGTTACGCCGTGGGGTGCCTTCAAGCTGGGGGATCGCTCTCCTAGCGGGAGGGGAGAGGGGAAGAAGAAGTGCCAGACAAGTGATCCCCCAGCCCCAACATCCCCGGCTGCTGTGAGTCCTTTTTATCTTTTAGGACTACCCGAACATAATGTGCCACCTGCTTCCATTTGTCAACCGATTCGACCATCACCGCGACTATATTATCCGGAATGAGCTCTTCCGTCTCCCTGTAGTGGGCTCTACGCAGCCTGTCCCGTTTTTCGCATGCAAAAAATGTGTGGCAAGCATTACCGACAATAAGGTGACCGTGACTTATCAATCTTGTGCAAGTAAGACTGAAAACACCCGTGCCCGCTCAAAAGCTGGGTCAGATAGAAGTCAGTCTCACCTTGCCTTCGATTTAGCCACGGTCTCACATCCGGGATGAGACGCGCAGTCCACCTTCCCTTCGTGCAATTTACCCAAGACTGCTGCCAATCGTTGAGTGAGCGCTGTCTCTCTTCACGGACAACCATCTCCCTCGCATCCTCGTTTCGACGCAGATAAATAGAGCGGCACTCTCTAGCAAGGAGGCCGACAGGTATCACGCCTGCAATAACTTTCACCGCCGAATCAGAGACTGTCGGATACGAAGATGCAATTCTCAGGGCTCCTCTTCTCTATACCTGTGCCAGGCGTTTTCAGTAAACCTCCTTACTGAGAGCGTTGCCCCATACTTCTGCTCCATATAGTTGCACCGACCCTACAGCACTCATCAAGAGGCGTCTCCTTGATGGGCTGGGTCCCCCTACGTTGGCCATAAGTCGACTCAGAGTCGATATTCCTGAAGCAACCTTCTCAGCCGTTGCCCTGATTTGCTCAGAGAAACTCATCTTCGAGTCAATCAGTAGCCCCAGGTACTTCACCGATGGCTTCGATTCGATTTGTAAGTCACCAATACTGATCATCCTTACTCTAGGGATTCTCTTTTTTGTCAAGATGACCACTTCGGTTTCCTCCAGTGCTAAACTGAACCCACGAGCAGTCATCCAGTCCCTCACTCGGCGCATTAGCATACCTAGCCTCAGTTGCGCTTGTTCAACGGTGCGTCCAGCGACCAGAGCTGCAACATCATCTGCATAGCCGACCAAGCGCGACTCATCTGGTATCTCGAGTCTCAGTAGCCCGTCGTAAGACACGTTCCACAGGTCCGGACCAAGGATAGATCCCTGGGCAACACCTGATGTAATTTCCATTCTTCGTTGGCCCTGTGTCGTATCGTAGAGCAGGCTTCAGCCCTTTAAGTAGTTCCTCAAAAGCCGCATTAGATATTCTGGAACTTGAAAAGGGTTTTCCAGCATATCCAGAATATCCACCCATCTAGCGGAGTTGAAGGCGTTCCTGATGTCGAGTGTCACCAACAGGACGATCCGTCGTTTGGTGCGACTATATGCCTCTGCCTTTTGGACCACCTTTACCACCTCTGCAATCGCATCAATGGTAGAACGTCCTGCTCTAAAGCCGTACTGCCGAGGAGATAGGTCCCCAGCAGCACGAATCGCGTCAGTGAGTCTTCCCTTGATGAGTTTCTCTAGCACTTTCCCAGCCGTGCATAACGGGCGGTATGCAGACGGAGATTCGGGATTTCCCTTCCCCTTGCAGAATATTGCGGCTAATGTCACTATATAATGACACGAATTGTCACCTACGGAGCTATAACCTGGGCAGATAAAGTGCAAAAACGAGGAGTGAGGCAAGCAGTGGATTAGGTACAGCATTTAGCATGCATCTGCATCATGGGGGGAAATGAAGCTGTGCCCTACACTGGCACTCGAAAGAATATTAAGCCTATAACCACTTTACTAAGTGCACGCGAAATGAAACAAATATCCGATGATAGACATTTTGTATTAAGGAGGAGAAAAGGGCATAACGACCAAGTAAAATTAGCCAATCTACTCCCATTCCTCTGTGTCCCATCTAATCGCATAGCGGCCAAGTTTCAACCTTGAAAAAAAAATGTGTACAGTGCTAGGCAATAAGAGAGAATTGACCTTTGAATCAAATATGCGCCTCATAAAGCTGCCATCTATTAGATCAGTGAACGGAAATTAGAGTATTTGGCGTCGATACCAATATTCTCAACCCATGGGAACTATACTAATTATCTTTTTGGCAGGAGTCTATGCTATTGCAGTAAATGCGCCATTTAGCATTGACAAAGAATACAAAGGTAAGACAATAGCTGCTCTGCCCAACATTCAAGCAGCCAGTGAGAATTAGAATTTCCAGTGATAACATCGCAGGTGGTTTTAGAATGTGACGACCAACTCAATTCTATGAGTACGGTCAATAGAGTGACATTACACTGGGTATGAGGTCTCGCAGGAATTAAGGGTAACGAGTAGGCAGATCATTCGCGGGGCATTGAGCCCTCGAAGAAAATCTCAAAAAGATAGTCTGATGGATAACGTCGAACATATATTGTAACAAACTGCACAGCGCTGTCTCCCGGGAGAATTTGCATCTGGGAGCCCATTATCGGGTCGAGAATGAGTTGGTGCGCGTGGTGCCAAGCTAATCATCAGTTTTTTAAAGAAAACCGAGTTACTAGAATTACTCTATGTACACCATAGAAATAAGGCGCGATAAATCTGCAAAAGTTGGAGTGCAGACACAACAATTGCATTTACAGTTGCTAGTGTCTACTAGTGTTTTCGTTGATCCAACCCATTCCTAGGCTTTGTTGCCGATTCCGAAAAATTTGTTAGGTTCTAGAAATGGAGATGATTTTTCTTCTCCTTCGTTGCACTACAGCCCCTCTTGGGCCTTCGCTCCTGCAACAAGCGCCTCCAATTTACCGGTCCATTGACCGCATCCTCAAATTTCAAAATCCGAGCAGCGATGAACTGTCCGTCGACCGAGTCAGACCAGCGGACCTCACTAGTCTCCACCCTTCAGTTTTCCCAACGAAGACCTTTTTGAGTATCCATTGTTCGTCCATACAATTTATGTGGCCAGCCCATTGTAGCTTCCGTAGTCTTACAATCGTTGAGACCTCCGGCTCGTCAAAAATTTCATACAACTCATGGTTGTATCGAATTCGGCGTTGATCCCCGTCTAGCTTCGCTCCGATTATTCGCCTCAGGACCTATGTTTCGAAGGCGTTCAATATGTTTGCGCATGCTTGGGTTAGCGTCCATATTTCACACCCATAGCATAGCACATGCTTCCTGTGTATGCAACTGGTTTTCAAGATCGTCAAAACTGAATAAAATATTTTATTTGCTACTGTATTCTTCGGTGTACTTTTTCTCTTTTTACCGGTTCTCATTATTTTGGCGCCTAAATACAGAAAAATTCGCCCACATTTTCGACATTTATTCGCCAAGTTGGATATTTTGGTTGTTTGAGGTATTTTTGTTCGACTGCGTCATGAGCTTTGTTTTATTCTCATTGATTTGAAGCCTACTAGTTTTCCTTCGCTGTCGAGTTTCAGGAAGAGTTCTTTGGCGGTTGTTAACGACCGTGACAAAATGTTGATGTCGTCTGCATAGGCTAACACTTGGCTCGACTTACATTGTATAATAACGTACAAGTACCTCTTGTATCTACAGGTAGCTTTCTGATGACATATTCCAGAGTCAAATTGAATAGCAATGGGGCCAGTTGATCTCCCTGTTTTAGTCCGATATTTGTATCAAAAGCGTCAATGAGTTAGTTATTGATGCATACTTGGGAGGTTTTCGACGTCATTGTCATTTTGGTAAGAAATACTAATTTGGCTAGGATACCAAAGTAGACTGCATGATTATTACGATCGATTCCATTATCAGCGGTGGAGGACGCACCTTCACCTTCTTAGGTTAGCCTTTTGCAAAATTCACAATAGAAGTGTATTGATTTTAAACTCTTAACTCTTGTTTTTTATTGGAAAACATTGCAAATAAAATGTTTTGTTTGCCAATTTTCATACCGTACTCGCTTCACATAATTTTTTGTTACTGATAGATAACGCATGTTTGGAATCATCTGGAAGCTTTGAAATGATCAACAATGTAGTGGAACAATCCGAATTTTCACAGCAGCCTTACGAACAAGGTTAGTTATAACCATACCAATAAGTATACAACTTGAAGAAGTATACATGTAAACATATTTGTATTGTGTTTTTTAATATTCCATTTTTGTTTGTTCTATTGCCCATTACGGGTGAATTCAATAAGACTAGCAAATAGATGTGATGTCTTATTTGAAATGAAAATAACATTTCATTGCCAGTACTTGTATACAATAGTAACCTTTCGATAGATAAACTATTAAAAATATTCTGTTTAAGGAAATACATTTGTCAAAAATGTCCAACGAGAAGAACCAGAAAAAATACGTAAGTGGCGTGAAGAACAGAAAAAACAACTGGAAGCAAAGGACAAAGAAGAAGAAATAAAGAAAGAAGAATTACGCGCCCAGGCTAAAACTGAATTGGAGGATTGGTATACGCATCACGAAGAAGCAATTGCAAAAACAAAAGCCGCTAACAGGTGAGTTTTAACTCGGTCTGTTTCACTCATTGACACTTAAAATATACCTGTCTCTTTTTGCTTATAATTATGTCGAATAATGAGGCTGTATTTCGGGATAGGGGTACATGTAAAGAAAAAATTATTACTTGACGAAAATTTACATAAAAGGAATATTTTGAAATATCTTATTATGTTACAGATGGTTAATTCTACCAAAAATTATAATCCGAGAATTTGAATTTTTTTTAACACCGCAGATCGATAAAAGTTTCGTCATTTTTGGGTGCCTTACCACGGTAGCTGCACTTTTTATGTTCTCGCTATATAATTCGTACTTTTTACAATAATGGTATGGCATTTGATTAAAGCTGAATTGCGTTCATTCGCTAATAATTCTTTTTGAACAAATCATATAGCCATAATTATTCAGGAAAAATAACAATTTATCAGGGACGAAAATAAAAACAACCAATCAGACCTTCCCCAATGCAGCCGTAAACAAAGCCACGGAACGCAGGATAAGAAACCAAATAAGATCACTTCACATAAAAAAGGACGGAATCAATAGACAACTCGTAAAGTTAACATACACTTACAGTTAGCTAAAAACACTTACATTTAGCAAAAAATAGATGCCCGACTTAAATCTAAATACGAGACTCTGGGAAGAAAACTGGAAAAATTAATGCACAAATCAAACGTAATGAACACATTGTCGAACAACGCAGTCCACCCACGCACTGAAAATCTTTCAGACACTCTATTTACAACAGAGATAAAGCTGCTGAATAAAGGACTCAAACACAACTTATACAATGCCAACCATAACAAAAACCTTGAACAACTAATAATTGGCACAGGATTAGCCAGAAATAAACGGCTACTTGAGCAACAAGCGCATGCTAGACATACTGAACAAAATTTGGACCAGCCTAAATAAAACTGATTACGAGGATAAAAAAAATTAAAATGCATACAGAAAAAACTAAATAACAACCAATCAACAGTGACTAAAACTAAGAAAGGATACGCTACAGTAATCCTAAAACAACCGACTGTATACTGAAAACAGCAGATTTCATTAACACTGACGAATATAAACTAATAAATAAAGGCCTAACATTTGAGAATGGAACACTGGAGTGGAACATCAACTCAAATATTGTCATCATTTCCCGATGCGCCACGAACGTTGCTCTTTCGATTTAATTTTGGAAGGGTGTAGTCTAAAAAGGGAGCTACAGTTTAGAAATATTTGAAAATGTAAAAGTTAACTGCCATTGCATAATTGATTGATAATGTTCCTATTTCAGGTTTGAATAGTTTGTTAAACTTTATTTAGATAAACACAAACTCACAGTGACGTTTAATAAGCAAAAACTAAATCTGTTCCTTAGGTAATTACAAATTCAAGTACTACTAAAATTATAATCGTTCATTATTTTATACTTTTTCACCTCTCTTTTCCTTTCATAATCGTCTTCAGTGGAATTAAGGTGAAATGTATAATCGTTGAGCTTGACCTTCGCTATGCGTGAGAGAACTACATGCCTTTAAGGTGTACTAATTTGTTAAGATATCGCCTAACAGAAATTTATTCTGATTTTAATTTCGCAATAAAATAGTATTTTGTGTTAATGTATTTTACTGCTATCAGCTTAACTAACAAGCTGAAGTGTCGTTTGTTGTTCATGTGCTCATCATATGCAACAAAGACTTGCTTTCCGATGCATGCCACTTTTAACATTTTTAAGTATAAGTTAAGGAACGAACCACATAAATCAAGTAAAAGAGCAAAATCCATAAGTCTATTTCCATATTTTCCATGAAATTCCTAAAATTCCGAACAGACACGCGAAACAGCAAAATTCATCGAAACAGCAAAATTCATCTTTCAACGGTCGTTCCCACGAAATCGCTAATGATTCTATTACACCTGAAAGGTAATGCGCGATCCAATTGCAGCTGAAACCTGACGAATCCGTCTGGCAAGTATCCGGCACGTCACGTTGCAGCTCATCATTTTGTTCAGTTAAAATGTAAATTAGAATAGGCAGTCTATTGTTAACTCTCAAGTAATAAAGATCTATTTTTTTAAAAAATAAATTTTTTATATCATTTAATTAACTGGCGCCCGAGCAGGGACCTGCATGTCGTATTAACCGAAAGTAGTCGCGCATCAACGAAAGTTTCGGTTTATTAAATCCTTAAGAATTCACGGAAACCGTCCGAAAGTTGAATTTAAGACACGAAAGGCTAAGGGACGTCGCAGGTCATCTAACCACGTATCGCGAAGAAACGAGGCCCCCGAGTAATCAACGAATAAAAAGGAGTCGGACGTACCCCGACAGCCGCTTCGCGATGGAAATCCTAGTGTTAATTCTAATGTAAGCTAATGATAAAGTTAATGTGAATTTGAATTCGAAGTTTAGTAACAAATTAGTCGATTAAAAATAAAGTGAAATGAAATATTTATGAAAAATTATATTTGTGTAGAAAATTGAATTTCCATTAGTGAGAAAAGTTTAAGAATCGTAACAAATTAGTCGAATACAAATAGAGTGAAGGTTAAATATTAATGAAAAATTATATTTGTGTGGAAAATTAAATCTCCATTAGTGAGGAAAAATTTAAGAGTAATTAATTGTGGTCGAAGGATTTTAAGTGACAGTGAGAAGATATACATTTTCATGCGGAAAAAATTGTAAGTAGCCTCAAGATTTTAGTTGCGATAGTTCCCAAACCTAACTTTTATCCCTTATACTATCATTATGTCCCGTCGGGAAGATTTGATTATGCCAGCTAGGCTTCAAAGGGTTCCAGAGGAAGAGGTGAATCCTCAACTTCCTGAAAACCCTCCAATACCGGATCAAAGAGTGGAAAATCCACAAATTAATATGGAAGAAGTGATCACAGGTATTCTGGCAAGAGAAGTACCACGCCTGGTGCAGCAACTACTTACGCCGGAAATTAACTTGAACCTCGAAGTGGATCAGAGAATAAATGAAGACCAACTAGGGAACTTAACTGATCTAGATAAGATCCCAGATATTGTGAAAAGTTTACGTGAATTTTCTGGACAGGCTGGGGAATTCAGTTCCTGGAAAAAGAGTGTAGATAGGGTTCTGAGCATATATTCTCACCTTTCAGGATCTGCTAAATACTACGGAATATTAAACGTGATTCGTAACAAAATTGTTGGTCAAGCCGACACGGTCTTAGAGTCTTATAACACTCCCCTTAACTGGGAACGAATATCACGCTGTTTGACACTACATTATGCGGACAAAAGGGATTTGGGGACTCTCGAGTACCAAATGACCTGTCTTGTCCAAGGCAACGATAGCGTGCATCAATTTTATCAAACAGTTTACCATCATTTGTCCCTTATTCTTAATAAGATTTCCAGCTTGGAGATAGGAACAGAGGCTATGAATATCTTAGTTCACTCTTATAGAGACAAAGCCTTAGATACCTTTATAAGGGGCCTTACTGGTGACTTACCAAGGCTTCTTAGTATGAAAGAGCCCACCAATCTCCCACAAGCCCTTCGCTTATGCCTTAAAATGGAGAACATTAACTATAGGGCACAACATGCTAATAATAATAATAGCATGGCACGTTGCCTTAGCAATAACCTACCCCCACCGGTACCACCCAGGCACAAACCCATTCCTGCGCCTAGAAATGTCCATCCTCCTGATTTTATGCGTATATCTCACCAAAATGTGCAACGTCCATACCAGGACTATAATTTAATGCGACAACAGCCTCAACAAAACTTTTTCCCTTCAAATCAATTCTTCCGAAACCAATACCCAGTGCAATATCAGGCACCGGCTCCTCCAAGAATGTTTCCGAAACCACAACCACGTCCTGAACCCATGGACGTAGACCATTCCATACACTCTCGAATGGTTAACTACCAGAATAGACCTCCACCTCGACCAATGTTTGCTCCTAAACGGGTAACTCCTTTCCAGGCACCCCATCCACAAAAGCAGCAACGGTCATTCCACATTGATGCTAAAAACGAGTTGGCCGAATATAACGAAGCACTCAATAGAGAAGAGGAAGGGAACGAGGAAGATATTTTCGATTACATTAGACCCGAAGGAAATCTGGCTGATCCTGACAGCTACTGCCAAGAACCAGACTTAGTTGAAGAAGACGAAAGCACCCAAAATATTCATTTTTTAGGCTAACGAGCTCTTCGCTACCCTGTTTTGAATACGTAGCGAGGAGCGGTACTATTTTGAGATTTCTTATTGACACAGGATCAAATAAAAATTACATCCAGCCCAACTGTGTAAAATTTTGTATCCCTAATGATAAACCATTTTTTACTAACTCAGTTGGAGGCAATATAAAGATCACTCATCATGCCATGATAAACTTATTAGGTCCTCGCGTACCTCCACTCAAATTTTTCATTTTATCGGCCCTGACCACATTCCATGGCATTATTGGAAACGATAGCTTGAAGCGACTAAAAGCTGTCATCCATACCTCTGAAAACCATGTCACAATTCTCGATAGTATCCATATTCCAATAAAACAACGTACATCTGAAGGTGTTAACAATATTGGAATAAGAACTCCACATCTTTCTGAAGGACAAGCAAAAAGGCTTATAAATGTTTTAATGAGACACCCTAGTCTGTTCGTAGATCCCGATGAAAAGCTAACATACACGACCAAAGTAGAAGCGGAAATACGCACTATGGACGATAACCCCGTGTATTCTAAGACTTACCCGTATCCGATGGCTCTCAAGCCCTTTGTAGAAAAAGAGATTGAGAAATTGCTACAGGATGGTGTCATAAGACCCTCTAAATCACCGTACAATACTCCAGTTTGGGTAGTGCCCAAAAAAATGGATGCGTCCAACGAAAAAAAATACCGATTAGTCATCGATTATCGGAAACTGAATTCTGTGACTATCCCAGATAGATACCCCATCCCGGAGATCAATGATATCCTTTCTAATTTAGGGAAAAACAAATTCTTCACGGTGATCGACTTAAAGAGCGGATTTCATCAAATACCGCTAAAAGAGGCTGATAAAGAAAAAACGGCTTTCTCCGTCAACCATGGGAAGTATGAGTTCAATAGGCTTCCTTTTGGAGTCAAAAACGGGCCTGCCACATTCCAACATGCCGTTCATGACATACTGCGGAAACACATTGGGGTGGAATGCGAAAATTATATTGACGACATCATAATTGTGGGTAAAGATGAACAGGAGCACCTTCAAAACATCGACTCTGTGTTTGCTACCCTAGAGGAAGCGAACCTCAAGGTGCAACTAGACAAGTGCGAGTTCATGAAAATGGAAGTTGAATTTTTGGGTTTTGTAGTTTCAAGTGATGGTATAAAAACAAACCCGAAAAAGGTTGAAGCAATAGCCAAATTTCCAGCTCCTACAACTCTTAAGGAGCTTAGATCCTTTCTAGGTATGTCTGGCTATTACAGAAGATTTATTTTGGATTATGCCAAGCTTGCAAAACCTCTTACACTGCTCCTAAGAGGAGAAGATGGTAGGATACCTAAGAATATGTCGAGTAGAATAAAAATTAACCTGAACGAAGAGGCATTAGATGCATTTAGCAAGATAAAAAACTCCTTAATTTCAGAGGAAGTCATGCTTTCTTACCCAGATTTTAATAAAGCATTCGAGCTGACAACCGATGCTTCACAATATGCTATTGGTGCTGTCCTAGCGCAAGATGGACGACCTATAACATTCCTTTCCCGAACACTGAGCGAAACGGAAGAACATTATGCGGCCAATGAGAAAGAGATGTTGGCAATTATTTGGGCTTTAGATTCCTTGCGAAACTTCCTATATGGTTCCAGAAAAGTAATCATTTTCACTGATCATCAGCCACTCACTTACGCATTGAGCAACAAAAATACAAACATAAAGCTCAAACGCTGGAAAGCGAAACTTGAAGAGTTCAATTATGAGCTAAGGTATAAGCCTGGCAAGGCTAATGTCATGGCAGATGCGCTATCCAGACCCCCAAAAAGAGCAGAATTGCATTCTTTGACCGCTTCCGCTCACAGTGACGAAAGTTCGTCACAAAATCTGATACCTTCCGTTGAAACCCCGCTCAATGCATTTCGAATACAGATTATTTTGAAAATCGGAGACGAGACAAGCTACCAATTGGAAAAACCATTCCCAAATTATTTCAGGCACACTTTTATTGAGCCTCAGTACACCAGAGAAAATATCATTGGTATTTTGAAACGGTATCTTCATCCTAATGTCATCAATGGTATTAAAGCACCGGAGGAAGTCATGGGAATTATTCAAGAATTGTATCCATTATATTTTCAAAATTACCGGGCACGGTTCACTCAGAAGGAAGTACAGAATGTCTTGACCGAATGTGAACAAGAGGAAATCATTCTGAAATTCCATAAAAGAGCACACAGGAATGCAAAGGAGAACCAATTGCAAATAATCGAGCAATTTTATTTTCCTAAAATGAATGCAAAAATTAAGCGGATGGTGAAACAGTGCCATATTTGCAAGGAAAACAAATATGATCGCCATCCTAACAATCCTGTACTCTTCGCAACTCCTATCCCTGAATTCCCGGGTCACATCCTTCACGTCGATATATATTCAACGGAAGGGCATCTCATACTAACAGCCGTGGACAAATTTACTAAATTTGCACAAGCCAGACAGCTGAAGTCTAGAGCAATAGAAGATGTACGCGACCCACTCCGAGAGCTCTTACTTTTTTACGGTGTCCCCAAGGCAATTGTGATTGATGGTGAAAAATCATTGAATTCAGCATCTATTCTCTTCATGATGCAGGACCAGCTAAATATTACCGTCTACAAAACACCATCTTATAAGAGTGAAGTCAACGGACAGGTTGAAAGATTTCACTCAACCCTGTCCGAGATAATGCGGTGCCTCAAAACCGATGGCACTCATAGGAATTTCCAAGAACTCTTGGAAAGATCAGTATACGAATATAACTACAGCATTCATTCGACAACTGGTAAGAAGCCTATAGAAGTTTTTTACGGTAGAATAGTTTCCACAAGTCCCAAGCAATTAGAAAAGTCTCGCAGGGAAAATATAGAAACAATCAAAAGTAGGTATAGAATGCGGGTTCTAATTCACTTTTTCCATACAAATTTCAAATGTGGTCTAGGGTGTGTGTCTTGGGTGTGTGGGTGCGTGTATTAGTGTGGTTTAGGTAGGTGCCTGGGACAAGAAGGTACGAGTCTGGAATTGGTGTGGATGTCATGGATAGTTGCGGCGAGGGTGTGTGTCTAGGGTTTGTAGGTGTATGTATCAGATTAGCATAGGTGTACTACGGGGATAAGTAGATGCGAGTTTAAGGTAAGTAAGAGATCAGTGTCCTGGTTAAGTAGGTAAGCGTTCCGGGTTTTAGTAGCCTCTAGCGGTTAGTAGAACTAGTATTGATGGTTGTGTTCTAGAATAGACATATGTCTTTAGATTACGGGTGCGCTTTTTTAGCATAAGTAGGCTCTAATGGTAAATAGTGAAACTGGAAAGTTGATTTCTGTCTAGGATAGTCCCATATTTTCAATCAATAGATTAGAGCTCTAGATTTCTCAGTGTGCGTTTATATTGGGTTAATATACAAGCTTGAAATTAATAGGAGCTAGCCTTTAATGCTTTTAGCGATAGATAATTATACTATTCATGGTTGTTATTCATCTATAGTGGAAGGATTTTTCATAGATTCATTGCTTCTAGTCTTCGAGTAGTTTTGTTATTCATAGTTGTTATAATCTTTAGTGGAAGTGCTTCTCGGGTCTTTAACGCTTCTAGCGGTAGATAGTTTTTTAGCTATGACTAATTTAATGTATATGTTAGGAGGTACATGTCTAGAGTTGATACCTTGAAGTATTAGAGTTGCTGATCAATTAGGAAAGCTATGTGGTAGGTCGCACTCTGGGCGATAGGTTTACTGCTTATAGGGCTTGAGAGTTTCTAGCATATCTCACTACTGAGAGGCTTCCGGGTCGAACGATTTACTTTATCACAATAGGCGTACTGAACGTTTTTTATGATGCGAGTGGCTGCGTGGTGACGGAGGGCGCTGCTGTAGATGGGTAACTTTGTATTATGGATGGGCGATGGGTTTGTCTTTCGACGGGTTTTCTAAGGCGTGAGAATTTGCTTCATGGGTGCTTGGTTAAGGAGCGCGTTGCTCATCGATTGGTGTCTTTGCCTAAGGATAGACGGCCGCGTGTGGAAATGGCCGATTCGCTTGATCATGCTAGCCGTGCCGGAAGTTTTATGATGCGAGTAGTTGTATGGGATGGAGGGCGCTGCTATAGACGGGTGACTTTGCATTATGGATGGGCGACGGGCTTGCCTTTCGATGGGTGCTCTAAGGCATGAGAATTTGCTTCATGGGTGCTTGCTTAAGGTACGTTTTACTCCTCGTTTGATGTCTGCGGTTAAAGATGGACGGTATCGTAGATGTGATGCGCGTCGCTTATTGGAGGAAGTAATTTGAGGTATACGTTTCCACCGAGGCGGATGTTATGAGCCGTAGAAATTTGCCTCGTGAGCGTTTGGTTAAGTTTCCACGTTGCTCATCAAAGGGTGCCTGTCTTTAAGTATGGACGACCTTGTAGGCAATTCGGAATGATTTGCGTCGCCTTTCAGAGGATCGTGATTGCGGTGTAGATTTGCCCGGCGGCGAGTTCTGTTAAGCATGGAAATTGACCTCGGGGGATGCGTGGCATGTGCAAGTGATTTTGCTTGTTAAGAGTAGTGTTTCGTACGCATAGACTTCCCTGTCGGCGCGAGTTTTGAGGCATCGGAATCTACAGCGTGGAAGAGAAGTGGCATGGCGTACATTGCATTGCAATATGGTTTTGCTTGATGGAGGCGGTTTTTCTTGTTGTGTTGGCCGTGGGCAGCGGGTAACGTGATGCGCGGCATTGAGACGTGTTTTCATAAATGTCCATTCACAGATGCGCCTGTTCTTGTTTGCTGATTATTATTTACATTGATTGTTTTCAGTTTCTTTTTGCTTGGATACGTCGTTTCTTTGGTTTGTGATTATTGCTATTGTATATTATTGCTTTTATTGGTTTCATGTCAATAGTACTTTAAAAATCGTCTACAATGTATTTTGTTCGGTTAGGCTACTATGTTGATTGCTCAAATCTATGGATGCAGTGAAAGAGATAATACGTTCTTGATATTTAGTATAGTATTAAATTTTAGTTTGCTTGTAGCAGCATTTTGTTTGTCTTCATCATCATCACTTATTTCTTAAAGCAGTTTCTATACTTCATTCTCTGATTTTACTATTATGTAGAAGTATGGCACTATATTCATTCATGTTTTCTTTACTATAGGATACTCATTGGTTTTATTCAAAAATTCTAATAATTTCTTCCAAGACGAGTTATTATCTTGTAGTGCCTGAGATGGTGATAATTTTGTTCGTACAATATATGATTTGTCCCTTTTGATAAGTGCGTGGGTCTATTTTTTAGATCACTATGTTGACATGTATATTTTGGGTATCTATTTTAAATTTGAGATTATTTATCGATGTTGTATAGGAAAGATATTACGGCTTATGGCTTCTGGAATGCTACTTTTTTATGATGGATGTAGAAATCATCGTGGTGGTCCTAATGAGTAGGAATATGGACGCATTTTCATTGATAAATTTTGGGTACGTACTGAAAGATAAATAATATAGAAAAAAGTGAATGCGGTAGGTCATTGACATTAGGGGTTTGTTGGTATTATTCTTTGGTTATGTCCATAATGCATGGGAAAACATTTTTTAGTCATATTATAGGCTTGCACTAGATTAAATGAATGTTTATATTTACTTTGAATTACGTGTTGTTATTGTGGGTCTGTATTACTTAGTTTAGGTAGTTTCATGAGTGTCAGTATAATATAGAGTAAAACTATTATTTTATGCTTGTCTCACATTCTTCACAGTATGTATGATTTTTCGACATTTCCGGATCTCTTTGGCCATATCTGCATTAGGAACTTGATGATGTTTTGAGTATGAGAATTTTTGATTTGTTATCTCCTTAGGGATGCTTGCATGCATGGATGATGCCATTTAGCTGATACTTTTCGGATGCATATTATCGCTTTTAGTGCCTATATGATTGCATGAGAATTTACAAACCTCATACTTTGTGTGCTTGTATTAAGCGTAAAGTCACTTCAGCTATATTCTTAATTTTCAATATTTGAACATTGTAAAATACGTATTTCCTACATTTTAAATATGCTAGATTTATCATCATAGGGATTATTGGGTATGCTCATTGACATATTCAAGTATTATTTTCACGTAAGTAAAATATATTCTTGTTGAGTTTTTTCTTATCAGAATTTTTTTCTGCTGGATGCTTGGTTGATTTTTTATAGGTTTGAAGAAGATCTAATTAGTTTTCAACATAAAGGGTATGTTTTGGGTTGGCGCACTGCTACTATAGATCACTTAGGCTAATGTTTATGTAAGATAGTTCGGTATAGATAACGATGTGTGGAAGCATATGAGTTTATAGTAGGCTATTTTTAGATCGATCTCATCGCATCTTGTATAGACAAGTAGCATATGTTATGAAGTGTTCTTGATAAGGATGGTCGCGAGTCATTGTAGGATGTTAAGAGATGATCATTACTTTCAGGAGGTGTTTGTCTGCTGGTAATTTGATGAACACATGTACAATTGAGTTGAATGAACTAATGAGGGTTTTTTTTTTTGTCTCTCATTGGATATTTATGAATGGTAGAGTTAAGTGTTTGATATTTGAGAGTTTCGGATATGCTAAGAATGTTTAAATTATTATGCTTGGTTGTTTGAGATATTTGTTTGCTTGGACGGTGGTAAAACAGTTGATAAAATAAAAAGATTGTGTTTCTTTCTAATAGAAATAATTTATTGAGTAATGCTATTTTTTGTTATATATATAAATAAATTTTCATACAATTTACAGGACATCTAATATATGGGTTGATATATTTATGAATTCTATAGCATATTGAAGGTTTATTCAGCTGCACAATTTCTGCTTTAGGACCATACAAATGTATAGTAAGTCCTCTCACGTCTTTTTTAATGTTTATTATACAATTTATATAGCAATTCAATATCCTCAGCATATAATTGTAGCTTATGTCCCCTTCACTCTAGTGCAAACTGTTGATGTTTCAATTCGAATTTCGTTTTGGTTGCATTTTATGAGAATAGTATGTTCCTTGATGAATTACTGGTGAGGATTTCCCGATACATTCTAATAGCGCTGGCCACCAGTTGCCTCTAATTTTGTTTGGACTATTTATACTACCCGATGCTATGAATTATTACTTTGTCGTATGTATGCGAGACTGCAGGAGTATGTACTGTTTTATTAGTTTAAAAATATTTCTTGTCTCTTGATCGTATGAATGACAAATGCATGTATCAGTGCCTGATGTCGTATTCGAGTTGGACCATTCACATATTTGGTAGTGTATTCCATGTTTATTAGATACTTTCTCGCCCATATTACCATATTTAAGCATATAATCCTCGATTCGTATTCGGTGTTCAGGAAAAATATCACGGTACACTTCCATGAAGTATAGGATAACCATTGTAATAGATCTTATCGCGGTGAAAGTGTATTGACCTCTGTTTTCCTAGTTTTCTTGACGTCGTTTACGTTGGTTTGCTGAATTTTAAAAACCTCATAATAATCCGTAGAATTATATGTAGTCTAGTGGTAGAAAAAACGACGTGCTGCCTTTAAGTTAACATACATTCATGTCCTAGTTTGTACAGTGCAGCTAAGATGAGGGTCTGTTTCTCAATATTAAATTTCAGTATTTTATAGACTCAAGAGATTATACTTGATTTCAAAGCCTTTCACAATAGTTTGTAGTTTACCAAGTCTCAGTTTCCAATTTCCGTATGAATAATTCCTTTAAGTGAAGTAAAACATTGTTTATAGGGCTTTTAGTATTTTATTTCATCACATGGAAAATTAGATCGTTACATAGTACTGGTATTTCATAAAAAAGCCTAGAGTAGTTTATATTTACAAATGATGTTTGAGTTGGAGTGAAGAAGTCGTTGATATCCAGTTTAAGTACGCTTTTTTCTCTGCATCTTGCACAATATTGGTCATAGTATTCCTTCACACAATCGGTAAGCAAATTGTTGTATTGCATGACAATGTTGAAAAAATCCATCAAGATGAAAAGCGTGAAGAGCTCGGGATGCTTAAGTATTAGTCTCTCTCCTCCAATAGGTATGTAGAAGAGTTCAAGAAGTCCAAGCTGATTTGCAGGGAACTCATCTACTCTATCCTTGAGATCAATGAGGTATTGGCGAAGTGAAGTCCATTGACTGTTATCTAACTCCAACTGATTTTGTCCACTGCATCGGAAGATTATTTTCGCTTGAAATGTCAGCGGGTCAAATCCAAGTATTACTTTGCTTTTGTGGAAGCCTTCATCAAGATAGTATGTATAGTTCAGCAAGAGGTTTTTCTCATAGATTCGCTGTTTCTCTCGATTCTTTTTTAGTTTCTTCTCTTGCTTGTTCACTTTTCTGGCTGAAGTAGCCTTATCAGTCTGGCTGGCCTTTTCATGCTTCTGATTGACTGACGAAGTTACTGGATCTGCTCCGTTCATTTTAAATGACTGCTTCTAGTAGTAAAACTAAAGATGTATATTTGTTACACCAGCATATATATTCACTTCTCTGCATTTACGGATGGAGTGGGGGGGCAAGTTCAATATGTGTTGATAATTCTATTGCATAAGTAAACATGTTTAGCCCTTGAATGCTGTAATGTTGCTTACTCTCATGATTTGAATTCAAAGATAAGAAAGGGCTATGGAGTTAAGATTTGAACGAGCAAGCTAACAGGAGTAGGAGTCAGTAACAGGAAATGACACTTTGCTCCGTATTTCCTTTAGAATTTTTAGGAGTACTGCTGGGCTACAATAGATTGCTTCTAGGCTAATTAGCTGTCTTTTTATCTGTTAAACTATCTATTTAGCTGTCACTTTTGATGATGAGCTGTCTATCTTATGTGTAATGCTGTCTTTTAAGCCGATTCCCTGTCTGTTTAGCTGATATGCTATCCTCTTGAGCTGTCTATTTAGCTGTCACTTTTGCTGATGAGCTGTCTATTATATGTATAATGCTGTCTATGCAGCTGTCTATTTAGCTGATGCCCTGTCTGTTTAGTTGTTATGCTGTCTGCTGAGCTAACCGTTTAGCTGATAAACCCGTCTATTTAGCTGGTAAGTAGTCTATGTAGCTTTCTTTTTAGCTGATGCCCTGTCTGCTTAGTTGATATGCTATCTCTTTAGCTGTCTGTATAGCTATCTTTAGTTCATAAGTTGAGCGTTTGACCCTACGTGCTATCTGCCATTCGGTAAATTCATTTGATTGTTGGTAATTATCTACCCATAAAAAAACTCTTACTTTCCATACAGTTGCAGTCAGCTTATTTTTTACATTTACTTTAAATGTCATATGCTCATCACGATTTACGTTAGGCCTATTGGTTACCAAGACTGCATGTTGATCATCTTCCAAGTTATTCGTAGCCATACATGGGTCAGACAAGAATCTTCACGTCTATGTTGCTCTTCTGGTGATTAGGAGCAAGCCATTGTTATTTGCTCGAGAGTTAATTGATCTTATTTCACACTGATGCATTCTTCATAAGAATGAGTCAAGTCACCATTCTTTTTTATCTGCGTCAGTTTTTCTCTTGACCTCTGTCTATCTAATCTATAGGATCCTCTTTCTACAGCAATTCGATTTCAGTTCTCTAGGTTTTCATGTCTTCATAGGATTTGCGGCCTATATGACCCTTATTGCCCACTATAATGTTCCATTGCATTGAAATTATGTTGCTACACTTATGAACTCATCCAATATGCCCAAAAATCATATGATCCCATGAATCAGCCATTTGAATCATTTTGTAAAGCACAAACTTGTTGAATAAATCTCTACTTCATGCAAACCATTGCTAGGGCCTTAACATGAATTAGTTCAGCCTGTTGCTTAGTCGATGTATTAAGGGTTTATAGTGGAACTTATTAAGTATATTGAATCATCTTGGCGTTCTCATGTATGATCAACCCTTTTAGATTATCCGGGATATGCTATGACTGGAACGATTTTTTCCCTGTCATCGAACAATTGAGTAAAATTTTGATACCTCCAACTGACTAAAAATCTGTCATTGATCCATTTTCAGAAGATGTTTGAATGGTTTGGAAGACTTGAGGCTGCATCATTACTCACAACCTGTGAAATGATTAAATATCATGGACAAATGTGTCTACATATGTACATTATAATAGCTATCAAATATCTATGTATTAGTATCATATGATTGACTGGTCTCTTAATCATGCAAAGAGGGTTATCCACAATCACCGATCAGTTGAGCCGTCTGATACGATCATGAGTTGCCTGTTCAGCAGTTGAACTTTGGTCAACTTCACACCAATATGTTTTCTCTTTCGCACCTGCTAACCCAATTGCCTGACGAACTCAAGGTAGTCTTCTCTTTCACACCTACAACTCGAGTTGATTGGTGAGCAGAAGGTGGTGAAGGGCCTTTCAAGGCTCCTACCCAGCCTGCCCCGTGGCATGCATGCATGATGATCCTCGTAGAGATGCAGAATAACCTTCTACCCAGCCTACCCCATTGCCATGCAGGCATGATGACCCATCATCATGCATTATGACGCGTCATAACGCATGATGACCGGTCATTGATGCCTGCGTGGCAATGAGGTAGGCTGGGTAGAAGGTTATTCTACATCTCTGCGAGGATCATCATGCATGCATGCCACGGGGCAGGCTGGGTAGAAGCCCTGTAAGGCCCTTCACCACCTCCTGCTCACCAATCAACTCGAGTTGTAGGTGTCAAAGAGAAGGCTACCTTGAGTTCGTCAGGCAATTGGGTTAGCAGGTGCGAAAGAGGAAACATATTGGTGTGAAGTTGACCAAAGTTCAACTGCTGAACAGGCAACTCATGATTGAATCAGACGGCTCAACTGATCGGTGATTGTGGATAACCCTCTTTGCATGATAAAGAGACCAGTCGATCATATGATACTAATACATAGACATTTGATAGCTATTATAATGTACATATGTAGACACATTTGTCCGTGATATTTAATCATTTCACAGGTTGTGAGTAATGATGCAGCCTCAAGTCTTCCAAACCATTCAAACCTTTTCTGAAAATGGATCAATGACAGATTTTTAGTTAGTTGGAGGTATGAAAATTTTACTCAATTGTTCAATGATAGGGAAAAAATCGTTCAAGTCATAGCATATCCCGGATAATCCAAAAGTGTTGATCACGCATGAGAACGCCAAGATGATTCAATATACTTAATAAGTTCCACTATAAACCCTTATTTATACATCGACTAAACAACAGGCTGAACTAATTCATGTTAAGGCCCTAGCGATGGTTTGCATGAAGTAGAGATTTATTCAACAAGTTTGTGCTTTACAAAATGATTCGAATGGCTGATCCATGGGATCATATGATTTTTGGGCATATTGGATGAGTTCATAAGTGTAGCAACATAATTTCAATGCGATGGAACATTATAGTGGGCAATAAGGGTCATATAGGCCGCAAATCCTATGAAGACATGAAAAACCTAGAGAACTGAAATCGAATTGCTGTAGAAAGAGGATCCTATAGATTAGATAGACAGAGGTCAAGAGAAAAACTGACGCAGATAAAAAGAATGGTGACTTGACTCATTCTTATGAAGAATGCATCAGTGTGAAATAAGATCAATTAACTCTCGAGCAAATAACAATGGCTTGCTCCTAATCAAGATTTGTTCACCAGAAGAGCAACATAGACGTGAAGATTCTTGTCTGACCCATGTTTGCCTACGAATAACTTGGAAGATGATCAACATGCAGTCTTGGTAACCAATAGGCCTAACGTAAATCGTGATGAGCATATGACATTTTAAAGAAAATGTAAAAAAAAAGCTGACTGCAACTGTATGGAAAGTAAGAATTTTTTTATGGATAAATAATTACCAACAATCAAATGAATTTACCGAATGGCAGATAGCACGTAAGGTCAAACGCTCAACTTATTAACTAAAGATAGCTATACAGACAGCTAAAGAGATAGCATATCAACTAAGCAGACAGGGCATCGCTAAAAAGAAAGCTACATAGACCACTTACCAGCTAAATAGACGGGTTTATCAGCTTAACGGTTAGCTCAGCAGACGGCATAACAACTAAACAGACAGGGCATCAGCTAAATAGACAGCTGCATAGACAGCATTATACATATAATAGACAGCTCATCAGCAAAAGTGACAGCTAAATAGACAGCTCAAGAGGATAGCATATCAGCTAAACAGACAGGGAATCGGCATAAAAGACAGCATTACACATAAGATAGACAGCTCATCAGCAAAAGTGACAGCTAAATAGATAGTTTAACAGATAAAAAGACAGCTAATTAGCCTAGAAGCAATCTATTGTAGCCCAGCAGTACTCCTAAAAATTCTAAAGGAAATACGGAGCAAAGTGTCATTTCCTGTTACTGACTCCTACTCCTGTTAGCTTGCTCGTTCAAATCTTAACTCCATAGCCCTTTCTTATCTTTGAATTCAAATCATGAGAGTAAGCAACATTACAGCATTCAAGGGCGAAACATGTTTACTTATGCAATAGAATTATCAACACATATTGAACTTGCCCCCACTCCATCCGTAAATGCAGAGAAGTGAATATATATGCTGGTGTAACAAATATACATCTTTAGTTTTACTACTAGAAGCAGTCATTTAAAATGAACGGAGCAGATCCAGTAACTTCGTCAGTCAGTCAGAAGCATGAAAAGGCCAGCCAGACTGATAAGGCTACTTCAGCCAGAAAAGTGAACAAGAAAGAGAAGAAACTAAAAAAGAATCGAGAGAAACAGCGAATCTATGAGAAAAACCTCTTGCTGAACTATACATACTATCTTGATGAAGGCTTCCACAAAAGCAAAGTAATACTTGGATTCGACCCGCTGACATTTCAAGCGAAAATAATCTTCCAATGCAGTGGACAAAATCAGTTGGAGTTAGATAACAGTCAATGGACTTCACTTCGCCAATACCTCGTTGATCTCAAGGATAGAGTAGATGAATTCCCTGCAAATCAGCTTGGACTTCTTGAACTCTTCTACATACCTATTGGAGGAGAGAGACTAATACTTAAACATCCCGAACTCTTCACGCTTTTCATCTTGATGGATTTTTTCAACATTGTCATGCAATACAACAATTTGCTTACCGATTGTGTGAAGGAATACTATGACCAATATTGTTCAAGATGCAGAGAAAAAAGCGTACTTAAACTGGATATCAACGACTTCTTCACTCAAACTCAAACATCATTTGTAAATATAAACTACTCTAGGCTTTTTTATGAAATACCAGTACTATGTAACGATCTAATTTTCCATGTGATGAAATAAAATACTAAAAACCCTATAAACTATGTTTTACTTCACTTAAAGGAATTATTCATAAGGGAATTGGAAATTGAGACTTGGTAAACTACAAACTATTGTGAAAGGCTTTGAAATCAAGTATAATCTCTTGAGTCTATAAAATACTGAAATTTAATATTGAGAAACAGACCCTCATCTTAGCTGCACTGTACAAACTAGGACATGAATGTATGTTAACTTAAAGGCAGCACGTCGTTTTTTCCATCACTAGAGTACATATAATTCTACGGATTATTATGAGGTTTTTAAAATTCAGCAAACCAACGTAAACGACGTCAAGAAAACTAGGAAAGCAGAGGTCAATACACTTTCACCGCGATAAGATCTATTACAATGGTTATCCTATATTTCATGGAAGTGTACCGTGATATTTTTCCTGAACATCGAATACGAATCGAGAATTATATGCTTAAATATGGTAATATGGGCGAGAAAGTATCTAATAAACATGGAATACACTACCAAATATGTGAATGGTCCAACTCTAATACAACATCAGGCACTGATACATGCATTTGTCATTCATACGATCAAGATACAAGAAATATTTTTAAACTAATAAAACAGTACATACTCCTGCAGTCTCGCATACATACGACAAAGTAATAATTCATAGCATCGGGTAGTATAAATAGTCCAAACAAAATTAGAGCCAACTGGTGACCAGCACTATTAGAATGTATCGGGAAATCCTCACCAGTAATTCATCAAGGAACATACTATTCTCATAAAATGCAACCAAAACGAAATTCGAATTGAAACATCAACAGTTTGCACTAGAGTGAAGGGGACATAAGCTACAATTATATGCTGAGGATATTGAATTGCTGTATAAATTGTATAATAAACATTAAAAAAGACGTGAGAGGACTTACTATACATTTGTATGGTCCTAAAGCAGAAATTGTGCAGCTGAATAAACCTTCAATATGCTATAGAATTCATAAATATATCAACCCATATATTAGATGTCCTGTAAATTGTATGAAAATTTATTTATATATATAACAAAAAATAGCATTACTCAATAAATTATTTCTATTAGAAAGAAACACAATCTTTTTATTTTAACAACTAATCTAACACTGCTCAAGTAAACAAATACCTCAAACGAGAAACCAAAAAAAAAAACCTAAACATTCCTAGCATATCTGATACTCTCAAATATCAAACACTCAATTCTACCATTCAAAAATATCTAATGAGAGACAAAAAAAAAACCCTCATTAGTTCATTCAACTCAAGTATACATCTGTTCATCAAATTACCAGCAGAAAAACACCTCCTGAAAGTAATGATCATATCTTAACATCCTACAATGACTCGTGACCAGCCTTATCATGAACACTTTATAACATATGCTACTTGTCTATACAAGATACGATGAGATCGATCTAAAAATCGCCTACCATAAACTCATATGCTACCACACATCGTTATCTATACCGGACTATCTTACATAAACATTAGCCTAAGTGGTCTATAGTAGCAGTGCGCCAACCCAAAACATACCCTTTATGTTGAAAACTAATTAGATCTTCTTTAAACCTATAAAAAATCAACCAAGCATCCAGCAGAAAAAAATCCTGATAAGAAAAAAACTCAATAAGAGCATATTTTACTTATGTGAAAATAATACTTGAATATACCCGAAAATCCCTAAGATGATAAATCCAGTATATTTAAAATGTAGTAAATACGTATTTTACTTAATGCACAAATATTGAAAATTTATATGAAAATAGCAGAAGTGGCTTTACGCTTAATACAAGCACACAAAGTATGAGGTTTGTAAATTCTCATGCAATCATATAGGTATTAAAAGCGATAATATGCATCCGAAAAGTATCAACTTAACGGCATCATCCAAGCATGCATCATTTTCCTAAGAAGATAACAAATTAAAAATTATCGTACTCAAAACATCAACAAGTTCTAAATGAAAATATGCCTAGAGAAATTCGGAAATGTCAAAAAATCATACATACTGTGTAGAATATGAGACAAGCATAAAATAACAGTTTTACTCTATATTACACTGACACTCATGAAACTACTTAAACTAAATAATACAGATCCATAATAACAGCACCTAATTCAGAGTAAATATAAAAATTTATTCAATCTAGTGCATGCCTATAATGCTAGCATGACTAAAAAATATTTTTCCATGCATTATGGGCATAAGCAAAGAATAATACCATAATACCAACAAACCCCTAATGTCAATGACCTAGCGCATTCACTTTCCATATTAGGTTCTTCCTTTCAGTACGTACCCAAAATTAATCAATGAAAATGCGTCTATATTCCTACTCATGAGGACCACCACGATGATTTCTACATCCATCATAAAAAAGTAGCATTCCAGAAGCCATAAACCGTAATATCTTTCCTATACAACATCCATAAATAATCTCAAATTTAGAATAGATACCCAAAACATACATCTCAACATAGTGACCTAAAAAAAAAAAGACTCAAGCACTTATCAAAAGGGACAAATCATATGATGTACGAACAAAATTATCACCATCTCGTCATGGAAGAAATTATTAGAATTTTTGAACAAAACCAATGGGCATCCTATAGTAAAGTCAAAAAAAAAAACGAATGAATATAGTGCCATACTTCTACATAGTAGTAAAATCAGAGAATGAAGTATAGAAACTGCTCTAAGAAATAAGCGATGATGATGAAGACAAACAAAATGCTGCCACAAGGAAACTAAAATTTAATACTATACTTAATATCAAGAACGCATTATCTCTTTCACTGCATCCATAGATTTGAGCAATCAACATAGTAGTCTAACCGAATTAAATACATTGTTGACTATTCTTAAAGTACTATTAACATGAAACCGATAAAAGCAATAATATGCAATAGCACTGAGTCACAAAACAAAGAAACGACGTATCCGAGCAAAAAGAAACTGAAAACGATCAATGTAGCAAACTAGAATAGGCGCATTTGTGAATGGACATTTATGAAAACACGTCTCAATGCCGCGCATCACGTTACCCGCTGCCCACGGCCAACACAACAAGAAAAACCGCCTCCATCAAGCAAAACTATATTGTAATGCAATGTACGCCATGCCCCTTCTCTTCCACGCTGTAGATTCCGATGCCCCAAAACTCACGCCGACAGGGAAGTCTATGCGTACGAAACACTACTCTTAACAAGCAAAATCACTTGCACATGCCACGCATCCCCCCGAGGTCAATTTCCATGCTTAACAGAACTCGCCGCCGAGCAAATCTACACCACAATCACGATTCTCCCAAAAAGCGACGTGAATCATTCCGAATCGCCGACAAGGCCGTCCATACTTAAAGACAGGCACCCTTTGATGAGCAATGCGGAAACTTAACCAAACGCTCGTGAGACAAATTTCTACGGCTCGGTGGAAACATACACCTCAAATTATTTCCTCCAACAAGCAACGCGCATCACATCTACAATACCGTCCATTTTTAACCACAGACATCAAACGAGGAGCAACGCGCACCTTAAGCAAGCACTCACAGATTAAATTCTCATGCTTTAGAGCACCCGTCGAAAGGCAAACCCATCGCCCATCCATAATGCAAGGCCACCCATCTATAGCAGCGCCCTCCATCCCACACAACTACTCGCATCATAAAAACTTCCGGCACGGCTAGCATGATCAAGCGAATCGGCAATTTCCACACGCAGCCAAAGACACCAATCGCTGCAACGCGTTCCCTATCCAAGCGCCCATGAAGTAAATTCCCACGGCTTAGAACACGCGCTGACGGGCACGTCCATCATCCATCAGTATCGCAGTCATCCGTCTATACAAACGCCCGCCGTCACCACGCAGCCACTCGCATCATAAAAAAGTCCAGCACGCCTAACGTGATCAAGTTAATCGCTCGCCCCAAACGCCTTTAATAAATGACACACGCTAAAGGATCTCAAGCCCTACAACCAGCGAACAACCGCCCAGAGCGCCTCCTATCTACAGAGCTTCCCTAATTGATCAGCAACCCTAATACTTCAAGGTATCAACTCTAGATATGGACCTCCTAACATATACATTAAAGTAGTCATGGGTAAAAAACTATCAACCACTAGGAGCGTTTAAGACCCGAGAAACACTTCCACCAAAGATAAATAACGAAACCATGCAAAGACTATAAGCAACGAATGTATGAGAAATCCTTCCGCTATAGAGAAATAACAACCATGAATAGTATAATTATCTATCGCTAAAAGCGTCAAAGGCTAGCTCCCATTAATTTCAAACTTGTATATTAACCCAATATAAATGCCCGCTGAGAAATCTAGAGCTCTAATCTATTGATTGAAAATATGGGCCTATCCTAGACTATAATCAATATGCCTAGTTTCACCATTTACCATTAGAGGCTACTTAGGCTAAGAAAGCGCACCCGTCATCTAAAGACATATGACTACTTCTACTAACCGCTAGAGGGTACTAAGACCCGGAACGCTTACCTACTTAATCAAGATTCCGATGTTTATTTACCTAAGACCCATACCTTCTCATCCCCGGTACTCACCTATGCTAATTCAATACATACACCCATACACCTAAGATCCACACCCTCGCCTCAACCATCCATGACATCCACACCTATTCCGGACTCATACCTTCTTATCTCAGGCATCCACTTATGCCACCCTAATACACGCACCCATACATCCAAGACACACACCCTCCCCTGGCAACCATCCAAAAGATCCATACCTATTCCGGACTCACACCTTCTTATCTGAGGCTCCTACCTAAACCATACTAATCACGTACCCATACACCCAAGACACACACCCTAGACCACATTTGAAATTTGTATGGAAAAAGTGAATTAGAACTGGCATTCTCTAGCTACTATCAAATATAAACAAGCTCGAGATTTAAATTCCCATAACAAGGATAGGCAACCCATAAAAGATTATGAAATAGGCCAGGAAGTATACATAAAGATAAATAAGCGCAAAGGATCAAAATTAACTACTAGGTACAAAAAGGAAATAGTAAAGGAAAATAGACCAACTACCATTCTAACTGAAACCGGCCGAACCATACACAAGAGTGACATAAGGAACTGATTCTCTTTTCAGGTTTTTATCCAGTCTGATCGACGCAAATATCCAGATTATAGACTACTCAAATTCTCAAATTGCAACACTCAAAACAGGCACTGCGAAAATCCAGAATGGAAGCTTCAAACTTGTGCACATACTTCAAATAGATCAATACCATAATTTTCTTAATAATGTTTCTGCCCTTCTTGCCGACCATATCCCAAAATCCAACCCATTTTTCCCACTACTTTCTCACGAAGTATCGCAAACAAAGAACCTTTTGGATAATATTAAATTTCGGCCAAAGAAAACAAAAAGATCTTTAAATTTTATTGGATCCGCATGGAAATTCATTGCAGGAAACCCCGACCATGATGATCTTGTTTTATTAACGGGAAAAATGAATGAGCTGTTGGATAAAAATAACAAACAAGTGCTCATTAATAAAGAATACAATGAAAGAATTAATCAAATCACTAATGTAACTGATGAAATTTTAAATGTCTTAAAAAAGGATAAAGTTTTCGAAACTACTCTAGCTTTAAGTACAGAATATAAATTACGAATTGTAAAAGAAGAATTGTCAAATATAGTTGAATCCATAAGATTAGCAAAAGTTAACCTGGTAAACTCGAACATCCTTTCAAAGTATGAAGTAGACAAAATTATAAATACCTACAGTAATAACCACATTCCATACGGAAATGTAGAAGAAGCCTTGGAATTTTCTGATGTAAAAATCTTTCAAAATTTAACACATTTTTTCTATATAGTAGATTGTCCAACCACTTATGAAGCTATCTACGAACGTTTCCTTATAAAACCATTAAAAAAAATGAATTCCATAATTAAAATTGACTATGAATATATTCTTAAAAACAACAATGATTACTTCGGCTTAGTAGGAAAATGTAAAAATTTCAATAAACTTTCTGTATGTAAATCCCAGGATATTAAAAACATTAGCCACTCAAACTGTATCCCCTTCCTTTTCAAAAGCAAAAAAGCTAAATGCAACATGACAAATGCCCATCATATTCCAATCGTGGAAGAAATTGCTACGGATACCTTGCTCCTCAACAGCTTCAGCGGAGAAATCGTTATCAACGGATCATCCCAATACCTTATTGGAAGTTTTATAATCAAACATGAGAACGTGACCGTCGAAGTTAACAACCAGACTTACAAATCAATGGGTATATCGAACGTACAGCTGCTACCACCCTTGCTACATATCGACGTAAAACAGGACGAGATACTTGAAATACTCTCCCTCGAATTAATTAAGGAAATGCAAATTAATAACACAAAACAGATAAATCTGATTGAGATGAACAAAAAAACAGACCGATGGATTATTTACAGCTCAATAACAGCTTTGATTATAATCTTCATATCATTGAAAATATTAGCCTACACAAAACAGAAACCAAAATCGAAATTGATCATCCAAGTGGATCAAGCTACCACCGAAAATTCAGACTCAAACACGAAACCTGCAGCCGAATCATCCTCAAGAGAGCCCGAACCAATAGTTTCAACAGCTTCATCATGCCTTTCGGAAAATCGCACAGCGAAATTAAAAAAATCACACAGCATCTACAGGATTCCACAATTTTAAGGTTGAATGAGGGCATTCAACTTAAGGGGGGAAGAGTTAAGGAACGAACCACATAAATCAAGTAAAAGAGCAAAATCCATAAGTCTATTTCCATATTTTCCATGAAATTCCTAAAATTCCGAACAGACACGCGAAACAGCAAAATTCATCGAAACAGCAAAATTCATCTTTCAACGGTCGTTCCCACGAAATCGCTAATGATTCTATTACACCTGAAAGGTAATGTGCGATCCAATTGCAGCTGAAACCTGACGAATCCGTCTGGCAAGTATCCGGCACGTCACGTTGCAGCTCATCATTTTGTTCAGTTAAAATGTAAATTAGAATAGGCAGTCTATTGTTAACTCTCAAGTAATAAAGATCTATTTTTTTAAAAAATAAATTTTTTATATCATTTAATTAACTTATACTATTTAGAGTAAATAAAACTTTCTCGTAACTGGCAGTAAATTGCCTTACAGTCAGTTTATTGCTATAGGCGAGACTTGATCGAATGAATCAAAAAGACCTTAATGATATCTTGATTTAACTTATATGAGGGAACAAATTTGAGAACAGGTCGTCTATTACTGTTGAATTTCTCAAACCAGTGATTATTCCCAAAATGAATTATCCTGCGCCCCGATAGTAAATTTATCTCTCTAATTTAGGCTATAAAATTGATCAAAAGTTTTAATACAAAATACGAACTATTTTTCCAATGCATCTTTTCGAAGAGTTCATATATCCTTCTGCTTGTTAGTAAAAAGATTAATTATTTCGAAATTACTTTTATTCATTTGAAAATTTAATATAATAAATGGAATTCATTCTATATATGCCTACAGTCAAAAGAATAATTCTAACAACTCCTGGATTCTGTTTTCCGCTTTCGAGGATGAAATAGCTTCCACATCCAGAGAGGTGCTTGAAATCAATTCTGTCGCTAAGCTCATTGCATTTGCCTGCAAAAACAAAAATATGTCTGAGATCCAGATGAGATTTATAAAAGTAAACAGTTTACCGATAGTTGCCCATTAATAATTTATTCATCTCCATATATTCGTATGTCCAGTATCATTTAACAGGCTCCTGGAAATAGAAATAAAATTGATTTCATTAATAAAATTATCCAAGCAATATGCTAGCAAAACTTGCCCCCAACATGCAGGCGCTACTACGCGAAAACTAATCGAATATAATGGTCGCCACCGAAATGTAAACATAATCATGCATGAATTGAAAGCAGTGATTTTGAGTGAAAAAACACTTCTAAATATTGTATTGTGCTTTCTACATTTGATGTTGTTACTTACCTATGAAATGATACTCCTGTTGGCTGACGGTGCGTGCTATTATTGCATATTTTCACAATGCACATGGTTTTAGAAATTTTATTTGCATTTTCCTTCTTTTCCGTCGAAATATATAGTTTCTCACTTGCAATCTAACCGATAGATTGTCTCTTATTGTCTTGTTCATAAATAGCGCACAAATCACAATTTTTCACTAATTTTAACTAAAAATCCCACAGCAAACGAGTTTGTTTACGCGTTTTCACAGCCGAGTTTGACAGCGAATGCAAAAAAATCAAATGATAATATGAAGATTTCTCCTTATCGACAGCGAGAATTGATGACAAGAAAAATCAGTGTTCCATTAGCATCGGGCCGTTCCTGTTAGTTACCTGTTCCAATGGCCTAACAAATAAGTTTCAGACAGTTACGAACCGCCATTGTACAAGCAACACTCATCATTTACCCGAATGTACACCACTACATAGATCTTAATCCTTCCATACAACCGCTCAAAGCTCAAACAAAGCTGCATAACCGTGAAGCCCCATCTGATCTACATTATCTAAACTATGACCTAGCGCCCGCATACAAGCACTGCCTCCTTAAACCTGGCCATCTTGCTAGGTTTGATAATGCAGTGAAAAGGTAAACTGACAATCAGCTGTTTCATCAATGACGTCATTACTTTTTTGCTTTTTTTATCAACTCCCGTGACATTTCTCCAATAAGTGTCAGATTACTGTCAAATTGTGGGAGTAATAATTATCGCGGGAATTTGTTTTGCCTGAGAAATAGTTCAGCAGGATAGCCTGAATTATTTTTGTGAGTCGTATAGTCGTGTAGGAAGTTGCAAAGCAGGTAATTAAGTATTTCATACATATTTTGATCAACCATAACCTGATCTTCATTCAATTTCAGATCGATGAAACTTCGTTTATGAACATTTTGTCATATCTCCTTTATCAGTGCTCGTTAAGGACCATTTTTAATATTTCATCCTAGACTGAATTCTAGACAGAATCCGGAACACGTGTGGTAGGCTTAAAAGCGTTTTATAATATTCAATATCATGTAATATTAGTATTGATTCCTTTCAGTAAATTATCAACTTTTTCAGTTAAATCGCTTGCACTAGAAGTAGTCGCATTGGTTTCCCGCAATAAGGAATGTGTAAGCAAGATAGCAGCGTGCGAAATACAGGGAAGCTTTTTTTGTTGCGCTAAAAGATTGATTTAAGAGACCAACAAATGAAAGTACTGAAAACTTTTTCAGGGCTTCTGAATTCACAAGAGATGATAAAAGAAGCTCAAAATAAAGGTAAAGTGAATTCTTGGCAAACAATTATTAAATATTTACTTCCTGTCTAGGTGCTGTGATATATCTACTGGACATGTTCTGTAATTCAAGGAATCTTCAAATGCCAGAACTTTGTGCTTGCACTAGAAGTAGTCGCATTGGTTTCCCGCAATAAGGAATGTGTAAGCGAGATAGCAGCGTGCGAAATACAGGGAAGCTATTTTGTTGCGCTAAAAGATTGATTTAAGAGACCAACAAATGAAAGTACTGAAAACACTTTCAGAGCTTCTGAATTCACAAGAGATGATAAAAGAAGCTCAAAATAAAGGTAAAGTGAATTCTTGGCAAACAATTATAAAATATATGCTTCCTGTTTAGGTGCTGTGATAAATCTACTGGACATGTTCTGTAATTCAAGGAATCTTCAAATGCCAGAACTTTGTGCTTGCACTAGAAGTAGTCGCATTGGTTTCCCGCAATAAGGAATGTGTAAGCGAGATAGCAGCGTGCGAAATACAGGGAAGCTATTTTGTTGCGCTAAAAGATTGATTTAAGAGACCAACAAATGAAAGTACTGAAAACACTTTCAGGGCTTCTGAATTCACAAGAGATGATAAAAGAAGCTCAAAATAAAGGTAAAGTGAATTCTTGGCAAACAATTATTAAATATTTACTTCCTGTCTAGGTGCTGTGATATATCTACTGGACATGTTCTGTAATTCAAGGAATCTTCAAATGCCAGAACTTTGTGCTTGCACTAGAAGTAGTCGCATTGGTTTCCCGCAATAAGGAATGTGTAAGCGAGATAGCAGCGTGCGAAATACAGGGAAGCTATTTTGTTGCGCTAAAAGATTGATTTAAGAGACCAACAAATGAAAGTACTGAAAACACTTTCAGGGCTTCTGAATTCACAAGAGATGATAAAAGAAGCTCAAAATAAAGGTAAAGTGAATTCTTGGCAAACAATTATAAAATATTTGCTTCCTGTTTAGGTGCTGTGATAAATCTACTGGACATGTTCTGTAATTCAAGGAATCTTCAAATGCCAGAACTTTGTGCTTGCACTAGAAGTAGTCGCATTGGTTTCCCGCAATAAGGAATGTGTAAGCGAGATAGCAGCATGCGAAATACAGGGAAGCTATTTTGTTGCGCTAAAAGATTGATTTAAGAGACCAACAAATGAAAGTACTGAAAACACTTTCAGGGCTTCTGAATTCACAAGAGATGATAAAAGAAGCTCAAAATAAAGGTAAAGTGAATTCTTGGCAAACAATTATAAAATATTTACTTCCTATCTAGGTGCTGTGATATATCTACTGGACATGTTCTGTAATTCAAGGAATCTTCAAATGCCAGAACTATGTGCTGTAATTCTCGCTAAAATGACCGCTGACCGTTTAAGCGGACCTAAGGTAGGAAAATTATAACATATACAAAATGATAGAAAGCTAATATTGCATAAAATTCTGAAGGTTCTCGCATAACAGTTTGCAAATATCTACCTCCATTATTCGTCGATGCAATGATCGAATCTCCGACAACTTCCGTCCAATTATTCGAATCAATTCACGAGCATACAGAATTAATTTGGAATGTAAAGACAAGATCAAAAGTATGTGATGTTGTTGCTGATATGTGCGATGGGTAAGCTAACAGAGATTGCGTAAGGTTTTTAAACAGCTAATATAATATATATTTACGTATAAATGCAGTTTTTGTAAAACACAAATAAAATCCAAAAATTTTGTGGAAAGACCCAGATATTCTTAAAGATATACCCAATGAGGTGATTGTGTCTGGCGTTTATTTGCGGCTGTTTGTTAGTAATCCAGCTTGGACTCTGCGCAGACCGAAGTTATCGGATTTACTGGACTTCCTTGTAGACCTTATCAACAAAAATTCGCCGGATGTAAGTTAATTAATTTTTTAAATCACCGGTAAATGGTCTTCTGGAATCTTCATAACGTACTCTTCAATATTTTTAGAAAGATGCATTGGAATTAGCAGATGACATTCCAGTTTGGGGTCACATACCAAAACTCTTCAATTTACTTAACGTACAACCAAAACATACATTGTCAGTATTGGATCAATTAGCTCTTTCAGAGGTAAGATCGATTTGCCAGAATTTAATTGATTTTAGATAAACATGTATTTTATTTTAGTACTGCGTGACAGCAGTGCGCAAACTGGATGTATCTTGCCTTTAAAACGGTGTATGGAAAATAACAAGCCACTGATAGAAAACGTGTGTGAAATGTTAAGCCGTTTGTTTAAATACCAACATGTGAGTGTAATGATTCGATAAAAACGCTTACCTCTAACTGTTATTGCGTTAATTGTAGGATTCATTCTTTAGAAAGTAATCTTATACCATTCCTGTTAAATTTGCTTGAAAGTCGTATGGAGTATGTAGACAGTCCTTCTGCGGTGAAGGCACAAGTTGTAGCTGCGTTCAAGGCGATGACACACAATTTAAATTATGGTGATCGTGTATCGCAAATTTTATTGGAACATCCAGTGTGGGCAGAGATTAAAGATCAGAAGTATGACTTATTCATAACGGATGCAAACGTTAGAGGCTATTTAACAGGTGAGTTATTTACTTGTTTATGAATTATTGAATGAAATATAGATAAATTACCAAAATGGATTAAATACTTTACGCATATTTTTCTGCCAAGTATCGTGTTTGTTTCTTCTAATTCTCAATTCAGCTATGATGGGTATTAACTCAAAGTTCAAACAGTCCCGAATTCAATTACACATTGTGATAATTATGATTGCTTTTCAATGGCAAATTATTGAATATAAGCTTAAAAATTTCGTGTCATCGATTTTGAGCCTATCAAAGGATACACAAAGATATTTTTAATTTTGATCTGGTTTCACAATTTTCGCTTAATCCCTATCTCCTTGCTTATTCTAATTATGAAACGGACAACAATAAGGTTTTAGTCATACATTCCTTATAATAAAACGTTTCAGGAAATCCCTAAACTGCTAAGCCTATACAGAAAATTTTTGGAAAGAGCTATCTTACAGCAAATGTTATGCTTATGGGCGTAGATAATTAGCACATCGATGTATGTTTAATACGAGCAATTTTCTTCAATTCATCCTAAAAGCTGATTTACAATGGTCTGTTTTCTACTTATTCCTTCTTAAAGTTGATTTCCAATAGAACTGGCTGTATCTGTAATTGCAGGGAAAAGGCATAAATGCTAGCATTAAATCACGGGTGTTTTAATGGACCATGTAACCCATCGCTCATAATTTTATTTTCATAAATTGAAATCAAGCCGATTGACGCGAGCATTAAAATGTCTTTCCATTTCATATATCTGCAGAGGAGGCAGATAAAATGATTGCGTTCTGTCAACAATACATTTTTACTAGTTGTTGAATTTGCATGCTATCGTGTTACTGAGCCACAAAGTGTGGAACTATTAGGCGTTTGACGATTCCGCATTGGTCGTGTTGATCTATAAACCGCACTAGCATTACCATTGGTTTTTCGATTCTCGAGAATTGGTTATTCGATCCTCGAGAATCAATGGCAATGCTAGCGCGGTTCATAGATCAACGCAACCAATGCACAATCGTCAAGGTCTAGTAGTTCCACACTTGCGACATTCAAATAGTTTGCCTTATTTTCTAAGTTTTCAATCAATTTTTTCAGAAACCTAACCGGAAGCTGATACCGCGAAAAAAGTCGTCAGAATGGGAACACACTGCCGAGGAAACGTTAACTCCTGAAATAACAAAAGACGAAATCCGCCTCAACTACGCCAAGTACGGATGAGGATAACGAAATTGAATACAATCGTGGCTCAACAGTCTGTGCACGTTTTCCTTGCCGTTATTTTAAAAATACCTTTGTAACTTGATTTGATTTTCATTATAGCTTAATTGAAAATAAAATAAATTTTAAATAAAATCATTAAACTATATATTTCAATATATTTTATAATTATGAAGGCTGATGACATCAAATTACACATTTTTTTATACATTTTAATGCAATAACAATGAGTATGGACGTAGAACCGTGATGATTCGAGATGGCTAGTGGATGCTAAATCCCGATTTGGTGTGTCGCACTGCTGACAATGAATCAATCTCATTGAATATTCTTGGATCCTGATTATAAAACGTCTGTTTTTTACCACGGATGCTGTAATGATGTTAAAAAATTTATATAGTTATAGCAAGTATTATGAACTGTTAAATATTATTTCAAACTAATTTAAGAAGGGATTGAGTATTTCTGTGGATTAAGAGGAAAAAGGATATGCATCTGAGCTAGTGAGGGAAGCAGATAAGAAATATCTTATCGAAAGTCATTTAGATTTTGAGTTTTCGGTAGGTTAACAGAAAACTCTATCTTAATTTAACTATTGAAGTTACTTAAGAGAGTCTAGGTGGATAAACAGTCTCCGGTAATTATCTTTATCTATAAAAGCTAAATCTGTCATCGCGTGTATTTCTGTTCTGGCTACTTCATGTTAAAAACTCCCATTAAACTTGCTCTCTTTTTGTATGTAGCTAGATTGAAAAGCAAGCATACGACAAATAATGCTTTGCTTTGGCATCCTAGCCAAATTAGTCCGTCTTATAAAAATGGCGTGGACAACCTCCCAAGTCTGCATGAATAACCAACTCACCGACGTCTTTGACACGACAGCAACGAATATCGAAAAAACGTAAGTGAATGTTATGGTTAAAAAGGATCTTTTTGTTACTTCGCGATGTCATTACATAACAACGATGTAGGTTTGGGTTTCAATTATTGAAGTTACTTATGAGAACTACCATATGGGACAGATATGAGTAATAACGGAAAAGTAATGCAGCGATACCATGAGAGAAGATACTTCAGTCGAAAAAATGAGCATGAACGTATTTTTATAAAAATTTTTCTTCAGAAATGGCAGTAATGGACGTATATAGATTCGGATTTAGATTACTATTATCAGTTTTTTCGGAAGGTTCATAATTTTCACACCTTATATGGATGAATAATCTTTAGCAGATAAGCAATGATGACTTGGGTTAGAAAACTTTCTTATAGTAGTAAATTCCTCTCTAAAAGCGTGAAAAAAATAAATTAAAACTCGACTTCGAAATGCCCTCAGGAGGGTGAAATAAATTTCATAGAATCAGTGCCAAATCAATTTCCTCGTTTGGACATACTTATTTGTAATATGTTTAATGAAATGAATACACGGGGAAAAACTGACTTGGCACCGATTCCATAAAATTTATTTCTCCCTTTTAAGAACATTTCGATGTTGGTTTTTAATATTTTTGTAACATTTTTTTACCCACTAGTTTAATTTTTCGATATTGATTTTCGACCGCGAATCACTTAAGAAGACTGAACCGATTTCGATTTTTTAAATTTAGTTTACAAACTACGAAAAATACCGATAAAGAATATGATCTAATTTAAAAATAACTTACGATTGTTTGAGCTGGTTAAGTCGAACATTATGAGGTTTTCTTCGTTGAAATGCCGCTCACAAATAGCGCTGTGGTCCGGAAGATACTCCTGGGCATGTTCCGCCGCTGCCAGCCATTGTTGCCGGAGTTGACCTTCTTGGGGCAGCAGAAAGTAGTGCTTTGATGGCACTCCATTTGCTGATCTTCGGCAGCTCTCTACAGAGCAAAACTTCACCATTCCTACAAAATTAACAAAAAAGCAGGAAAGTTATAAATTAATGTGGTAAATGTTCTACTTATCTTTAAATTGCTCAACCAATCGATCACCACCTTAAACGTGTGTCAGGTGCCTATAAAAAATCAAAAACATATCACTTTTTATATAGCGCTTATGTTAGGAAAATTTCAAATATTGTGGTTTTTACACTTTAGAAGTTCAATGTGAATACGGTAAGTGATGTATGCTTAATTATATCAAAAGCTAAAGACTCTTTCAGTTAGCACTTATAATGAACAAGTTTTATATACACCGAATCCCGTCGAATGGTATCAAACTCTAATAGAACCAGGGAACTTAAAGCCGTACGAAACCGAAAATACACTTCACTGAAAGCCGCGTCAATAATCAATACGCGCAACTTGGGAAACGGCGCTGATTGACTTAGGAGCTACTCAAGTTTCAAATTTAAACAATCCGCGTAACTTTAAATTCTGGGAGCTTGATTTACACTTGTTGGATCAAATTAAGGAACTTCACCTTACACTTGATATACAATTTTTAGCAAAAAATGTAAAACAATTACCTTTCACGTCAGCTTGCAAAATTTTTGTAGGTGTCCTCCGTCTATCGAACTCCACTTTTGGTTTTCCTGTTTTTCCTAAATCAGAAGAACATCTGTTGTTCACATACGAATTACATAATGTAAATTGATTTACCTTTGCCCGTCTTTATGGACGCGCATTTTCGCTTGAGGGTGATACCTGCTTCTCAAAACACTGCCTCCTATAAAATTTAATAGGTTTTAACGCTAATTTTTTTTACGAACATAAACTGGTTGGAGCACTCTTTTGTCGAATGGTTGCCGCTGCACCGATTGCGTTCAAATTTTGTATTCCGGAGCACTTTTTAATTCTTAAACCGATAAGGTGAGGAAAAATCCGATTCAAAACCTTTTCCAATATAATTTTATTAATTTTTGTATGGAACTGACCGATGAGAAGTACTACATTTATTCGTCAATTGACAACCCACACATTTATTCAATTGTGATCAGATGTTGTCATATAACACAATTGAAGTAAATAACTGGATGAGAATTGTATTTCAACAACGTTTTGGTGGAATTTAAGGCATTAAATTATAATATTTGAAATGGCAGATCCCCGATACTGCTGTAATATATTGTGCAAGGACGGGTTCTAGAAGAGCAGCCTTCTATTCTCTCTAAAAGGGCACCCTTCTATTCTGTATTCTATAGAAGGGCATCCTTCTATTCTCTAGGGAAGCATTCTTGTATTCTTCCTTCAACTCTATAGTAGGGTACCCTTCTATCCTTTATGATACCTTTCTATTCATTTGAAGAGTACCCTTCTATAGAATAGAAAGGTGCTCCTCTTGAGAATAGAAGGGTGCCCTTCTATTCTGTAGAAGTTTACTCATCTATTCTTTGGAAAGGCAACCTTCTATTCTTTGAAAGAGCACCCTTCTATTCTTGACAAAGGCACCTCTCTAGTTTTTAGAAGTTATTTTCTTCAATTGTGTTATATGACAACATCTGACCACAATTGAATAAATGTGTAGGTTGTCAATTGACGAATAAATGTAGAGCTTTTCATCGTTCAGTTCGATGCTAAAATTAATAAAATTATATTGAAAAAGGGCTTGGATCGGATTTTTCCTCACCTTATCGGGTTTAGAATTAAAAAGTGCTCTGGAATACAAAATTTGAACGCAATCGGCGCAGCGGTAACCATTCTATAAAAGAATGCTCTAACCCATAAACTTACTGCACCAATTCAATAGAAATTGATTTAACTGTCTGATCCGGCAGCAACGAGACTATTGTGGTTAAGGTGCTCCTTAGATGTACGAGCTGGATAGAACACGGCCGGTCTCTTATCGAGCTATTGAAATCTTACGACTTGAAATGTTTCGTACTGCAAATAATTAAATTTGCAATTAATTAACTAATTAAACATATACGCAAAGTACAATACTCACACTCTTAACGCTCCCAGCAACTCTTCTTCCTGTGTTGCGTATAGTAGTGCACGACTTCGTATGTTTTACACCATTTCTGCTTGCAAATTTTGATTCAATTTGCAAATTGACCTACTGTTTGACAGGAATTTTGACGTCTATTTGTTTGGAACTGCATTAACTGTCAGGAGTTGTCAGTTTTACTTTTGTATGACGTCATGTCACAGAAATTGCAGAGCAAGACGGCCAGGTTTAAGGAGGCAGTGATACAAGCTAGCACGGCATCTGACAACGATACCAGTTGATATCTTGATATCCTCAACCACTTCTTCAATGTTGACAAACAACTCCGTTTATTATTGTTAGATATAACCAATCTTAACACCTCCTTACTTTTAGATGAAACTGTAAATATTCTAAAAGAAAAAATCTTACTCAATCACAGCTAACAATTTACGGAAAAGTTAATAAACGTCATAAAAGCTACACTTTAGCAGAACTTTTACATTGCAAAAGACGGACTAGGCATGGGACACCCAATGGGCTTTTTCAGACGCAGCGTTAAAAGTGAGCGTTAAACAGGTTATATGGGCAAGAAGAGTGAGAGGCATTGAGGGGACCTGATGGTAAAAACAAGCCAACATTTTGTAGGGTGAACGAGCGTAACGCACATACACAAATGCATTTTGTTGATCATTTTGTGGGGGAAATTTTATACAAACGCCGGTAATCATTCCGAAGTGAACATTCGGTGAAGAAGGTAGTCGTCATGAAACCCTCTCTTTAATTTGCGTGCAAAAATGGATGCGTGGACGCGAGAAGCTACGCGTTATTTAATAAGTTTATAAAAGCGGAGGCCATGTTCAATTTCAGGAAACAACACGACGAATATCACGATTTCAATAAAGTTAAATTGCCTATTGTAAATCTATAGAAAATTAACAGTACGCATAATCTTTATAGAATCGCATTATAATATGCCAGTTGAAAACACAACAAGAAAAATATGCGACTTAAAAGGATATTCAAATTTGGAATATATTTTTCAGAAAGCGGAAAAACACGGAGGTTCTAATAAATCCAATAGAAGTTTGAATCGACAGACTTTAACAATCATAAAATACATTTTTCATTCCAGTTTTTGCTACCCCGTGCACAATTCAAGGCTAAAACAACAACAATTCATGTTGTCCGCACGACGTTTAACGATCAAATGATCCTTTTGACACATACACTCGCAAGACGTGTATCGTATACAAAAATAGGTTGGCTGAACTATGCAACGTGTAAACATAAGGGCGTAAGCGCGAAACCTGTTTGGATATGGGTTTTTACCATTCCCGTGTGAAAGAGTCCAATCACATCAATTATAGCTGAAGTGTTCATGCTATTCATGAAAGAAATATCATACCCCCAATCGTCGAAAAGTTTAAGGCGCAGCCCCCAGTGAAACTGAAAATTTGGGCAAACTTTACAGGCGTTCACCTCAGAAACGTGACGAATATTTGCCAACATTTTTTAGCAAGAAGTTGGAATGAACCTTTGGCTATCGAATCAACTCATTACATTTTGCAAAAAGTTTGTTACAAAAGTTATTAAATTCAAACAAAATAGCATGTTTTCGTTAAAAAATGTAGTAGATCTCGGAAACTACTTAACGCACCGAGTTGATTTAAGCAATGGTTGTTAGATCTAAATTATTTGCAGTGAATTAACTCATCAAAAATTTAAAAAAGTTTTTTGCAAAAAATTTCCTAGAACAAAATGTGGAAATTTGATACAAATCAATGTGCATGTATATTTGTTCAGTGTGTGCAAATTACACATTTTGTTCTAGAAATTTTTTTGCAAAAAACTTTTTTAAATTTTTGATCAGTTAATTCACTGCAAATAGTTTAGATCTAACAACCATTGCTGAAATCAACTCATTGCGTTAAGTAGTTTCCGAGATATACTACATTTTTTAACGAAAACATGCTATTTTGTTTGAATTTAATAACTTTTGCAACAAACTTTTTGCAAAATGTAATGAGTTGATTCGATAGCCAAAGGTTCATTCCAACTTCTTGCTAAAAAATGTTGGCAAATATTCGTCACGTTTCTGAGGTGAACGCCTGTAAAGTTTGCCCAAATTTTCAGTTTCACTGGGGGCTGCGCCTTAAAGTAATCAGCTACAAACGAAATGGTAAAACCGAACCATCACCTCCCCATGGTGCTCGCTGGATATCCAACCAACGACGGTAGTGGCGAATGTGAGACGCCGAAGAAGAGCAGAAGGCTAAAGAAGCGTTGAAGGCTAAAGAAGCGATGAAGGCTAATAATAAATTTAGAAAATTTATAATAAATTTATAAAATTTAGAATAAACTTAATAAAAATAACAATTATAAGGTGTATTAATATTATTTCCCCTACGCGTAATAAATTGATATTGCAAAAAATTTATAAAATAATAATTAACATCATAAGATTAAAATCGTAGTGATTGAATCCTTTTCAACTATTATTGGTAAGAGTTCCTAATATATTAAATAAGGAAAATGTCGACGGTGGAATGCAACAAATGTGGTAAATGCAAAAAGACCGCTAAAAATTCGGAACAAGGAATAGGGTGTGATGGAATATGTAATAAATGTTTCCACATAAGCTGTATTAAAATGTCTGAAGAAAGATATCTAAAGATTATGGAGATTACTCAAGATGTTCTTTGGATGTGCTCCGCTTGTAAATCTTATAACAAAAAATTAAAAGATGATCGTCTCATGGAACAAATGAAGCAAACAGTCAACCAGCTAATTGAACTGAAGTCTACCGTCAGTGTAAAATTACATATGCAGATGTGACCAAATTGGATACTGGTTTGCAGAAAGAAAAACGCACAAGCACAACATCACAAAAAGGCATAATCATCAAGCCCAAAGCCCATTCAAGCTCCGATCAAACTCTTTCCGATTTCAAATCTAAAATCCGACCCTCTCAATGCAAGATTCCACTCGAGCTAGTCCGTCCGATTCGAAATGGTGGAGCAATTATTAAGACTTCTTCGAATGAAAATTCATCTACGCTTCTCAATATTATTAAGGAAAATATGAAGGGATACGAAATAATGGAAACTAAGTCTCGTCAGCCAAGATTGGTTATAAATGGAATAGAGAGGCAATTCACAAAGGAGGAGCTAAGAATTGAAATCCAAAGTCTGAACCCGAACATTTTAGATGAAGATAAAATGGAATTGGTTCACTCTAGAAGAATACGGAGCGGAAAATGGTTACATATTTTAGAGGTGAATGGAACAATGTTCAAGTAGATAGCGAATAGGTATGTTAATATTGACTATGGATCATACTACATAAAGGAAGATTTTAACGTCACGAGGTGCTTCAAATGCCAAAAGTTCAATCACAAGACATCAAAATGTGAAGGGGAACTGAGGTGTGCAAAATGTGGATCACAGCATAATACAAGGGACTGTAAAAGCTCAGTTGAAAAATGTTGTAATTGTATGGAAAATGGTAAGAAAATTGGCCATGCACACCCTGCCCGGTCGGATCTGCCCATTCGACGGAATGCCCAGAATTAAAACGTAGGATTTTGATTGCTAAGAGAAGCATTAACTACGATAATTAATATGCCATTCAATAATACAAAGATATTTGGAGACATCAAAATTTCTATCCTCTGTGCTAATATAAGAAGTTTAAGACAAAAACTTAACGAACTTCAAATTTATGTAAAGCAACATTCGAATATAGATTTAATTATACTTAATGAAGTCTGGATATATTCCGAGGAAGTGGAGTACTACAACATTCAGGGATACGATTCTATATTTTCCTGCAGGCCCGAAAGAGGTGGAGGAACAGCAATTTATATTAAAAAAACTCTTAATTTCGTAACGAGGCGAGTAATACCGGATAAATACAATATGATGGTCATCGAACAAGTATGCCCTGGAAAGAAAATAAAAATTGGCACATTTTACAACCCCACCCGACTTAACGCGCAAGACCTGTGCTTGACATTAGATGAACTATATTCTATGGAAAATAATTTGATCACAGTTGCCGATACGAATATAGATCTAATGCTTGAATCTAATGAGTCAAGGATGTACAACGACGTACTAGAAACGAATGGTGCCACTATTGTGAACCAACTTCAACCTACCCGACTAGCATCTAATACCTGCCTAGATCACATAGCCACAAATGATAATCAAATTGCTGGGAAAATTGCTTATACTCTAGAGGACTGGCCTGAACTTGATCATCGTGTTTTGAAAGTTGTTATTCAAGGAATTAAAATAAATAAAAAGCAAAAACCTGCTTACAAAGTTTTCAAATACTTAAATAAGGACCTCTTTAGATCAAATCTTAAGGGTTTATTAATTAACTAAAAACCTTCAAACTTAGTGGAGCTCACAAACATCATAATGGAAGCTAAGGACACCTCGACTACGGAGAAAAAAAAATTAGATGTTGTCAACATTCATGGATAACCAAAAAAGTTATTGAGGCAAGTAGGAATAAGCGGAAGGCTTATATGAACTACAAACGGAACATGAATGATCAATCGCTCAGGTTTATATACATCGAAGTCAATAAAACATCTAAACGTGTTGTGAAAGAAGCAAAACTTTTGTATTACTCCAAAAGACTAGATGCAGCGGCCGACAATGCGCATGAAATATGGGACACAATAAATGAAGTTAAAAGAAACTCACCACGTAACTCTACGACCCGGGATTTCAGCAATATCACCATGGATGAAATAAAACTTATAAAGGAAGAGATAGCAGAATGTGTTGCAAATTGTTTAAGCAAACATATTAGGAAGGGAACGTTTCCTGAGGAAGGAAAACTAGCAAAAATAGTCCCAATCTTCAAGGGAGCAGCCCGTATGGATCCAAATAATTACCGCCCGATCGCGCTTTTACCAGGATTTAGTAAAATATTCGAAAAATTAATAAATATCCGACTATCATTATTCATTAAGGAAAATTCAATTTTTAATTTACAACAGTTTGGTTTCCAGAAAAATAAAGGAACTTTTGATGCTCTTTTCTCAGTCACGCGTTTCATAAATACAGGACTTGACAAGAGTGACTATGTTGCTGCCATTTTTGTGGATCTGAAAAAGGCGTTTGATACGGTGGATCATGAGCATTTACTTCGTAAACTCGAATTATATGGCATTCATGGGAAACCAAATCAACTTTTTAGGAATTACTTAAAAGGAAGATTGCAGAAAACAGTCGTCAATAATGTATTGAGCGACTTGGCACCTATGAAGTCAGGCGTTCCCCAAGGCTCCATACTTGGCCCTACCTTATTCTTGTTATACACTAACAATTTAAATACATGTGGACTAAAGGGACACTATGCACTATATACTGATGACACAGTTCTACTTTACTCGGGATGCAAAAAAGATTACTTAGAGAATACCATTAATGAGGATCTAAGTACATATCATTCGTGGTTGAGTAATAATAAGCTAGCGCTAAATACTTCTAAGACCAAATACATTATTTTCAAACAGAAGAACAAGGAAGACATTAACATTGATATAAGAATTAATAGTGAAAAACTGGAGAGAGCAGCGGAATTCAAATATCTTGGACTCATCATCGACCAACGATTAACTGTCGCATATAAACAACTTAAGAAGACAATTAGCTCCTGTTATTGGATTACTGAGAAGATATGAAGGATTTCCAAGCAATATCAAGCAGATGGTGCTGAATGCATTCGTTCTGTCGAAACTACATTACGGAGTAGTAATCTGGGGCCAGTCATCAAAGCAACACCTTAATATCATCTCCAGGTTGCTTACCAAAGCTTATAAAAATATGCTATATCTACCAATACGTACACCAACCAGATTTGTGTACCAATCAGCGGAAGCATTAACATTTACTCAAATCGTTGAAGCAGGGAAAGCCAAGTTTATTTTTAAATGCTTGAATTCAAATTCGTCACATATTCAATTTATGAAAGTATCGCAGAAAAATCACTACAATGCTAGGAACGCAAATCAATTCATAATACCTTTTGCAAGAACGGATCGTCTAAAGAATGATGCTACAAATGATTCCTTGCGTATATACAACAATCTCCCAGATTCAGTTAAGGCTGCAAACTCACTTATAGTTTTTAAAAAAGGCTTAAAGAAGATTTATTTAACAACGATTGAATCTCAGTGCAATAAATTTCTACATCGCATCTTAAGGCCTTTCTTGACCCTATCGTCGAGATTGTATAGCAGAAAGATATTATTATGGAGAATCTCAGTGAAATAATTTTCAACATAGCATCTAAGGGCACTTTAAACCCTATCGTCGAGATGCTTGAAAAGACAGCTAACTTTATAACTCAGAGTTTTTTCCCACGGCGTATTACAAAGTTTTTTCTATCTCTGAGAGCTGATCACGAAATGGACAAGATGACATTAATAGGATAAATTCACATAATTTGTGTGCCCCCTTATACCAATGGTCTAATCATTGTCTGGGTGGCACACCTGAAGAAACTACGAAATGTGAAGTGCAGGTCGCATGAGCGTTGTGCGACGAAGAAAGTGTGATAGAGAGAGTGGAAGGGAATGGATGTATTAAAAAAAAAAAAATTTGGTGAGCGTGGAGCGCTAGATCAGGGGTTCCATACAGTGCTCACATAAGGAGCGAAAAATGCCGCAAGGAAACTCCTTCAGAACGTACCAGATAATGAAGTTCAAACGGACGCTCAGCAAGAAAAAACCCGACGCGAGACAGGGAAAAAGCCACGATGAAGATCCCGGCTTCAGGCACTGCTCTTGAAACCCCACGATAGCGACCTAGTAAAGTATTCCTCGGCCAGCGGCTACAGCCACGATGTTAACAGCACATCGAGAGCAGTACTAACGATGACAAAAACGACAATGAAAACGATGACAGTAAAGCTGGGCGAAAAACGGAGATAAGCAGACAGTCTTGTCCAGACTGAGATTCCTGCGGCGCTCATGCGTAGCAAAAAAAAATGAAGCGAACGTCAGAGCGTCCTAAAAAGGAAGAGCGGGAAACTCTACAGGACACGCCAAATGTTCGAGCGGTGGGAGAAAATATAAAGAGCATCGAGAATTCGATGGTTACTGCTGTGATCGCTACCGAAGCGACCGAAGCAAGGGTCTTAAATCCCAAAATAATAACGAACCATCCTGAAGTCTACAAAGAGATCACGGCAAAAAAGGTAGGGAGTGATCAGAGAAATAAAGCGCCGTCGTGTGATCTTTTCGCCACCGTCGAAATGTGGCGGAAGTGCTGTACTCGGAAACAGAAGTCGATAACTTCTCCCAAGAAAGGTGGTCGCAAAGTACAATTGTGGCCCAGCGAAATGAAGAAGAAAGGCTAATCCGATAAGCGCGAGATGTTCTAAAACGAATATAATCTGCATGCGACTTACGAAAAATTAGCAAAAGAGTATTTAATGGGCTTCTTGAACTAGAGGGACTCCTAAACCGCATAGGGCATTACTGGAGGAGCTGGTTAAAGGTCAAAGGGGGCTGGAAGGCCGAAAAAGAGTAGAAGGCTGAAGAAGCGCTGAGAACTAAGCCTAAAGGGCATGCACAGATAGCTCCAACATCAAAAATCAATAAAAGAATAGCATCTAGCTCAATTGAAGGAGACCGGGATAAAAGAAGGAAGGAAGAAGCCCTTCATGGGCGTGGAACGCCAGATCAGGGGTTCCAGGCAGTGTTGACCAAAGCAGCAAAGAAACTCCTTCAAAAAGTGCTCGAAGATCAAGTTTGCACGACCACCCAGTAAGCAAAAATACCTGATGCGAAACAGGAGAGAAAGAGGCTTCGACGAAGACCTCGGTAGCTGCCACTGCTCGTAAAACCCCAAGATGGCCGATCCTACGCAGATGTGTTGCGGGATATCAGGGGAAATGTCAGGCCCGAAGACACAAACACTGCCATCAAAGCAGTACGAACAACGTGGTCGGGCCACATACTGGTTGAAGATGGAGCAGAGATTGACAATAAAAAAGCATCTGCGAAACATTAAAGAAAGTCCTCGGCAAAAGCGCAACTATAGCCCCGCTCGAGCCGATGGCAACAATCAGAATAAGAGACATTGACTGCGTCACGGACCTGGCCAAGATAGAAGGAGCTATCAAAAGGACCCAATAGGAGCTACCTATATTAAAAAGGCTGCGGTCATGAATATGGGATACTCTAACTATCTCTAAATGAAGGCCCGAGAGGGACTGTAGTACTACAAAGAAGAAGATATTAAAAATTCCTGTACAAAGGAGGTACATTGTAACTTTTGCAAGGATGCTGAACCACGCCCGTTATGCATGCTAGACACGGCTGGGAAAGTCGCCCATTATGCATGCTAGACACGGCTGGCAAAGTGCTAGAGAAACTCATCAAGGGAAGACTCACTGACGCGATTCGTGCTGCTGGGGACCTATTTCCTCGGCAGTACGGCTTTAGATCAGGACGTTCTACCATTTTTGCGATTACAGAGGTGGTGAACGCGGTTCAAAAAGCAGAGGCATATAGTCGCACCAAGCGACGGATCGTCCTGTTGGTAACACTCGACGTCAGGAATGCCTTCAACTCCGCTAGATGGGTGGATGTTCTGGACACGCTGGAAAACTCTTTTCAAGTTCCAGAATATCTAATGCGGCTTTTGAGGAACTACCTCAAGGACCGAAGCCTGCTCTACGACACGACACAGGGCCAACGAAGGATAGAAATTACATCGGGTGTTGCCCAGGGATCTGTCCTTGGTCCGGACCTGTGGAACGTGTCTTACAACGGGCTACTGAGACTTGAGATGCCAGATGAGTCACACTTGGTCGGCTATGCGGATGATGTTGCGGCTCTGGTCGCTGGACACACCGTTGAACAAGCGCAACTTAGGCTAGGTACGCTAATGCGCCGAGTGAGGGACTGCATGACTGCTCGCGGGCTGAGTTTAGCACTGGAGAAAACCGAAGTGGTCATCTTGACAAAAAAGAGAATCTCTAGGGTAAGGATGACCAGTATTGGAGGTATACAAATCGAATCGAAGCCAGCGGTGAAGTACCTGGGGCTACTGATCGACTCAGAGATGAGTTTCTCTGAGCAAATCAGGGCAACAGCTGAGAAGGCTGCTTCGGGAATATCGGCTCTGAGTCGACTTATGGCCAACGTAGGGGGACCCAGCCCATCAAGAAGACGCCTCTTGATGAGTGCTGTAGGGTCAGTGCTACTGTATGGAGCAGAGGTATGGGGCGACGCTCTCAGCAAGGAGGTATACCGAAAACGATTGGCACAGGTACAGAGAAGAGGAGCACTGAGAATTGCATCTTCGTATCCAACAGTCTCCGACCGGGCGGTGCGAGTGATTGCAGGCGTGATACCTGTCGCCCTCCTTGCTAGAGGGCGCCGCGCTATTTACCTGCGCCGAAACGAGGATGCGAGGGAGATGGTTGTCCGCGAGGAGAGACAGCGCTTGCTCAACGATTGGCAGCAGTCTTGGGTCAATTGCACGAAGGGAAGGTGGACTGCGCGCCTCATCCCGGATGTGAGACCGTGGCTAAATCGAAGGCATGGTGAGACTGACTTCTATCTGACCCAGCTTTTGAGCGGGCATGGGTGTTTTCAGTCTTACCTGCACAAGATCGGTAAGTCACGGTCTCCCGATTGTCGGTTTTGCCCAGGAGAGGAGGACAATGCCTGTCACACATTTTTGCGTGTACAAAATTGGTCAGGCTGCGAAGGGAACTCTACAGGGAGACGGGAGAGCTTACCCCGGATAATATAGTTGCGGTGATGCTCGAATCGGTTGACAAATGGAACCAGGTGGCACATTATGCTCGGGCAGTCCTGAAATATAAAAGGGACTCACAGCAACTGGAGGCGCTGGGGCTGGGGGATCGCTCTTCTGGCATGTCCTCTTCCCCTCTCCCCTCCCGCTAGGAAAGGGACTCCCCAGCTTGAAGGCGCCCCACGGCGTAACAAAACGAGACCTGGCCCGAAGTAACATGTCAAACGGTTCCAGGCTAGGTTCTCAGGTTGACAGGGGAGGTGTTTAGTGGGTAGTCCAGTCGCGCATGGGAGTCCCACACTCTGTGCATAAATAGCATTCATCTCCCTACCACAAAAAAAAGGATGCTGAACCAAGACTGGATCTTGGGCACCTCTTGGGACAAGAAGGCCTAGCCAAGGCAGAATCTGAACTTCGATGACCTAAACCTACACCTGCAGCTAAACCTGAGCAGAAATATGAGGTGAAGCTCTCACTAAGGAGGAATACCGAAAACGCCAAACTTTTTTCCAGAAACAAAGCGAGGAAAAAACTGTCCGTGAGGAAAGACAGCGCTCACTCAACGATTGGCAGCAGTCTTGGTGTAATTTCCTGAAGCGAAGATGAACTGTGCGGCTCATCCCGGGCTGACTTCTACCTGACCAGCTGTTGAGCGGGATGGGTATTTTTAGTTTTACCTTCACAAGATTGTTAAGTTATGGAATCCCGACTGTCGATTTTGCCCAGGAGAGAAAGATGATGCCTGCTACACATTTTTTGCGTGCAAAAAATGGCACAGGCTGCGACAGGACAGGAGAGCTAACCCCGAATACTATAGTCGCGGTGATGCTTGGATCGGTTGATAAATGGAGCCGTGTGGCGCATTATGTTCCGGCAGTCCTAAAAGATAAAATGGTCTCACAGCAGCCGGGGGCGTCGAGGCTGACACATCGCTTGTCTGGTAATTCTTCCTCCCTTCTTTCCCGCTGGTTGGTGGGATCCCCCAGCTTGAAGGCGCCTCCCGACGTAACAAAACGAGACCTGGCTTGAAGTAATGTGTCAAAGGGTTCCAGGCTGTGTTGAAAGGGGAGGTGTTTAGTGGGTAAGTCCAAACACTCGCAAGCATGGGAGCCCCACACTCTGTGCGTAAATGGTATTCACCTCCCAACCACAAAAGAATTTTATTGGGTTTGTTTATTTACGAAAGATTTACATTCAATCTTTAGACTCGATACGTACAGCTAATACCCACTAATAGACACTGAATTACAGATAGAGCAACATAGAATGTCCGATCGTGAAAAAATATTTAAATTTAACGATTGTATCCTTTGATATATCCTTTAATATATATATATATATATATATATATATATATATATATATATATATATATATATATATATATATATATATATATATACATATATATATATATATATATATATATATATATATATATATATATATATATATATATTTATATTTATATATATATATATATATATATATATATATATATATATATATATATATATATATATGTATTTCTATATATATATATATATATATATATATATATATATATATATATATATATATATATATATATATATATATTGATTTAACTTGCTTTACTAAATAGGATGTCATATCAACGAGTGTTGAGAATAACAGAAATAAATCAATTAGAGTGGAAAATTGGATTTAAGATTTTAGTTACATATTTATTATTTACAAGTTTCGGAATATAATGTATCACCGAAAAAAAAAGTTGTAATAAGAATTGAGCCTAAAACATCATTGTTGATTTGCCATATTACAGTCTGCAACAATATAAAATAAAACAAAAACAACATGTGTTAATATCATTACATTTAAAATCATATTCTAGATTTAGATCTATATGCTACCTAACTAGTTAGATGACTTTTTTTAAATACGTTTTTCCATGTATTGTGGCTCTGATTTTCCATTCTATTTGCCTTTTATTTCTACCATAGAGGTATACACTGGAGACGGCGAGCTTTCATTTCCCATATAAAATATTGAAGTCTCTTAATGCATGCTCAATGCGAACCAACATTTCATGTCCGTATACTCCAATTTTCGAAAGCTTTTGGACTTTCACGAATGAGCTTACGTATGATTGTCCAAACTCTATCATTGTTCGAAATTAATTTCGAAATAGCTAAAAAAGTTCATTATTTTTAGTTTTCTCTTTAAGGATCATACAGCATTCACATTTGTAAACAATGACTCCAAATATTGTTCAACAAACTTCTTTCCTTTCCATAAAATATACTAACAAACTACGAAGTGCGCCACATTCAAATCATTTTCGATTGAAATCAACAATTGTGACACCCCTGATTTCGGAAATTATGTTTCAGCTGATAGAAAACAGGAAGTTGAAAATTCCTGCGAAAATTCCATCAAATATCGTAATTTTTAAAAATATTCAATGAAAACGCTTGTTTCGGTCTGATTCTATAAGTGATTTCGATAATAAAGTGTTCATTGTGTAAATGTGAGCAAAAATGTGAAAGCGTCATCGAGTATTTTTCATTATTTAGGTAAGTAAAGTGCAATCAAGGAAATAATTATGTGTCCGGGTATAATTTACGTGATGTTTTCTGTGTCCGTCCAGGTTTTCGGTGCGATTCGTGAATGAAAACATAATTTCGAATGTTGTGTGAATCGTGCCTGCTAGAAACGGTATATGGGAGACGCGAGTTTGAAGATTTTCTCGGTTGAAACAGATTTGACGCCGGTCATAGAATTCCGATAACATGCAACTGAAACTCGCTTGCATTTTAAGAATTAACGCGCTTTTTTTTCTGATTTTTATTCCTACAGATTTAAATGAGCCTAAGTTATCCTTAAAGTTTCGTGTTGAAGTAATTAATTGTGTTTTTAAGTAAAAGTTCTTAATTATCAAAGAGCAAATTGCATGTCAAATAGATGTTGCGCGCAAATGTTGAAGTTTTGTTGGCTCCGTCCATAATTGTGTTAAGGTTAAATTGTCGAAAATAATTCGTTTTGTTATTGCGAAGGTGCTTGTAAAAGTTTCCTGTATCGGAGTAAACATTTTAATTGAAAAACTTTGAAGGTTTTCTAAAATACGTGATCTCGTACCAGTGCAGTGCACCTACAATATGGGAGCTGTTTTATTAATTTCGAAAACTGGTCGGTTGAATTTAAAAATGTTTTTCTAGGTTTCTGGAGTTGTGGTGATGGGACTGAAATTGTTGTTGAAAATCGAGCCAATTAATGCCGAAATGCATGCATGGTGGTTTAATTTGAAAATATTTGTTTCTTTACCGGAAAACGAATAAAACCGACTTCAAAGTGCCCTACAAAGGATGAAATCAGTTTTATGAAGGTGATATTAAAGCACCATGCAATATAGCACCGCTTTTAAAAAATTTCATTCATCCTTCTTACTTTGGAGTCGTTTTTTTTTTTCTTTTCTGGTGAATTTCTCAAGAGATACTTACCTATTGCGTATATATATATATATATATATATATATATATATATATATATATATATATATATATATATATATATATATATATATATATATATTGATGTATATATATATATATATATATGATTTATATATGATATAACGAAAATCGTGACTATGCTAGAGGTCACAATTTCGCTCCAATTTTCACAAAATTTTTAGGAAAGGCGTATTAGATGAATATCTCAGTTAAGTTGTTTAACCAGCCAAATCGGTCGAGGGAAAACAAAATGGCGGCCATTTTAGACAAACATTCGTGATTTCATTTCTGACCAAACCGTGGCTCCTATTTGGATGAAATTTGGTACAGAGGTTTATTGAGGTATACGATGAATTTCATAATAAAAAATCCAAAGTCGAACCGTTTGAAACAAAATGGTGGCCGCTCAGACGTCGAAAAGCGTATAAGCGTTGGATGTTGTAGTTGTGACCAAACTTTTCAACCGATGTTTATGAAATTCGGTTCTTTGGTAATTACTATAAATGCCTAAAGAATCATGTTAAAAAACTAGAGATAAAGTCTCTAAAAACAAAATGGCGGCTAGTTGAAGCTAGAAATTTCAAAGGCTTCTGAAAGACCCAATTTTGATTCGATGTAAATGAAATTTATTTTCAAGATAGAAAACAATTAGGTCTAAACATTTTGCTATTTTGGTGCACAGACATGCTCAAGTTTCGAAATGGCGGCGATTCAAATATGCGATTTTTTCAGATTTTTGTGGCCCTCTAGTGGGCAAATTTTCCAATGGATTTTAATGAAACTTGAGATTATGGATAATTGTACAAAGTCCTTGTACCAAACAAAAAATCATCGAAATCGAATGAAAAATAAAGAAGTCGAAAATATAAAACCTAATATTTTTCGCTGTCATTTTTATTATAAACTTAATACTTTCGCCCTGTCTAGAGGGAAACTGATTTGACTGAGATTGGACAAATTGACCGATGAGACTCTAAGATTGAAATATTTTTAAAGATCCAAAATCAAATACATGCATTCAAAATGGCGGCCCACAGAAGGTAAGCGCAATTCGCTATTTTAGTAGCAACTGAAGTAATGAATGTTTATCATAGAAACATTTTTAAATGCGTAACTTGCAAGTATTTATACAACAGACCATTTTAGGGGATTGTAAAATATTTTTACAATCCCCTATTAAAATCGCGATCTGTTTTTTCATCCGTCCGTGCGTCACAGCAAGTTTCCTCGCAAACCACATACTTGAATGATGAAATTTTCTACGTATGTCAAAAGTGGTACCCTCTCAAGCGTTTGCAAGAAAATTCCACCAGAATAATAATATCACCACATATGATAATTTTTTGGCTTTCTTTTTGTAGTAAACAATTAATTTTCAACCGCTGCATTCTCATAAAGTTTATCGTCAAGAGTATGATACACCTTATCATATGATGAACGAAATTTCGACCCCAATTTCGAAATTAGCTTCTAGCCTATGCGAGTTATCACAATAGCTAAGGCAAAAGCTCGTGGCTTCATGAATTTGATCTTTCACCGTCTCCTGTATATACCTCTATGATTTCTACTAATTGTTATGAGTGTACGTTTGAGTTTAGTATTATGTTATTATATCGATTAATATACACTCGACATAACTTTAGCACACTACGCATTTTTTATTATAACTCTAATGGAAAAAAGTTTAAGCTTCAACTTTCTACGGCTAAAGTTGTTTATCGAAGGTATTCATGTAAAGATTAGAAAAATATCACTTTTGTTTATTTGTTGGTCCCGTATGAGACCGGGCCACCTGATTGACGCAGCAAAACTTTAGCACACAATCAGTGTACGATTGACTAGTGAATGATTATTGTATGTTGCTTTTGTTCTGTGAAGTTTGTGCGTGGTTCAAATATTGCGTTTTGAAAATAGTGTATTTTTTCCTTATGCTTCTTCGAAAAAACAGCGCGGTTGATATTAATCTCATCAATAATCGAAAAGCACAAAAATTGAACGTGTCACAAAAAACAAAGACAGTAAATAGATCAAGAAAAGTCGTGTTACTCATTCAAAAGATCCAGAAAATCATGTAGAAAAACTTCGGGAGGTCGACCGAAGGCCAAAAACGATCGTTAAAGATGAGAATTTTTACGAGTTGGTTCGAATTCAATGTTACAAGAAACAGCGAGCCAAATCACTTCCACAGCAGGGGTGAAAACAAACATCAGAAATTTTTAACGTCTTTTACCCGATGCTAAGCATTTAAAAATTAAAAGGTGTTACAGATATCACCGTTAATTGAAAAACATAAAAAAGAACGCTTAAAATTTACCTAAGAACATATTTCATGGATAAAACAAGTTAAGTAAGCAGGAGAGTTCTCCTACCAGAAGGTCTTTGTAACCATCCTAGGGTTCAAAACAAATTTTCTAGTAGTATGAATCGATAATTTGAATTATTCATCCAATACTTGGATAAGAAATCGTTCCAATTTATGCAAAAGATGCAGAGTTTCTTTCATAAGCACATTGCAGCCGCCATTTTGATGGAGCTTAAATAATTTTTCTGAATGCTCAGCCGATTGAACATATTTAAATTAGACACTATCCTTAAATTTTCATGAAAATTGAAAGAAAATAAAAGTGCCTAGGTCAATTTGGAATATGTATCAACCATAAACAAGTGTTATTATTGTTGTAATTCCATTCAAATGAAATGGCTATAACTCACTCAATTATGATTCGATTTCTATGAAATTTTGTGAGCATTAAGACCTTATGCCAATCTATATGAGTATTGTGTTGGTTTTATGGTCGAACATGTAAAATTTTGATTTCTGAGGTATTTGTTGCTCTTATACTTTCTAAGACCCACCTCTGTGATTATTTTCAGATTTTTCGGCTCAAAGGTGCCCAATCGCGAGGAGGGGGATACTAAATTTTGGTATATTTTGCCACCCCCTAGACCCCCTGAAGTATAAGATGACCTCTTTCTTTCAGATTCTTATAGTTCTAATCAAGACCTTTCATCTGATGCCCTACTCCACTAACTTTGATAAAAAACAATTTTTAAAGGCAACTTGGTTATTAGGGGGACCCCCTTGAAATTTTTTTAAATTTTTGGTAAAACCTTAACTTTTGAGAGACCATCATTTCTGACCTTTCAACAGACTTTGACCATTATAGCTTTTATAGTTTCTGAGGAAGCTCGCTGTGACGCAAGGAGTCCCACCCTGCCAGACTCGGCGGGCGTAAATGCCTTCACCTCCCTACCACAAAAAAAAAGGACAGACGTTGCGAAACTAGTTGGTCTTTGTAAAAATATATTCGTATTATTTTCGGATAAACAAAATTTAATTTGGATGGTCCTGATGGCTGTTGGTATTATTAACACGGTTTAAGGAAAGACAAGATGATTTTGAGCCGTAGACAGTTTGGCAGAGGAAACGTTATGTATTGTGCTGCAATTTTTTTTTGTGGTAGGGAGACGAATGCTACTTATGCACAGAGTGTGGGACTCCCATGCGCGACTGGACTACCCACTAAACACCTCCCCTTTCTACCTGAGAACCCAGCCTGGAACCGTTTGACACATTACTTCGGGCCAGGTCTCGTTTTGTTACGCCGTGGGGCGCCTTCAAGCTGGGGAGTCCCTTTCCTAGCGGGAGGGGAGAGGGAAAGAGGAAATGCCAGAAGAGCGACCCCCAGCCCCAGCGGCCCCGGCTGTTGTGAGTCCCTTTTATATTTTAGGACTGCCCGAACATAATGTGCCACCTGGTTCCATTTGTCAACCGATTCGAGCATCACCGCAACTATATTATCCGGGGTGAGCTCTCCTGTCTCCCTGTAGAGTTCCCTTCGCAGCCTAACCAATTTTGTACACGCAAAAAATGTTTGACAGGCATTGTTCTCCTTCCTGGGCAAAACCGACACTCGGGGGACCGTGACTTACCGATCTTGTGCAGGTAAGACTGAAAACACCCATGCCCGCTCAAAAGCTGGGTCAGATAGAAGTCAGTCTCACCATGCCTTCGATTTAGCCACGGTCTCACATCCGGGATGAGGCGCGCAGTCCACCTTCCCTTCGTGCAATTCACCCAAGACTGCTGCCAATCGTTGAGCGAGCGTTGTCTCTCCTCGCGGACAACCATCTCCCTCGCATCCTCGTTTCGGCGCAGGAAGATAGCGCGGTGCCCTCTAGCAAGGAGGGCGACAGGTTTCACGCCTGCAATAACTCTCACCACTGAGTCAGAGATTGATGGATACGAAAATGCAATTCTCAGTGCTCCTCTTCTCTGCACCTGGGCCAAACGTTTTCGGTATACCTCTTAGCTGAGAGCGTCGCCCCATACCTCTGCTTCGTACAGTAGCACTGACCCTATAGCACTCATCAAGAGGCATCTTCTTGATGGGCTGGGTCCCCTACGTTGGCCATAAGTCGACTCAGAGCCGATATTCAGCCGATGCCCTGATTTGCTCAGAGAAACTCATCTTTGAGTCGATCAGTAGCCCCAGGTACTTCACCGCTGGCTTCGATTCGATTCGTAAGTCACCAATACTGATCATCCTTACTCTAGGAATTCTCTTTTTTGTCAAGATGACCACTTCGGTTTTCTCCAGTGCTAAACTCAGCCCGCGAGCAGTCATCCAGTCCCTCACTCCGCGCATTAGCATACCTAGCCTAAGTTGCGCTTGTTCAACGGTGCATCCAGCGACCAGAGCCGCAACATCATCCGCATAGCCGACGAAGTGTGACTTATCTGGCATCTCAAGTCTCAGTAGCCCGTCGTAAGACACGTTCCACAGGTCCCTGGGCAACACCCGACGTAATTTCCATCCTTCTTTGGCCCTGTGTCGTGTGGTAGAGCAGGCTTCGGTCCTTTAGGTAGTTCCTCAAAAGCCGCATTAGATATTCTGGAACTTGAAAAGAGTTTTTCAGCGTATCCAGAATATCCACCCATCTAGCGGAGTTGAAGACATTCCTGACGTCGAGTGTCACCAACAGTCGATCCGTCGTTTGGTGCGACTATATGCCTCTGCCCTTTGGACCGCGTTCACCACCTCTGCAATCGCATCAATTGTAGAACGTCCTGCTCTATGGCCGTACTGCCGAGGTCCCCAGCAGCACAAATCGCGTCAGTGAGTCTTCCCTTGATGAGTTTCTCTAGCACTTTCCCAGCCGTGTCTAGCATGCATAACGGGTGGTATGCAGATTGCAATTCGGGATTTCCCTTCCTCTTGCTGATCAGCACGAGCCTCGCTACCTTCCATCGTACCGGAAAAACCCCGTCCCGTAGGCAAGCGTTGAATGTGCTGAGCAGCAAGTCAGGACAATGGTGATAGACGAGCCGCAACATCTCAGCTGCAACGCCATCTGGACCTTTCAGTTTCAGCTGTGTGAAGAGTGGGCACTCGACTGTTGTTTAACCATGGACAGCGTGAACACGGACGGGATGGGCGGGGAAGAGTCCCCGCACTATCGCGTCCATCTTTTCCGCGTCATGTATACAAGGTTTCCGTAGGGCACCAAGCTTCCGCATAACCAGCTTGTAGCCAAGGCCCCACGGATCCTGGTTCACATTGTCAACTAGGTCTTGCCAGCAGCGAGCCTTGCTACTGTTGATCAGTTTGTGAAGGCATTTCCTGGCCGACTTATATGCTGCCACCCAGTTGTGTGCCTCGTCACGGTTCCGCGCCCGTTGAGCGTCACGTCGAGGCTTGTGACACTCCCTTCGCTTTTCAGCGATTTCAGTTGACCCCCAATACACTAAGGGCTTGCGGTGCCGGGGTCTTCGACGGAGCATAGAAGCGCAGCAAGCAGTCGTAATGATGCTCATAGTAGAGTTCACCACATCTTCAGCTGCCCGTTCTTCCGGCCCCTCCGAAGCTCCCTGCAGCGGCTCACCTGCTGTGAGAGCCTTGACGAACCTCTCGACGTCCATCCTTCCGATGTTCCATCCAGTTGTGGGAGGCCGAGAGCACGGACGTCGGGAGACAGCATCACTGATCTCAAGCAGAATGCACTGATGATCACTGGCTGAGTAGTCCTCTAATACTTTCCAGTTGTGTATCCTCCGTACTTAGGACTCCGAGGCGAAGGTCACGTCCGGTATGGTTCCCTCACAGCCAATACGGCGGAAAGTCGGTGTATTTCCGGCAATTAGTACGACGTTTTCCCCGCGGATCCATCTGAGACATGCTCCATTCGATTGCTTTAGCGTTGAAGTCGCCCCCAACGAGCACTTTGCCCTCTGCGTTCGAGACAGCGCCCTCCAAACCATTAAGCTTGGCTTGGAAAGATGATATCGACTCGTGAGGTGTGAGGTACACCCTAAATAAGGTGGTCCCTGAGCACCGAACCCACACGAAACCATCCCCCCGTCCACAACTCTCCGCTTGAAAGTCACTGTTCCGAACCCAGATGGCGGCAGTACCAGTTTCATCAGAATACCATAATGCAGGACTTTTATTATGGTGTTGCTCACTCAGCAGCTAGAAGTCAGCTTTCATGTCCCTCGCAAACTGCTCAAGTAGATTTTGGGCGGTTGAACTGCGGTGCTGCAATAGGCTGTAAATGAAAGACAAATAACATTTACCTCGAGAAAAACAAATAATATTAGTTACATTTAATTGATCAATGAAGAGCTAGCCAAATATGGAATGCAAATTGGTGGCCAGAATTATATTTTTCAGCAAGACAATGCTGCTGTTCATTCTACAAGCCTCGTTGAAGACTATTTTTCTAAAACTTTCCAATTTTAAAGTGGCCCGCGCACTCTCCTGATCTGAATATTATTTAAAATTGTTGAGGTGAGCTAGCACGTGCTGCGTACTTAAATGGAAAAGATCTTGACAA
>OZ017742.1:190919478-191019478 GCA_963969285.1 Odontomyia ornata | reverse complement strand
TTTCAGGGGTGAACCACATTGTCGAAATCGATGAATCTAAATTCGGCAAGCGAAAGTACAACAGAGGGCGAATTGTCAAAGGGCAATGGGTTTTTGGAGGTGTGGAGAGAGGAACGGGGAGATGTTTTTTTGTCCCCGATCCACAAAGAAGTAAAGGAGAATTACTTCCAATAATAAAAACCCACATATTGCCCGGTACCACAATCATTTCAGATTGCTGGAAAGTAAGTTTTTTTATTTCTAATTAAGACCTTGAAAGCGAGGAAGGCTCCAGGTCCAGATGGTGTTCCAGCTGAGGTGTTGCGGCTCGTCTATCACCATTGTCCTGACTTGCTGCTCAGCACATTCAACGCTTGCCTACGGGACGGGGTTTTCCCGGTACGATGGAAGGTGGCGAGGCTCGTACTGATCAGCAAGGGGAAGGGAAATCCCGAATCGCTGTCTGCATACCGCCCGTTATGCATGCTAGACACGACTGGGGAAGTGCTAGAGAAACTCATCAAGGGAAGACTCACTGACGTGATTCGTGCTGCTGCGGACCTATCTCCTCGGCAGTACGGCTTTAGAGCAGGACGTTCTACCATTGATGCGATTGCAGAGGTGGTGAACGCGGTCCAAAAGGTAGAGGCATATAGTCGCACCAAGCGACGGATCGTCCTGTTGGTGACACTCGACGTCAGGAATGCCTTCAACTCCGCTAGATGGGTGGATATTCTGGACACGCTGGAAAACTCTTTTCAAGCTCCAGAATATCGGCTTTTGAGGAACTAACTAAAGGACCGAAGCCTGCTCTACGACACGACACAGGGCCAACGAAGGATGGAAATTACGTCGGGTGTTGCCCATGGATCTATCCTTGGTCCGGACCTGTGGAACGTGTCTTACGACGGGCTACTGAGACTTGAGATGCCAGATGAGTCGCGCTTGGTCGGCTATGCGGATGATGTTGCGGCTCTGGTCGCCGGACGCACCGTTGAACAAGCGCAACTTAGGCTAGGTATGCTAATGCGTGGAGTGAGGGACTGGATGACTACTCGCGGGCTCAGTTTAGCACTGGAGAAAACCGAAGTGGTCATCTTGACAAAAAAGAGAATCCCTAGAGAGAAGGATGATCAGTATTGGAGGTATACAAATCGAATCGAAGCCAGCGGTGAAGTACCTGGGGCTACTGATCGACTCAAAGATGAGTTTCTCTGAGCAAATCAGGGCAACAGCTGAGAAGGCTGCTTCGGGAATATCGGCCCTGAGTCGACTTATGGCCAACGTAGGGGGACCCAGCCCATCAAGAAGACGCCTCTTGATGAGTGCTGTAGGGTCAGTGCTACTGTACGGAGCAGAGGTATGGGGCGACGCTCTCAGCAAGGAGGTATACCGAAAACGATTGGCACAGGTACAGAGAAGAGGAGCACTGAGAATTGGATCTTCGTATCCAACAGTCTCCGACTCGGCGGTGAGAGTGATTGCAGGCGTGATACCTGTCGCCCTCCTTGCTAGAGAGCGCCACGCTATCTACCTGCGCCGAAACGAGGATGCGAGGGAGATGGTTGTCCGCGAGGAGAGACAACGCTCGCTCAACGATTGGCAGCAGTCTTGGGTGAATTGCACGAAGGGAAGGTGGACTGCGCGCCTCATCCCGGATGTGAGACCGTGGCTAAATCGAAGGCATGGTGAGACTGACTTCTATCTGACCCAGCTTTTGAGCGGGCACGGGTGTTTTCAGTCTTACCTGCACAAGATCGGTAAGTCACGGTCTCCCGATTGTCGGTTTTGCCCAGGAGACGAGGACAATGCCTGTCACACATTTTTTGCGTGTACAAAATTTGTCAGGCTGCGAAGGGAACTCTACAGGGAGACGGGAGAGCTCACCCCGGATAATATAGTTGCGGTGATGCTCGAATCGGTTGACAGATGGAACCAGGTGGCACATTATGCTCGGGCAGTCCTGAAATATAAAAGGGACTCACAGCAACCGGAGGCGCTGGGGCTGGGGGGTCGCTCTTCTGGCATTTCCTCTTCCTCTCTCCCCTCCCGCTAGGAAAGGGACTCCCCAGCTTGAAGGCGCCTACGGCGTAACAAAACGAGACCTGGCCCGAAGTAATGTGTCAAACGGTTCCAGGCTAGGTTCTCAGATTGACAGGGGAGGTGTTTAGTGGGTAGTCCAAGGGTATCCTCCATGGGAGTCCCACACTGCCAGACTCGGCGGGCGCAAATGCCTTCACCTCCCTACCACAAAAAAAGAAAAGGATAAGTATTGCATTTCAATATTGCTTACAGGCTTACGATTGCCTTGAGGACGAAGGGTTCAGCCATTTAGAAGTGAACCTTTCGCTGAATTTTGTTGACCCTGAGAGTGGTGCACATACTAATACGATAGAGGGGCAGTGGTCACATTTGAAACGATCGCTTGCCAGCTTTGGACCTAGGAAAACAGACCTTCCTGGCTACTTTGCCAAATATATTTTCCTTAGACGGGCAAAGCAAATGAAGTTGGACCCTACCTTGGAATTTTTCAAATGGGCTGGTGAAATATTCAACCATAATGATATTTAAAGGTAAATAAACAAAACAATAACTATTTAATGATGAATTACCTTGCAGGGTTCGCTGGCGTAAATTAGATTTATACATATTAGAGATAAGGTTAAACGTTTAGGCTAGGAATTTTGTCATAGAATTGTATTAGTCAAAGATAAAGCTTTTGATTAAATTGTTTAGAACTAGGTTTTAACATATTAATATAGACGTAGGATAAAAGTTCACCGTTATGTTGTGTTAATATTATAATTAATTTTTGAATAGAATTTGTTTGTTAATTTTAATTAAATTGAATTTGATAGTGTTTTTTGATTAAATGTTATTGATTAACTATGTATAAATTTAGAGAGCCATTTGGGCCATTAAGTTTTTAGTATTTATATAGTTTGGAATTTGCTTTATAATCTTTGAAAATTTATAATAAAGTGCTTTTGATTTTGAATTTTACCTCTGAGTACATATTTATCCAATCAGTAATTATTTTTATTACTTACTTGCGTAAAACTTTTTTATTGGTGTTATCACTATGGAAAAAAATATAAGAAATGCAATGCATACTACCTTAGGCTTGAAGAATGTTCCAATTCGAACTTTTTGAGCTTGTTTTTTCTAATTATCTTATAGGTCTCGATAGCATTCATAAGCTGCTCTAATTTTGTTATTAACGTTAAGACTTCTGTCCAAATTTATATCACTGGTTCAAAATATTTCATAGCATCTTCTAAATTTGCATAGGCTTCTGAAAATATTTTGTTGAAAGATTCTTTTCAATTCCTGCAACAAACGATGTCATTTCTTGTGATTGTATTGATTCCTTCTGTACGTGTGTAATTCAATGGGATCCTCATTGGTTGGCTAGATCGCCAGTAGTTTCTGCAATTTCATCCATTTGACTGATCGATGAATGAAGAAGAATCATTATGCTGCTGCAATATTTTTTATGCCTTGCAAGATTTTTTAACCTACCTGTAAAATATTTTTCCTAAGCCCAAACTAACTAAATGAGCTTCACTTGCTTCTTCAAGCGCCAACACACTACTGACTATGGAACTATAAATTTTATTTGTTTAATTTTTTTTCCATGAAAAGCCGTCGGGCCCTGCTTTGTTATGTGAGCACACACAACAAAGCAAGGCCCGACCGCTTTTCAAGAAAAAAAAATTGCCTGCGGTTATCAAATAAACAAAATCGTTGAATATGCTTCGGCATGGTGGTGATAAGTTTAGCATGAATAGTGCATGAATTTGTATCTTCGAATAAATCTCTTTAAATGCAATTTTTTAGTCCTGAAAAGGACAATTTCGAATGAATTAAATATTTTTTGAATCAATTTAGGCACTTTAGCCATGAATGCGACGAGGGAATTGATCTTCTGGCCATTATGGTAACAAGCTTATCATGAATAGCGCACGAGCTTGGTATCTTCGAACAAACCAACCAAATAAGCTTCACTAGTTACTTGAAGAGTCAACACATGCGAACTATGCATTTGTAAATACGTTGAATATCCCCACTTTGTAAATATTCACCAAAAAACCATCAATTTCACTCCTTGAATAAAATTTTGTAATCTTGAATAGGACCCTTTTTGTATTAATCCAACATTTTTTGTATCAATAATATAATAATAATAATTTTTTTTTCTTCTTCAAAAGCCGTTGGGCCTTGTCTTTTAAACTGAGCAGATGCATTTCGACTCCTTTGAGTCATCTTCTATATCTTGAAGGTGTCGAAGCGCATCTGCTCACCTAAAAAGGCAAGGCCCGACGGCTTTTGAAGAAAAAAGAGAATTGGCCTGCAGATATGAATTAAATAAAATAATTGACTATACCTAATAATAATTTAATATTTTATATTAGTATCAAAAGTTTAAATTCAAATCATGATCAACTATGAATCTTTATACAAAGGCTTAATAATAAACCGGTTATTATTGTATTGTATGTTCTGAGACTTAGAATTTGGAATACTATCCAAATTCCAAAAATGACTTTATTGTATTGATTTATTAGATCTTAATATGATAACCCAAGAACGTTTGAGTAATCTTTTGGAAAGAGGATACGCTACTTTTTTTCAAGAGGTAACAAGGCCTTCCGACAATTAAGTAGGAGGTTCTTGTGTTGCTAATATGTTCATTAAACCAAATTCTATCGATATTCAATCTCTAAGGCTTAGTATAGTTTTTCTTGAACATTATCCCCTCCATATTACTATTAAACAGAACATTAGTAAGTAATGAAGTAGTGCCTTTTATAAAATCTATTATAAAAAAATAAAGATTTCTGCTTGCAAACCAAAATGGAATCAAATTTTACTTAACGAGCCTAATTTAGCCTTCAATGTTTAATAGCCTTCAACGTTCTAAAATATCGATTTAGTAATGCTGATCGAATAAACAAATCTAAGTACCTTCCCAGAAAATCGTGGATAACTGAAGGTATTATGAATTCTCGCAATTATATTAAATTTCGCGATTGGATCCTGATTATGAAACCTTGAAGGCTTAATATAAAAAACATGTAAAATTTTTAAATAAACTTATAGCTACCGCTAAGATCAAATATGGAAGAGATTTAATAGAATACAAGTCGGAGTAGATGGAGAGTGTTCTTAACTAATTAGTAAATTAAACAAGTTCTTATAAATATCAAAACGCGCCATATATAGATAGCATAAATTGAGTTCAAAAAACTAAATATGGTTAATATGCATTTGAATTCCATTTTGTTTCCAGTTTGCTGATTCCATTGTTTCAGGAGTATAGTAACATATCAATTTTATAAACCATTTATAAAATATTTATCGAAATTCCTACATATCTGTAGGGTGTAGGTCGTTTGCAAATGTGTATCTGAACAGAATCATGTATTGCATGTAATTGTTAAATTTTCAATCAGCTGTAACTTAGTTGTTTATAGCACGATTATTGAGAAATTTTCAGGACACATACATATGTTACTATGAAACTTAGATACATGTTTTTGACTAATTTAAGGGCTTCCTTTTGATTTTATGGGTATAAAAGTAAAATTCATTAAATGTAAAATTATTGAAAAAGTTGATCGGATTTCCATTTTCAAATATTTGTCGGCCTTGTGATCATAAAGAACTACAGATAAGCCTGACAATATTGCTGAATATAAGAATATATATTTCTGTGGAATATGAGTAAATTTAAGTAACAAAATAATTACATCTAGCAGGAATAATTTGGAAATGCCACATATAACTCAAAATAGCATTTTTCTAGATCCAACAGCTAAGGAAACAATTAGGCAATATTCATTCGAGAGTCCTGAAAGCTATTTCCAATTACATATTTGAACCTTCAGCACAAATTATCTTAAAAAAACTGTAGTTGCTCCAATTTTCAAGACTAATGATAGAAGCAAGTCAATAAATTATAGACCTATATTCTTGTATTCAAATGTGGCAAAAATCTTTGAAAGGATTACAATATTTATGACAGAATTTTTCAAATTTTTTGATGAAACATAAAATATTGTCCAATAAGCGGTTCGAATTCGTTAAAAGACTAGAAACAAAAGACGCTTGCGCTTATATAAGTAATACAATAAACAAATTTTTCGATAAAACTAAATCAATTATTGTGACTTTTCATAATCTCGCTAAAGCTTTTGATACTATAAATCATGAAATATAATTGCAGAAATTATATTATTATGGCCTAAGGGGTTGCTTCTTTAAACTTTTAACTTTCAAATGGACAGCAATCTGAAATAATTGCTTAGGGTGGAGCTTATTCAAAAAATTGAAATCTACTACAGTGGTTTTACCAATTATAAACAAAAAACAATCTGTTCTAAAAAACGATCCACACAATACTGACGAATTATATATTTAGTGTGTTTACTATTTTACTGTAAATTTACAAATCAATATGAAATGTCAACAAGAAACAGCATATATAAAAGTATTATTTTACCAAATTTGTAGTGATAAGAACTGCAAAATTGTCGCTATAAAATTTTTAAATCAATTTTCAAATAATTATAAGGTACCAATTGAAATGAATAAATATATTAAGATGAAACTAAAGTCATGGATATATGAAAATATCTAGAGTTTTGTATTATTACTACTTTTACAAAAGCTGCAAATTGAAATTCTTAAGGACGCTGGCTAATATTTCCCTTAGTTTTTGGTTTGAGGTACTATTATCTTTAAATTTTCTTTATAATATCTATGCTTTCAAATTTTACTTTATATTTTACTTTACTTCCAATATTATATTCTCTAGTTTAAGTTTATAAAACACTGGTTTCCTGCGCACATGTATTCTTATTCGTCTGTAGGAATTACAATTTGTACAATTTTATGCTGGTTTAAGTAAGAATAAAAAATTCAGGTACGTTCACCACAAATGCAACGAGTAAGTTGATATCCTTGGCCACGATGGTGACACACTTAATATGAATAGTGCATAAACAGGTGTCCATGGATCAGTGAATCCGTTGAATACTATCCTTTTTAGATTGCCCAAATATTTCCTGTAAGAACATTAAATTTAATCTTTGCAAATTATTTTATGATAAATCACTTACCACGAATGTAACGAACAAACCAAATTGAGGAACCATCACATCCGCACTATTGAAAAGTACATAACATCCTTGGCCATGATGCTGATACGCTTCACAAATGGGCATCTCCGAACAAAACAATCATCACACACCTTGAGTGAATTTACTCTTTGGTAATAGTTTTTTAGCCCTGAAAAGGGCCATTTTTCAATCATCTTGCGAATGTCCACCTCGAATATGACTAACAAGTTAATCATCATGGTGATATGCCTAGCGTGAATATCGCACGAACTGGCATCTTTGAATAAATCAAAATTGATGTACCATCGCACGGAAAAGTGCAGAATATCTGCTTCACATTATGAGTACGATACGGGAGACAACGCCCAATTTTGATGGTATTCAATCCAGATCAGTGTAAGCAATCGCGTTTGTATCGGAAGCTTGCGCGAAATGCCCTTGGTTTTCTAGAAAATGAGCTTAAAAATTTAATTTTTCCTCAAAGAAACTTCCTTTCACAAGTAGTTCTTGGTTTCATCACTTTATTTCACCTATAACGTATGGTAACCTGCCATTGATTCGAGATAAAACCAAACACACCAGACGCATTGTCATCGAATGTGATGTTAATGTGAGACACACATATTGGGGTAACAATTTCTCAATATCAAAAGCGAAATTCTTCTCTAATGGGTTGAAAATTTGAAATTCAAAATACTTCGCACCGGAATATATATTTTTAGAAGAATTACAGTTGACGGCAAATGTATTTTGTCCTCTCCGGATATTATGATCTATGTAAATCAGTCATTGTCCAATAAAGATCACAATAAAAACGGACTCGAATACTTGGCGGCTGTGTCGATACAAGGACAGTATGAGTAGTGATATCGCGATTAGTTCTTGCAACAGAAATTTCAGGGAGATCATCAATGACTTGAGCCAAATGATCAACAATAATACCACACGCAAGAGTATTGATGGTCGAAAGAATTAAAGAAGGTCTGGGAAAGAATGAAGCAAAAAATGAGTGGAAACAAATTTAATAAGTAGGAGAGTGGTCCTACCAGAAGGTCTTTGTAACCACCCTAGGTTTCGAACCAAGTTTTCTAATAGCATAAATCGGTGACTATAAGTATTCATCCAATACTTGGGTGAAAATTCTTTCAAATTTATGCAAAAGATGCAATGTTCGGTCAATTGAAAATATTCAAATGAAACACTATTCCATAAATTTTCATGAAAATTGGAAGAAAATAAAAGTGCCTAGGTCAATTTGAAGCATGTATCACCCATGAACACGTGTTATTGTTGCTGTAATACCAAACAATTGAAATGGCTATAACTCACTTGGTTATGATTGGATTTCCATAAAGGATCTTATTTCAATCTATATAATTGCTGAATTCTAAGAAATTTGAAGATACCGTTTTGATTTTATGGGCGAAAATAGAAAATTTTGGTATATTATGCCTCCCCCTGGACCCCCTGATGCTCAAAATAACTTTATGAATTCAGATTCTAAAAGTTCTAATCAAGACCTTTTATTTGATACTCTACTCGACTACTACTACTTTATAAAAAAAAAAAAATTAAGGGCCACTTTCTTATAAGGGGTGACCCCCCTTTAAAAATTTTGAAATGCTTGGTAAGACCTTACTTTTGAGAGACCAACACTTCTGACCTTTCCACAAAGTTTGAGCTTTCTAGCATCTGTAGTTTCTGAGGAAACTCCTGTGGCGCACGGACAGACGGACGGACGGAGGCACAGAAACTAGTATGTCTTCATGAAAACATTTTTTTTACAAAGACCTTAAAAATTATGCTTAATGACCGCGAAGGAGATAGTATTAAATGCTGCTGGACCTCTATCTATCTTCAGGATGTCTGGGACAAGCAACATTCTAACACCAATATCACCAAGGAAGCTGTAACAGCCATTAACCCCAAGAATCCTATATAAAGCCAAGGAGGTACAACCAATTTTGAAGGCGCAAAGGAAGCCCACTACACCTGGTGTCAACTCAATTGGTTATAACATGCTAAAAATTATCCTACGTCCTACGTAAAACGAACATAACAAATTTATAGAACTGCCCATATAATCAATCGTGTAGTAAGAAAAACAAACAGTGAGGCACTCTGGGAGTGTCCGGTCGGAAGTTTAGGTTCTTTTTGGAAATGACTATGTAAAGATTAAAAAGTTGTATAATATATATATATATATATATATATATATATATATATATATATATATATATATATATATATATATATATATATATATATATATAAATGTGCGAAAAATCCAAAAGTTACTGTGACAAATTCAAAAATCTAGGATGCATATAATATGACAAAATATGAAAAATAAAAAATATATACATCCTAGATTTTCAAATTTGTCACATTAATTCCTGAAGTTTTAATGCATTTATCTATACACAACTTTTTAACCTTTACATAATCATTTGCAACCGAACACACCCAGAGTGCCTCACTACTGTTTTGGCGTAATCTTCTTGTGGCGTGTAGGTGTTGCGACATTGGGGCGAGTGAACGTGGTGGATCATTCTTGGAGTGTTTAGCGAGGACGAGCTAAGACAGCGTTGGCGAGCAAAAACAGCTTTGGAGGAGTTGAGACAGCGTCGGCGAAAAGTGGTGTGGAAAGTGTATTGCGGCAGAATTATTTTTTCGTGCTGTTAGTTTTTTCTGGGCTCACTCATCTCGCTCATATAAACGTATCTGTAGCCCACCACAAATTTATAATCTACATCGGCAACTGGCGGATGCTTATGATGGAAATCCTCAATGGCGTCCCTAGAAATACAACATGAAACAATCTTACGGAGTTAACTTACAATTTTTTATTTACACTTCATTCGCTGGGGTAGTATTGATTTTTTCGGTAAACGCTCGAGAGTCGAATTGAGCCAAAAAAGTCAGTGATTGGTACTTTGTTCGGATCTCGGTACGAGTATGATTTGAGGGTGAACTACTTCTTCTACTTCGTAAAATGGTATTATATGGTATTCAAGGCAATGCAAATCAGCTATTTAGAAATTACTTGAAAGGCAGATCGCAGAGAACAGTAATCAATAAAGTTTTGAGCGACGCTGCTCCTATGAAATCGGGCGTTCCACAAGGCTCCATACTTGGCCCAACCTTATTCTTGTCATACACTAATAATTTGAATACATGTGGACTTAAAGGACATTATGCACTATACGCAGATGATACAATACTACTTTCCTCGGGACAAGAAAGAGATTACCTCGAAAACACCATTAATGAGGATCTAAAAACATATCATTCGTGGCTGATTGATAGTAAACTAGCACTGAATACTTCAAAAATAAAATTCGTCATTTTCAAGCAAAAGAATAAATGTGACATTGATATGGACATAAAAATTCATGACGAAAAACTAGAAAGAGTAACAGAGATCAAGTATCTTGGACTTATCATTGGCCATAGACTAACATGGTTATCACACATTAATAACCTAAGGAGACAATTAGCTCCTATTGTCGGACTACTTAGAAGATATGAAGGTGAAGAAGATAGAATGCATTCGTACTGTCGAAACTACATTATGGAGTAGTAATTTGGAGCCAGTCATCAAAGCAGCATCTTAATATCATCTCTAGAATGCTCACCAAAGCGTATAAAAACATTCTAAATCTTCCGATGCTCCATCAAACCAGATCAGTGTACCAATCAGCGAAAGCATTAACCTTTCCTCAAATCATTGAAATGGAGAAAGCCAAGTTTATCTTCAAATTTTTACAATCAAAATCGTCATCGCAAGTTCAATTTAGTAAAGTATCGCAAAAGAATCAGTACAATGCTAGAAATGCTAATCAATTCGTAATACCTTTTGCAAGAACGGACCGTCTGAAGAACGATGCGAAAAATGATGCGCTGCGAATATACAACAATCTTCCTGATTCAGTTAAGGAAGCAAACTCACTTATAGTCTTTGAGAAAAGACTTAAAGTATATTTAATTAATAACGTTTGAAATTCAGTCCAGTAAAGCTCAACATAGCATCTTAGAGCATTTTTGAAACCCTATCGTCGAGATGCTTGAAGAGACAGCTATTTTATAACTCGAGTTTTTTTTTTACTGCGTCGAATTTGTAATTTTTTTTATCTCTGAGAGCTGATCACGAATTGGACAAGGAAAGATTAATAGAATGACTTCACATATTTTTGTGTGCATCCTTATACCGATGTTATAAACATTGTCTGGGTGTCACACTAGAAGAAGCGACGAAATGTGAAGTGCAGATCGCACGAGCGTTGTGCGACGAAAAAAGTGTGATGGAGAGAGTGGTAGGGAATGGAGGTATTTAAAAAACAAAAAAAAACTACTTGTGTAAGGAAGTTTCTGTTGAAGCACTGTTTTATCGAATTTTTACCGCTGGACAGATTGGGCTGAAATTTGATATTCCGGAGCACTTTTTGATTCCAAAATCCAAGAGGTGAGGAAAAATTGGATTTAAGTATGTTTTTCAATTAAATTTAACGTATTTTAGTTTTGACATGACAGATAAGAAGCACCACATTCTTTCGTCGGGTTACAGCTACCAAATTTATTTCTTTTAGAAAAGTCTCCTAAAGGAAAGAAGGGTGTCCTTCTAAAAAATAGGCAGATGCCCTCCTAAAGAAGAATAGTTAACATCGAATGTCTCCTCATCTTGATATACTCGTATTTGCCACAAACTATTTCAGCGCCATCGGGCTTCTGTTAGTATAAATATGTTAAGGTGAGGAGACATTCGATGTAAACTTCTTGTTTAGAGAGCACCCTTCTAATCTTATTTTGTAGAAGGGCACCTGTTTTGTTTTTTGTAGGACACCCTTCCTTCCTTTAGAAGGACACCCTTCTAAAGGATATACATTTGGTAGCTGTAAACTGACGAAAGAACGTGGCGCTTTTCAGCTGTTATGTCAAAACTAAAATACGTTAAATGCAATTGAAAAAATGCTTAAATCTAATTTTTCCTCTCCTCATCGGTTATGTAATTAAAAAGTGCTACGGCAAGTGAGTGCTACGGCATATAAAATTTCAGCCCAATTGGTCCAGCGGTAACCATTCGATAAAACAATCGACAACCGAAGTTTCCTTGAGGAAAAATTATAATTTTTAAGCTTTGTTTCCTCGAAAACCAAGGACATTTCGCACAAATGTCCAGAGCAAATATGATTGCTTACACTCACCTGGCTATCAAAATTGCGCTCCGCCTCCCTTATAATACTCCGCACCTACGTTAAAAAAATGCGGTTGATATGTACCTTATAAACTAAATACATTAAAACTATTTCCAGGAATTTAAAATACATTTTGACTTTGACACTTACTGCTGTCAATTAATGTCATTATCACAAGTACAGCTGATGGGTTATCACCTTCGCTAAATACGATAGGAGCTATCGTATCATATATCATCACCCATGCTATTCAATTCGCTGGTATTTGCCGCGCTTGAATTTCACCTATGTTCATCTGCTAATCTCAGGCGCAAAACTTTGTCCTAAAAAGCTCTTCCCCAGCAGGGTAGTTATTCGCCCTAAACTGAAAGTTATATTCTAGTACTGCACTAGCAATATATTTAAGATTAATTTAACACATTTCTAGTAGTGTACTGGAGTGTGATTCGGGCGGTGAAGAAAAATCTTCATCGCAGTTCATCGCAAAATGCTCCCAAAAATTGACGGCCCAGTGAAACAAAGAACAGAATGAAGACTACGTTACAACGATGAGTTGCATGAATTCTTTGAGCAGGATGGCCGAGGACTCAGGAAGGCACGATAGAAACTGGCAGCAGATCGTTGCTGGAAGTGATCAACTAGTGAACGCGGTCGCAGAACCGTGATGATTGTAGAAGATTCATCCCGGAGGCCGAGGCCCATCTTGAGCTGTTATGCCATATATGACATTAAAGAGACAACTTACCGCTTAAGCATACAACTTTTGATCCGATAGAGAATTATTTTTTGAAGACAATGGACACAATTTTAAACGAACGAAAATTGCCTCATTTTATTAATAATCGTTTGAGTTTTATATTTTACCTGCAATAGAATAAATATTGGAACGGTACGCAGCTAATTAATTGTTTATTGTGGATATATGATCTTGTTAGTAACCGGTTAAGGAAGAGGTATTCAAAATCATGATCATCTCTGGAGGGCGCTGTCTCGAACGCAGAGGGTAAAGTGCTCGTTGGGGGCGACTTCAACGCTAAAGCAATCGAATGGGGCATGCCTCAGACGGATCCGCGGGGAAAACGAATCCTGGAAATGGATTTGAATTTGCTAGAGTTTTTTTTTTTTAAATGTGTTTAATGATAACGTACAAATTTAGAGAGCCATTTGGGCCATTAAGTTTTTTTATTGTTATTGTTTGGATTTTGCGTTATATTCTTTTAAAATTTATAACGATTAGTAGTAAATAAAGCGCTTCTGACTTTGACTTTGCCTCAGACGGATCCGCGGGGAAAACGAATCCTGGAAATGGCGGCCAGGACGGCCCTCGTCGTACTAAACTCCGGAAATACGCCGACTTTCCGCCGTATTGGCTGTGAGGGAACTATACCGGACGTGACATTCGCCCCGGAGTCCTAAGTACGGAGGATACACAACTGGAAAGTATTAGAGGACTACTCAGCCAGTGATCACCAGTGCATTCTGCTTGAGATAAGTGATGCTATCTCCCGACGTCCGTGCTCTCGGCCTTCTACAACTGGATGGAACATTGGGGAAATGGACGTCGAGAGGTTCGTCAAGGTTCTCACAGCAGGTGAGCCGCTGCAGGGAGCTCCGGAGGGGACGGAAGAACTGGCAGCTCAAGACGTGGTGAACTCAACTATGAGCATCATTACGACTGCTTGCTGCGCTTCTATGCTCCGTCGAAGACCCCGGCACGGCAAGCCCCCAGTGTACTGGTGGTCTACTGAAATCGCTGAAAAGCGGAGGGAGTGTCACAAGCTTCGGCGTGAGGCTCAACGGGCGCGGAACTGTGACGAGGCATGTAACCACGTGGCAGCATATAAGTCGGCCAGGAAATACCTTCGCAAACTGATCAGCAGTAGCAAGACCTAGTGGACAATGTGAACAAAGATCCGTGGGGCCTTGGCTACAAGCTGGTCATGGAGAAACTTGGTGCCCTATGGAAGCCTTGTATACATGACGCGGAAAAGATGGACGCGATAGTGCGGGGACTCTTCCCCGCCCATCCCGTCCGTGTTGACGCTGTTCATGGTGAAACAGCAGTAGAGTGCCCACTCTTCACACAGCTGGAACTGGAGGAGGCAGTCCTCTCCCTGAAAGCGAGGAAGGCTCCAGGTCCAGATGGTGTTCCAGCTGAGGTGTTGCAGCTCGTCTATCACCATTGTCCTGACTTGCTGCTCAGCACATTCAACGCTTGCCTACGGGACGGGGTTTTCCCGGTACGATGGAAGGTGGCGACGCTCGTGCTGATCAGCAAGGGGAAGGGAAATCCCGAATCGCCGTCTGCATACCGCTCGTTATGCATGCTAGACACGGCTGGGAAAGTGCTAGAGAAACTCATCAAGGGAAGACTCACTGACGCGATTCGTGCTGCTGCGGACCTATCTTCTCGGCAGTACGGCTTTAGAATAGGACGTTCTACCATTGATGCGATTTCAGAGGTGGTGAACGCGGTCCAAAGGGCAGAGGCATATAGTCGCACCAAGCGACGGATTGTCCTGTTGGTGACACTCGACGTCAGGAATGCCTTCAACTCCGCTAGATGGGTGGATATTCTGGACACGCTGGAAAACTCTTTTCAAGTTCCAGAATATCTAATGCGGCTTTTGGGGAACTACTTGAAGGACCGAAGCCTCCTCTACGACACGACACAGGGCCAACGAAGGATGGAAATTACATCGGGTGTTGCCCAGGGATCTGTCCTTGGTCCGGACCTGTGGAACGTGTCTTACGACGGGCTACTGAGACTTGAGATGCCAGATGAGTCGCGCTTGGTCGGTTATGCGGATGATGTTGCGGCTCTGGTCGCCGGACGCACCGTTGAACAAGCGCAACTTAGGCTAGGTATGCTAATGCGTGGAGTGAGGGACTGGATGACTACTCGCGGGCTCAGTTTAGCACTGGAGAAAACCGAAGTGGTCATCTTGACAAAAAAGAGAATCCCTAGAGTAAGGATGATCAGTATTGGAGATATACAAATCGAATCGAAGCCTTCGGTGAAGTACCTGGGACTACTGATCGACTCGAAGATGAGTTTCTCTGAGCAAATCAGGGCAACGGCTGAGAAGGCTGCTTCGGGAATATCGGCCCTGAGTCGACTTATGGCCAACGTAGGGGGACCCAGCCCATCAAAAAGACGCCTCTTGATGAGTGCTGTAGGGTCAGTGCTACTGTACGGAGCAGAGGTATGGGGCGACGCTCAGCAAGGAGGTACACCGAAAACGATTGACACAGGTACAGAGAAGAGGAGCACTGAGAATTGGATCTTCGTATCCAACAGTCTCCGACTCGGCGGTGAGAGTGATTGCAGGCGTGATACCTGTCGCCCTCCTTGCTAGAGAGCGCCACGCTATTTACCTGCGCCGAAACGAGGATACGAGGGAGATGGTTGTCCGCGAGGAGAGACAATACTCGCTCAACGATTGGCAGCAGTCTTGGGGGATTTGCACGAAGGGAAGGTGGACTGCGCGCCTCATCCCAGATGTGAGACCGTGGCTAAATCGAAGGCATGGTGAGACTGACTTCTATCTGACCCAGCTTTTGAGCGGGCACGGGTGTTTTCAGTCTTACCTGCACAAGATCGGTAAATCACGGTCTCCCGATTGTCGGTTTTGCCCAGGAGACGAGGACAATGCCTGTCACACATTTTTTGCGTGTATAAGATGGGTCACGCTGCGAAGGAAACTCTACAGGGAGACGGGAGAGCTCACCCCGGATAATATAGTTGCGGTGATGCTCGAATCGGTTGACAAATGGAACCAGGTGGCACATTATGCTCGGGCAGTCCTAAAATATAAAAGGGACTCACAGCAGCCGGAGGCGCTGGGGCTGGGGGATCGCTCTTCTGGCATTTCCTCTTCCCCTCTCCCCTCCCGCTAGGAAAGGGACTCCCCAGCTTGAAGGCGCCCCACAGCGTAACAAAACGAGACCTGGCCCGAAGTAATGTGTCAAACGGTTCCAGGCTAGGTTCTCAGATTGACAGGGGAGGTGTATAGTGGATAGTCCAAGGGTATCCTCCATGGGAGTCCCACACTGCCAGACTCGGCGGGCGTAAATGCCTTCACCTCCCTACCACAAAAAAAAAATCATGATAATCGATGGGATAGCTCCAAGTAAAGTTTTCCCCTGATTCGGCATCACTTCCACAAAATTTATTTGATCCTGTATAGATTCCCTAAAATTAGCATGTAAACTCCTTATGACTGGGCTCCCCTCATACAAACATCTTCACCGGCTATAACCGGGATACCGGAAAATAGCAAACCCACATACAATCAATGATTTTTCCTGTCCACTTATAGTTCCTTATGTAGTCCTCGTGGAGTAATGGTCATAGCACTCATCCCGTAAGCCGAAGTTCCCTGGTTCAACTCTCGTTGGAGGTAACGAGATTTAGATCTGGTTTAATAATCTGAACGTATCGCAGCTGGGTGGACGGATACACGGCCAAAGCATGATACTGACCGTACCACCTTGTGGAGTGCCAAAACATTCGATCATGATAATGAGATACTCTAACTATTACTAAGCGAAGGGCCGAAAAGGGCTGTAGTGCTACAACTTTTTTTGCATAGTTTCTTATAGCCAAAGGGTATTATAACCTCTTTAAATATCTCTACACAAAAAGCAACATTGAAAATGGAGCTTTATTTTAAAAAACTCTGTTTTAAATTCCCTATATTTGGAACACAATATTTGTGTTGTAAACTGGCTTGCAACACGAAAGCAGGAATACTAATTAGTTTGATGAGCACATAAACTCATCAAACTTCGTGAAGTAAATGTTTTGATGCTCAGGCACTTTAACCAGTGCACCAAATATAATGTTTTTTTTTGTTTATCACTCACTTCTATGAATTACACAAAATGCACTCAGCACTTAAGCACTGGCTGGTCTCTCAATCACACGAAACAACACAAAAGCTTCCACTGCACGAAAATAAAACAACCGCTTTCACTCGTGGTTCAGACTAGAATGAGAATTTTATTCCATCAATATCCAACGCTTAACAATTAACAGAATTGCTGATTGCACTATTCCCACATAGACGCACGAGAATATCAAGCGATACTTGATATGATCTAATCGCGGGTAAAAGTGCTGATGATGCGTCTATGTGGGATCCATGCATTACATTTCGATACAAAATTCGAAGCCACCAAACAAACAAATGTTACAATGTATCAAATGATACACTGCATGAATTTTAGGATGACTGGTAAATGTTACAATGTATCAAATGATACATTGTATGATTTTTATTATAGATTTTGATGGTTTGTCAAATTTTAGGTGATGTAATTGTACATTCCTCCCCCCCGTTGAAGGGTTCCTCAACCGCTGGTTTACACATTGATAGTGAAATCTGCATTGGAGTGCCGTCGTGGTGCTGGTGTCGGTTTCAAGTTATCGGAATTGTCGTGTCCCTGTTGTTGGCATTGTCCCTTACTGCAAATTATGACAGCAATTACAATCAGTATCCCCAAAGTGGTGTAACTGACTATCAGGGGTTGGTGTGTTGTTTGTTGGACATCATTGGGTAGCTCGGCGTTCCGTTGATCTTCTAGAAGTCGCTGTAGTGTGGTGAGTTCATCGATATCGGTAGCGTATGGTGTTGCAGCATGGTACTTCAAGGAGCCTAGGGCCGGTAAATCCTTAGATATGTTGAAGTTTGTGAAAGCTGTATAGGTTAGATGCGCGGTTGTATTGAAGACGCTGTAGCTGTACAGATTAAGTTGAGCATTTCTTAAGGAACACTCATGACGAATTTCAAGGAGCCCTGCATGTTCCAATGTGATTTGGAATGTGTTCGTGCCACAAACTGCGTTAAGTTTGACGGGTTCCTTAAATGCGAATATCCATTGATTCCTGGTTTGCAGCTTCACGCACACATATTGATCGATCACTCGTGCTAAGGGGCATAGTGTGCTGCTTATGTTGTTGAAAAGCTCGATTTCGCACGCCAGATAGCTGGAAGCTGGCGTATGTATTGTTTGTAGCCTGGAACAAATGAGGTGGTTGGTCTTGCTCTCCATGCATGTTCCGAGTATTTCGAAGGTGATTGGTAAGTAATTGTCCCCATGGTTGTTCACCGCTAATAATGAGAACTTCGGTTCAATGGCAACTATGGTGTTGTTGATTATAATTGGTATAGGCGTAATCCGAAACAGATGAAATTGTTCCTGGGCTGTGAGTGGCAACCTTACGTTGAAGATAAAGTAGTCCCGGGTGGCGGCACTTTTGATGGTCATCAATTTGTAAAATGCGGCTGGATCGTCATCCTGAATAGGTATTTGAAGCGGTGGTGCCAAATGAGATTTTATTTTGTGTATTTCGTGTTGGATCTGGCTGACTGGCAATAGCATTGGGCTGAGTCTTCCATGATGTGTATCAACAAGGACATCTATCAATAGTGCTTGGACTCTTTGTAGGCTGGATGCTCTTAGTGTCAGCTGGATGGCAATCGTGGTAATTAATTGAGTGATTAAGTGGTAGCGCAAGCAGTGCTATCAAGATAGTCAACATTCCTGGAGCCATTGTCATCTTTTGTCGTTTTTTTGGAGTGTCTTGACTGTTTGAATCATCGCTGGAGCTAGATAAGCTTTCGTAGCTAGGGTGTGATGGTCCTGATTCATCTTGGACATTTTGCTGGGAAGAAGGCCTGCCTGAATGGGATGGTCCAGGCGCATTCTCAGAGTCCTCAGGAATGGTGGGAGTTGACCGCTGTAGACTGAAGAAATCTTCAGTGGGTAATGGAGCTAATCGATGTATTGATCGTGTTCGCATCCCCTGTGCTGTTTTGACTTCCACAACTCGCACCATTCCATCATCACCCTTGATGACCTTTGAAATTATGACCACCATCATCCCTGGTTCAATGTTGGCAGATCGATCACGCCGTTTTTGCTTGGCCTGTAGTAGATTCAGATAATCCTGTGACCAGCGTTTCCAGAACTCCATTCTTAGCCGTTTTACAAGATCCCATCGACGCAACAAACCGGAGGTATTAGGCCCAGCATTGATGTCAACTTGTGCTGTTAAGGGCTCACCGATTAGAAAGTGACCTGGTGTTATAGCTTCTAAATCTCTTGGGTCTGTTGACATGGGAGTGATTGGTCTAGAGTTCAATACTGCCTCTACCCCAACCACAACGGTCTCCAGTTCCTCATACGTAAGTGAGGCCGATGAAACACTGCGCACCAAGAGATGCTTCGCTGATTTAACAGCTGCCTCCCACAGGCCACCAAAGTGTGGTGTTCTTGGAGGAATGAATTTGAACTGGGTTCCTCTTGAGCTGCACGCCCTGATGATGGACTCCTGAGCTGGTTGTGAGTATATCACTGACTCAAGCTCAGCCAACTTATTCCTTGCGCCAACGAAATTGGTTGCGTTGTCGCAGTAAAGCCTTTCGCAATGGCCTCTCCTTCCTAAGAATCGAATAAGGGAGCCAATGAACGCATCAGTTGACAGATCAGTTGCCAGCTCCAGGTGGACGGCCTTGGTGGCAAAGCAGCAAAATACTACAATGTAGGCCTTCTGAGGTTTTTTTACCTCGGACCTCATAGTGCACCCGAAATGGGCCACAAAAGTCCACTCCCGCGTTTATGAACGGTCGAGCAGGCTGGACTCTAGCTCTCGGCAGATTTCCCATAATTTGACTCATGAGAGCTGGTTTTGCCTTGGAGCAGGTTATGCAATGGTGCACAATTGATCTCGCCATGATTTTTCCCTTAATGAGCCAGAACCTCTGCTGGGTTTGGTTAAGCAGCGTTTGTGGGCCACAGTGAAAGTTTTGATCATGGATGCTCCTCATGAGCAATTTGACCAACGGGTCATTGTAAGGAAGCAACATAGGATGTTTGGCATCATATGAGCTTGACGAATTTCGAAGACGACCGGAAACTCGGATGATTCCGTCTCCATCGATAAATGGTGTCAGATCCGAAAGATGGCTTCCCTTTTTTACCATGTTGCGTTTCTTGAGGTGGCTCAGGTCATCCTTGAAGTCGTTTGCCTGTATGGTGCGAACGATGGAAATCAGGGCCTTCTGCAATTCTTCCGGTGCCAATGAAATATGTGCAGCTCTGTTAGATTGTGGTTGTCTGGCGTGACGGCTAAAACGAAGCATGTATGCAACTATCCTCTGCAAGGTTGTGAAGGAGTTGTGGTGGTTGATCAGATACATGATATCGACTGGTGTTGTGACGGCAGCGGCGGTCACTCCTGGTTTCTTCTGTTTGAGTTCTGTTGAACTGCTGGATGTTATCTGATTGATATTTTTGTGGAAAGGGCCTGGCCACGAGGCCTCACTGCCATGCAGAAGCAAGGGACCATAGAACCAACTGTTTGATGATGCCAGCCTGCGAGCCGACATTCTGCGGGAAACTATGTCAGCTGGATTATCAGCGGATCTCACATGACGCCACTGATCAGATAATGATCCCTCCTGGATTCTAGCCCCTCTGTTGGCCACGAAAGTTTCAAACGATGATGATGGTGTATTGATCCATGCGAGAACCACCTCCGTATCGCTCCAGAAAAACATTGGACGTTCTTCGTAGTTCAGATCCTTCTTCACTCTTGTGGCAAGCTCGACTCCCAAAAGAGCCGCGCACAACTCCAGGCGTGTTATTGGTTGTGTTTTAAGAGGTGCCACTCGAGATTTTGTGCACAGAAGCCGAACAATCACCTTCCCACCCTGATGAATAGATCGGAGGTAAACTGCCGCTCCATAAGCCTTCTGGGAAGCATCCACAAAAACATGAACCTGCACTGATCTGGGCGTCTGCTGGGAGAACATGTGCCGTGGAAAACGTATGTCCTGCAAGCACTTGATGTCGTCGCGGAATGATCTCCACGATGCTTCCAAGTCTGAAGATAATGGGTCATCCCAAGAGCCATTTAGTTGCCATAGCTCTTCAATGAACATCTTTGCGGTCACTACTATTGGTGAGAGTAGCCCTAAGGGGTCGAATATCCTAGCCAGTTCTGAAGTAACGGTGCGCCGTGTGATTGCTTGCTCAGCAGACTGGTTGACTCTTATGAGGAATTGGTCGTCGTTTGGTCGCCACATTAGCCCCAATGTCTTGATGGTATTTGCTTGAAGTCCCTCAAGATCCAAGTCAACCTCTTGATGCTCAACTGGTATGTGATCCAGAAGTCTCTGATTGTTTGCGCACCATTTGTGCAAATTAAAACCAGCGAGTCCCAGTAATTCAGACAATTGTTTTTGCATCTCGATGGTCTCGATTAATGAGTTGGAGCCCACCAATCCATCATCCACATAGAAATGTTCCTTCAGGGCGACAGATCCTAATGGATATCTCAGGTGGTTATCCTGTGCGAGCTTCAGGAGGCACTTGGTTGCCAAGTAGGGTGCAGCACGGGTACCATATGTAACAGTGTTCAGTTGATAGTATTTAGCGGGCTGCATAGGATTATCACGCCACAGGATAAGCTGGTATCTTCTATCTTCTGGATGCATCAAAATCTGACGATACATCTTCTGAATGTCGGCAGTAAAGACGTAGGTTGGAACGCGGAAACGGAGCAGAATGGTGAACAACTCCGGTTGAACTGTTGGTCCAGTGTGTAATATGTCATTAAGTGACATGCCGGACGTGGTTTTTAATGATGCATCAAAAACCACTCGAAGCTTTGTGGTTGAACTCTCGGGCTTCAGCACGTAGTGGTGTGGTATGACGTAATGATGGTAACTCGGAGGCACTTATTCTGGACATGTGGCCCAATGATTCATACTCCCTCATGAAATCGTTGTATTGTTCACGTAAGGATGAGTCCTTTGCCAATCGTTTCTCCAGAGAACAGAGTCGATTAAATGCCGTTTTCTTTGACTCTCCCAACGCGGCGGCTCCATCCAAAAAAGGCAATCGCACCATGAAACGACCATTCTGCACCTTCCTAGTGTGTTCCACAAAGTGGCTCTCGCAACGCTTCTCGGCCAACGACAGGGATGGTTGATTGTCCGAAACCTCATCAATTCTCCAGAATCTCTCGACAAGCTCGTTGATACTTTGCTCCTCTGGCGTGAATACACCACACGTAACATGAGATGAATCGGCTACGTTGATCCCCCCGGACATCACCCAACCAAGGAAGGTATTTTGGAGAATCGGCCAACCTTCGGCTAGTCTTATTTGGCCTGATCTTAGGCGCTGATGATGAAATTCAGCCCCTAAGAGGATGTCTACATGTTCAGGTTGATTGAAAGTGGGGTCGGCTAAGGAAACTGTTGCTGGTATTGACCATGAATTGATATTAACATGCCTTGATGGTTGTTTGGACACAATCTCTGGAAGTACAAATGCTTCAAGTCTGGTCGAGTAATTTGTGACTCGGGAGAAAGCTTCTAACTCGATTCTTCGTCTGGAGTTCCTTGCAGCTCCACCAATTCCTTCAATTTGCAAATCCGCTTTGTGTGACACCAACCCCAATCGTTTAACAAGCCTCTCGGTCGCCAAATTGACCTGAGATCCGGAATTGAGCAATGCTCTGTTATTTTTGCGGTGCCAAGGAGAACATATGTGTGGCGATCATGAATGGACGAGGCTACAAAAGACGGTGAACTGGATGGTTGGATGTCCTTTTGAGTACGCTTGTTGTTGTCTTGCCCTCTTTTGGGCTGCTGAACTGTGTCGAGATGGAGGAGAGTATTGTGCTTATGGTTGCACCTGGTGCAGGCTCGTAAAGTACATGCACTGGCCTTGTGCCCTGGTCGAAGACAATTGACACACAATTTGTTCTTCTGGATACACTGGAGCCTGGTTGCAACTGGCATTTGCAAGAACTGCTTGCAAGAAAACATTGGATGTGCTGATTGCTTGCACACAATGCAGAGTGTATTTCTTTTGTCGGGGACAGTGGTTGTTGTGAGGGATCTTGCTGAGCTCGGTTTATCCCTGTGACCGATGGATTCAAGTGACTGGAACCGAACTCTTAAAAAATCCAAGAATGCCCGTATTGACTGATTCTCCTTTGGCTTGGTGATGGATTGCTCGTACAGTGTGCGGCTCTGCTTATTCAACTTTTTAACAAGAAAGTGGAGAAGCAGTGGATCCCAAGTCAAAACCTCCACCCCAAGATTGCTCAGTGCGAGAAGGCCTTCATGGACGGTATCATGAAGGTTTTTTACTATTGATGATGTTGGCGTGTCAGTGGTAATGGCCGGCGAGCTCATAATCTTCGAAATGATAGCTGAAGTTAATAGCCTTTTGTTATTATATCGGCTTTGAATTACGTCCCAGGCTGAAGTGTAATTCGCTTCCGTCAATGGAAGGTGTCGAATGAGCTTCTCTGCCTCGCCAGTAAGATGGTTCTTCAAGTACCACATTTTTTGTATTGCAGGTATTGATTGTAGGTGTATCATCTGCGTAAACATGTCACAGAATTGACTCCATCTGAGGTAATCACCATCAAACGTTGGAATAGTGACCTTGGGAAGGCGTATTGATAAGGCACCTGTGTTGGTAGCAACCTGGTTCATGAATATTGGTTGTGATGTTTCTGTCGTCATCAAACTCTCCCTAACGATGTCTTCCAGCCTTATGTATGCCTCCATGTCGTAAACTGTAGGATCATCATCAAGTTCGAGGATAGAGTAGTGAAGGTCCTCAATTTGGCTCCACAACCCCTTCACCAGATTGTGCACCAAGCTCATACACTGAGGGCTCATTTCTGTTGATAATCTCGTTAAATGGCGATGAGCAGTCGCCATGATAGCCTTTTGGCGGCGTATTAACGTGGTTATCTCCACTGGTTGTGCGGAGTGGCGGTTAATTGGGCTTGGTTTGTGATCCTTCACACCACGATCCTTTTCATTTTTCAGCTCAGTGCTCTGAATATTGTCCACTGGTTGTGCGGATTGGCGTTGAGTTGGCTTGGGGTTATGATCCTTCACACCATGATCCTTGTCATCTTTCAGCTCGGTGCCCTGAATGCTGTGAAGTTCACTTTGGAAAATCTCCTGGTATTTTGTCACCAAGTTTGCGACCTGGTTGTAGTAATCCGTGTGGAAGTAGGAATGTTCAGTGGGAACTGGATCCAATGCACGGATTTCGTTGTCCGTTTCTTCAAATCTATCCCATGCAGCTGACAGCTCTCGAAGGCACCTTTCAAAGTAGGAGCTTGTTTCCCTTTGTGCACTATCCTTGTTGTAGTTACGGATCAGTGTTTGCATTTCCTCTCCAGTTTTCTGTTGCTCTGTGGCTAGCTGGTCCATGTTGATTGATATGGTGTGGCAGATTCACCGAATGGAAGTTCACTCGAAGGATCTTGAAGGATCACCAGTCGTACTACTCGAGGTGGCGTGAATATGTATCACGTCGGGGTCACCAAAAAATGTTGCAAACTGGCTTGCAACACGAAAGCAGGAATATTAATTAGTTTGATGAGCACATAAACTCATCAAACTTCGCGAAGTAAATGTTTTTATGCTCAGGCACTTTAACCAGTGCACCAAATATAATGTTTTTTTTTTGTTTATCACTCACTTCTATGAATTACACAAAATGCACTCAGCACTTAAGCACTGGCTGGTCTCTCAATCACACGAAACAACACAAAAGCTTCCACTGCACGAAAATAAAACAACCGCTTTCACTCGTGGTTCAGACTAGAATGAGAATTTTATTCCATCAATATCCAACGCTTAACAATTAACAGAATTGCTGATTGCACTATTCCCACATAGACGCACGTGCACTTTGTATGCTACAAAAGTGCTGACGCTTGTGGATGACGAGAATATCAAGCGATACTTGATATGGTCTAATCGCGGGTAAAAGTGCTAATGATGCGTCTATGTGGGATCCATGCATTACATTTCGATACAAAATTCGAAGCCACCAAACAAACAAATGTTACAATGTATCAAATGATACACTGCATGAATTTTAGGATGACTGGTAAATGTTACAATGTATCAAATGATACATTGTATAATTTTTATTAAAGATTTTGATGGTTTGTCAAATTTTAGGTGATGTAATTGTACAATTTGAATCGTTAAGGAAAACATTATTTGCTAATGGATTCCAGCGAATATTGTTTTTAATAATCTTTCGCTTTCTAAAGTTTAACTTTTCATTCATACTTCTGAGGCATTATCTTGCATATTTGTGAAAATCATGAATGATTCCGATACGATCTCAAATCAATGTTTATACATTTAGTAGCCATATTTAGCCATATTTAGCCATATTTAGCCATAGTGAGTGAGAAATTCTGCTCATTCGTTCCATCATATCATACAACATATGCCTCCGTATAGCAGCCATTCAATCCATCTGTGTCCATCATAAATAGGTTTATATTTTATTGGAAAAGATATTTAATTATTTTTGAAGCATTACTTATAGATTAACCAAACCGAGAAACTCCGCCGTAGGTGGTCCCAAGCCCGTTTGAGAAAGGAGGAGGGAACCCCTTTTGTTGCCAATCCATAGATTCCATGATTCCTCATCCCAAACTCCCCAATTAAATGATAGTAAATGCTCTCGGGGTGCACAGTGGGTTTACTGGTTCCCCAATAATGGGACATTAAATACCGAAAAAAGCTAATAACTGTAAATACATCTACAGCTCAGCTACTAAATCCTACTTACACCTCCGTAAGAGGGTGAAGGCGAATCTTCCGCGCCTCATAACGGAATCGACGTAATAACCATGCCACCGGAATGGAGGCTGGACTACGGGCTAACTCCCCATCCCTGGCAAACCTAAAAATGTTTCGAAACCTGCAGATGGGCCTGGGAATGGATTGGACTCACGGCTACGACCTCGCGAACGAAAAAAGGACTTTGGCGTTGGATCTTGGAATGCCAGATCACTCAATTACCCTGAAACTGTTAAGGACCTTTTACAACGGGCGAGACAATACAAATTAAAAATACTGGCAGTCCAGGAAACGAACTGGACTAGAAAAGACATTCAAGACATGAGATCGCACACAATTTTCAAAAGCGGGAAGCCTACTGGAAAATGAGAGGTCGGAGTGGCCTTCATTGTGGGTAGGAAGTTCAAATCGCACGTTATTGATTTTAAGGCAGTCAATGAATGGTTGTGTGTGATCCGCATAAAAGCGAAATTCTTCAAAATTTGGCCGGCACGCCCGACCGAAGAAAATCACGAAGAGCCAAAGGAAATGTTCTACAATCACCTGGAAAGGCTAGTCGACGTATTGCCCACAAACGACACAAAAACATTTCTGCATGATTTCAACGCTAAGGTTGGCAATGAGCTATCTCATCGGGGAACGACTGGAGGATATAGTCTGTACGATGAAATAAATGACAACGGCCAGTGCCGGATTGACTTTGCATGTAGCAGAAATCTAGTCATACGTTCGACTTGCTTCCCACATCGACGCATTCATAAAATGACCTGGGTATCTCCCGATCGCAACATACAAAACCAGCTCGATCATGATCCAATAACGTTGGGCCTCGAGCATACTTGACGTCCGTACATACTGAGGAGCCAATTGTAACTCATATCATTAATTAATCAAATAAACCTACCGATGTCGTATGTCAAAGGCATATTTGGTGAAGACCAGCCCGCTACAAAAATTTGGCATCGAAAGGCTCCAAACGGCGTCTGTGGCCGAAAATTTCACGGAGACCCTCGAAACCAGCTACCTCCGATCTTATCGGACACATCGTTAAAGACGAGCAACGAGCTCTGGATGGTAGTTAAAGCGGCTATGAGGACCGTGACAGAACAGACAATCGGACATCAAGCCCGGCGCAAAAGGAATGATTGGTTCGGTGATGAGTGCCAGAATGCGTTAGATAAAAAGAATCAGGCGTACAAGGAATACGTAAGGAATAAAACCAGGACGAAGATAGAACATTATGAAAATCTCAGAAGAGTAGCGAATAAGATAATTAGGATTAAGAAAAGAAAATACTATGACGACCAATTGATGAAAAGTATAGATGTAAGTTTAGCGAGCAACAACACAAAACAAGCACACAAAGTAGTGAAAAGCCTGAAACGTGGTCATCAGCCCAAAACCATGCGCTGTCTGATGACATCGGCAAAATTATCGCTGATGAAATCAAGATTAAGGAAAGATGAGCATCATATATCAAGAACCTCCTTAATCCTCCGAACAGCTCCAGTGCATCGAAGCCTAAAGATGTCTGCGGAGAGCTTCCATTGGCCCCACCAACTCTGTATGAAATTTGTTCCATCATCAAAGCCCAAACGAATAATAAAGCGCCGGGCATCGATGAGATTCCAGTAGAGCTCGTCAAATATGGTGGCAGTAGTGTTCATCAAGCTATTCACAAAGTCATCCAGCACATTTGGCAACAAGAACATACGCTTATGCCGAAAAGGTGGTGCCAATCAATTATATTCCCTATCCACAGAAAGGTGACAAGCTACAGTGCAAAAATTATAGAGGCATATCACTACTTTGTACGGCTTACAAAATATTTTCTAAATTCTTAAAAAATAAAAACGGATCATAAGCCAACAGTGTTATTGGGGAGTATCAAGGTGTTTTTAGACGGGTAAATCAACGATAGACGACAGTATTGATCCTAACGTACTTTACCAAATAATGCTTTGCTTTGGCATCCCAGCCAAATTGTTTTGTCTTACTAAAGTGTCAATGACGTCGACGACCACTCAAGTCCGCATCAATAACCAACCCACTGATGCCTTTGACATAAATATCGGACTAAAGCAGGGAGGTGAGCTGGCCCCATTGGTATTCAAATGGGCTCTGGAGTACGTCATACGGAAACTACCTGTCGATACGTGAGGTACATTCCTATACAGGTCGAGCCAAGTAGTAGCCTATGCGGACGGCATCAACATTTTATCACGGTCATTAAAACTGCCAAAGAACTTTTCCTGATACTCGACAGCGAAGCAAAATTAGTAGGACTACAAATCAACGAAAATAAAACAAACCTCATGAGGCAGTCGCGGAAAAATACCTCAGGCCCACAAAATATCACACTTGGCGAATACAGTATTGAAAATGTTAACGAATCGATCTTGAAGACCAGCTACATACTCAGGAGAACAAAGCTCCAAGTATACAAATCTGTGATAAGACCTGTGTTATGCTATAGGTGTGAAACATGGACCCTAACCCAGGCATCTGCAAATATATGGAACACCTTTGAGCGACGGGTCCTGAGGCAAATAATTGGTGCAAAGCTAGACGGGGACCAATGGCGAATTCGATACAACCATGAGCTGTACACGTATGACATTTTTGACGAACCAGTGGTCTCAGCGATTATAAGACTGCGGAAGCTGCAATGAGCTGGCCACATGAATCGTAACGACAAAGAACGGATTCCCAAAAGGTATTCGTTGGGAGAACTGAAGGCCGGATACCAGCGGTTAAACCAAGGAAACGCTGGTCTCACTCACTTGACGAAGACAGTTCATGGCTGCTCGGATTTCGGAATTGGAGGACGCGGTCAATGGACCGGGACAGTTGGAGGCACTATTTTCAGGAAGCAAAGGCCCGAAAGGGGCTGTAATGCTAAGAAGAAGAAGAAGAAGAAGAAGAATCTAATGGAGGGATTTCGTTCATGATTTATAAAAAATAACATGAAATTATGTAAAAGTTAGGAAGTGATCAGATAAAAAAGAAAATGATGGTATTTACTGATATTTTCATTTGTTTATGACTGCTAAAATAACCTGAATCGTGTTCATGTTTAAAAATTGTATAAGCTTTGCCTGGCCTCAATTTGAGTTTCAGCCGGAGTCACTAGTGTAGATCTCTATAAATTAGCTAGTTAGCTGCCTGTTCCATCTATACCATGTAGCAAATTACCTATTTCAGACATGAGTTTGTTCGAGAGTTCAGCTCCAAAATCCGTTTTTAGCTTACTAAAATGTCCAAATTTTAAAATAAATTTATTAACTATACCTACTGCTATATTATGTGCTACTACGAATTTTGTTAATTCACATTGTAGCGTCAATATATATCTGTAACCGTTAGATATACGATGTGGACCTACTGTGTCTACGCCTATCGTTTGAAAACTTGCCGATGGCGCATCTGTTTTCAGCATTTTTTCAGTTGTGGGTCTAACTTGCTTGCTCATCCGACAAGTCTTACAACCATTTACGTGCTCTTTGATCATGCTATTCATGTCCTTCCAACAAAATTTTTGCTATACGCGTACTTCCTTGTTGCAACGTATTAAAAATACTTTTGAATTTGTGTTTGTCCATGGATTTAAATATTTCATCATTTTTAGATAAAGAAATTTCACTGATATTTTCTTGTCTGGTAAATTCCAACAGCTTTTCTAGTATTGAAACGAGTTCCAAATTAGACTTATCGCTATCGCTCTCTTCTGAACGTTTATCAGCACTTTTCGTTAATAGCTTAGCATTGGTAGAAACGTGTTTCTTACCAGATTTATTGCTATAACATGCTTCTTTATAGTTTCTAGTATGTACTATTTTATTTTCATTATTTGTACCGTGCATCATTATGAGTTTCAGTTCTGGTATATCAGTAATGTGAGACAGACTTGTGCAATTCCAACAATAGAGTTGACCAGATTCTATTTCGGTGTGGGTGCAACCGTTGTCGACTTTCTTTTCATTCTTTGTACTCTTCGCCATGCCCCTGGTTACAACTAGTAACTTCCGTTTAACACTTACATCAGTGTTTGGAGGTATCATTGATTTGAGTTTGTCTGAATCCGATTCGATTCTAGACAAGGTATCCGCATTGGTATTCATGCTGCCTTTCTTGTAAACTATCGTGAAGTCATAGTCGGATAAATCTACAAGTATCCTCGTTAATTTTGAAGATGGATTCTTGTGACTGAACAGCGATACAAGTGGTCTATGGTCACTTACCACTATGAATCTACTACCGTAAAGGTAAGATCTAAAGAAATTTATCGCCCAATGTATTGCTAGTAAATCTTTCTCAATAGTTGGTTTGTTGATATTATGTTTTGCTAACGATTTACTAGCGTAAGATATTGGCAAGTCAGAATCAATTTCAGCTTGTGACAGAACTGCTCACAATGCATAATTAGATGCGTCTGTGAACAAATGGTTTTTCAAAATTTGGGTAATGCAAGATAGGTGGTTTAATGAGTTTTGCTTTTAAGGTCTTAAAGGCTTTGCGAGAATCTTCAATCCAATTAAAGGTAACATTTTTCTTTAACAGAGGATTAAGGCATTTGGCGGTTTGTGCAAAATTCGGAACAAATACCTGTAGTAGTTACAGAAAGCTACAAATCTTCGTAATTAATCCGCGTTCCGTGGTACCAGGTAGTTTTTGATGATCTCGTACTTTGACGAGTCGGTTTTGATACCTTTATCAGTTATTAAATGCCCTAAGGACACTACCTTCGATTTCAGAAATTGACATTTTGCAGGGTTTAATTTTAAATTGTTTTTACGCAGCCTATTTAATACCTTGCTAAGATTGTCGTTGTGATCCTTGATACTGCTTCGTGACTCAAACCACTTAATGCAATGGTTAACATTCTTTGAAAATTATTAGATGAAATTTTCAAACGAAACGGTAAGCTTTTAAATTGATAATGACCGTTCCTTCTTACTCAGGCCCATAAGGAAATTAATTAAAGTACCTGACGTCACTTCACGTACTGGAAACAGCTGCTCAGTATTCCTGAATTTCCGAAAACAGCTGATCCCAAAACTTGAAAGCAGCATCTCAGTAGGCCGAAAGTAGGCTTTTAAGATTGTCAAATTTAACATTTCTCAGATGAAATTTAGCTGAAATGATACAAACGAGAAGGAAATACATATATTTTCGCGCTGATGTCTTCGATGCTGTAGTAATCTAAGAACTATGGCTCTAAAAGCAGCGCTGACACAGGCACACAGCACGAACGCAATTTAATAAGGATTCAGTCGATTCAGTCACCTTCCCCATCGCAACACTCGTTTTTTTTTTCGCAGGAATAATAAGTGGAAAAATTTCCTTTGTACTTAACACCCGGGAAACAAAATTCTAAAAATGTTTAAAAAAATTTCTAATGTGTAGTATCTTATTACAATATCTTTTGAAGATAATTTAACGAATTGCGGTGTAACGCGGTATGCAAATGCTTAGAACGAAACGGTTAACCCCTTTTAATTATGAATGCTAAAATCATTGTATCATTTAACCTGTTAATTATGAATGCTAAAATCATTGTATCATTTAACCTGTTAATTATATGAACGCTAAAATCATTGTATCATTTAAACCCCTTAAAATTTGTCTAATTCTTCCGATTTTCCCACCTAATTACGCCTAATTATCATAAACGACAAATTGCCTTCAATTGATAACTTAATTGAACCTACAAAAGACAGTGAAAAGGGAAATTGCAAATACCGCCGTCATAAACTACAACTGATAAGGAAAAAGTACATTTGATAGCAACAAAAAAACCTTCAATTGTGTGATTTCCCCCTTTCTGAATGGGTTCGTATTGTTCTACTTGCCCATAAAGTGTCGTAGTTGCTTGAGTGTGGAGAATATTAAATTGTGCTTGCGAAATTTGCATGCTATTGCGTCGTAAATCATGAAAATGGGTGATAACTACATAACAACATTGGAATTATCGGGGAGAGTGGCGCCGGCAAGTCGAGTCTTATGCTTCGTCTCACAAACGAGGAATTGGATGGAGATGGGGAGTGTTTCGCTCGTTTTCGATTGAATACGAGTTCCGAATTACGTTGGACGGTGAAGTGATTTGTTCTGATTGATTTTATTTTGCGTTGCATGCTTGAGTTTTTCATCCAAGCCATCGCCAATATCGTTCGGGATCTTGCATTTGTATTAGCAGTATTGTGTGACGAAAAACGAAATATGCACATAGACATAACGTCATCTCAGTTACGCTTACTCCGGCGTGTCATCGCTCCATCGCATGCTCCGGAGTTACATCTTGGTGTTGTTTTGTAATAATCCCTTTAAAGCGGTTTGAGTAGCGATCCCGCTATAGAAATTGCATTTCGAAAAGTCAAGTGGAATTACGGGGATTGTGGGGAGTCGGTTATGGATTTTCACGGCGGTCACGTCGGATGCGGAAAGAAACTTATCATGTCGTAGGGTGTTAATATCGAAATTACCAAATACGCGTTAATGATTGCCTATTCGAATGCATATGTTAGGAAATCGGAAAGTTATCGTGGGTGAAAATAGTACAAGAGCGGTGGTGTTCATTACGGTTTCCAAGAAAAAGTGCTCGGGAATTTGGCATTTGGATGCAATAAGTGGAAGAAGATAAAATTGTTGTGGGGTTTGCGTTGGTTGAATGACGGAAAGACCGTAAATGTTTTTGGAACGGGAAAATTGATTTGAATGTGAATAAATGAGTGTCAAGTGAAAAAGAAAAATCCGCAATTGATTTATGCTTTGAAAATGGAGAGTTTTCTTTGCGGTTCTTCGTGCTGCTTCTGCGAGGTGTTGGCGATCGCGGAAAAGTTGGTGGTGCGTTGCTGCTGAAGCGTGTGCGCGACAAAGAAAAGCGTGTTTGCATCTTCCGTACAACAAAAACGAACGTTGTTGTTCAGCAGCGGAAAAAGAAAAACTTGGCGCTCGTTGTGCGCAAGTGACGTACGAAAGTAAAATTGGAGATTGCTAGTCGGCCTTGGGTTTTCCTGCTCGCGCGGAAAACTGCTCAAGTGCAAGATAGTGTTGTGTGCGCCGGGAAAGCAGGAAATTCGCGTGGATCATTTCTCGTGAATATCACGGACTGTCTTGTGGAAACACGTCATCGCGGACGAAACTCTGGGAATAATTTTATTACCGGAAAAACTAACGAGGATTAGTTATTTCTATCCGTTTTAGTTATTTATTTCCACCCGACAAATAGTGCTCAGTGCAAGATTGCGGGACGTGAAATTTTAGTTTGTTTGATCTCAACTGTTACAAATTTTCGGTCGTCAGCAGACAACAAAGGGAAGTTATTCGTCAAGATAACGGGAAAGCCAAAACGAAAACAGTTTCAGTTTTGCCTGCTCGTGGAAGTAAATTTGTTGGGACTGTGCTGCAAGAGAGGGGGAAAATATTCTAGCGAAGAAACTCAAAGCCCGGATTTAAACATTTTTTTTATCGCGCGTCACTTGTACTGATCCATGCGCGCCAGAAAGTTTTAATGTGTTTCGTGCTGGATTTTTCACGAATTCAACCAAGAAGCCGAAAAGGAAATTCTAAAGAAAAACGTTTTAATTTGCATGAATCTCGTTATCACGTGTGCGTTTTAGCATTTACCAAAAGAAAAAAAAAGAAGAAGAAAAGTTGACAACGAAAATATTCCAGAAATATCGCGAGTGCTTTTAACTAATTTGCTATGCAGTATTATAACTTTACAGGACTTACTCACCTCGTCAACGAGCGCTCGTCGTCGGAAAAGGTTGGGTAAGTTCCCCTATTGTTTCATTTTTATATATACCAATTGTTTCATTTTTTTTATATATACCAATTGTTTCTTTTTATTCAATTTATTCAATTAAGTGGGGTAATCTTTAATATATACTGCAAATACTAATTATATCAATATTAAAAAATGTTTTAATATATACACTGAATAATTTTTGTTGAACTATTTTGATTTCTTTGCTTTGTATTTACGAGAAATCAATGAAATTAAATAAAATGATGAATTAAACGGTAAAAATCGGTCTTTCCCTTCCGGTCTTTTCCAATCGGGTATAGGACCCGGTACGGTGGCAGGCTTCCACCCCAAAATATGAGCCAGCCACCGGGTACTTAAAAATTTTTCTGTTTCAGGAGACTTAATGGGTTGAGTGGCCCAAGCCAAGTGCCTTTTTATGGCATAGAGTTATGCAATTCAATTGTATAATTCTATGACATAAATTGGTCACCGGGGTACTCCCCTTCTGATGGGAAAGCTCATATAATTCAAGTTGTATGAGTTTTCCACTCAGAAGAGGAATACCTGGCCACTTCAACGATTTAACATTGGATTTATTCCGGTTGGGTGGGCATGAAGGGGCTCCACCACCACCCGGTTGCCCCTCTTTCATTTGTGGGCCCTGAATGTATTTGGGTAAGGACGAGGTCACCCCCAAATTAGTCTTTCTTGTCAGGTTGCACTTGTTCTCGCAACAAGTCGTAATTCCTTCGTGGAGGTTATCTACTGATTTGCGACTTCGGTCGTCCTCTCGAACTCTGCAAGCAATTCGTGAATGCGAAATGTTTTGTAGTGAGTCCTCGTGCCGGGGAAACGAACCCGCCCCACGACACCGCAATGCTAGCCTGCCAGCGCATTCACGCGTCTCCGGACGAGGGCATTCTCGGCAGGAATCAACACCTTCCTCTGCCGAGGCAGCAGAACATCGCTGCGGTCCTTCACGGACATATGAAAATCTCTTATTCACTACAAATGGCGCCCAACGTGGGGCCCGAAAAGCCCGGCTGTATCATCAGTCGTGAGCACGAGACAGTCCATCGTCTCTAGGTGTCCCCACAAGGTGTTAGAAATTTTGGCGGGTAGATAACTCCCGAGGGTTTTTGCACTAATCGTGCCCCAGCAGCCGAGTAACTTCCGAACGTGTGTTGTCTTCGGACATCAATATCGTTTGGTCCTTCTTTTGATTTATACCTTGGTGGTTTACCACCATTGTATAACTAGTAAGGCCAAATTATATTAGAGTCCCTTTTTGTGTTCGGAGGTTATTATCCCAACATCTATTTTGCGGAGGATTCTGATCCGCTCCCCAAACCAGCGGTGCCTAAGTGTCTTAAATTACATGGATTTTGATTTCATGTGATTGGCTGATTAGCTAATCCATGACTATCCATGACAAGACACGCGCTGCTTGTGGATTAGAATCCCACCCTGGGCTGACAAGCTGTAACTTGAGAAGTTTGCTAATGAGGGATCACTTCGGAACCCTGATTTTCATGGTGCCACAAGAGAGTGTCCCTGAAACGTTTTAGAAGGATTGTGCCATGGTGTCCATACTTGGGAGGAAGGACGGAAAGGAAAGACCGATTATTTTTTTTTGATAACTTAAAACTTTTTCTTGAAACTTTATCATACATTCTTTTTGTGAGGTTCGACTATAGTTCGCCACTGACGGCCACTTACAAATTATAAATTTTGCATCATTTTTTTCACATTTTCATTATTTATATATATATATTTATTTAGGTTTTTAGTTAGCAATTTAAATTTCTTTTAGCATGCCCACCAAAAGAACTCCCGAAAGGAGAAAGTTGCGGTCGGATGCCGGACCAGCTCTATTGTGTTCCATCTGTCACGAGGACATGGACGAAACTACAAGCCAGAGGTTGCAGTGCGGACACAGGCTACATCAGCTGTGTTTGGCACAACTGCGGCAAACTTCATCCACGTGCCCGCTCTGTCGACAGCCTTTGGAAATCGCACAGCCAGCAACAGAACGACCTCAGTCCTCCAGTACAAGTGGAGCTGTCCCCAAAAGCGGACCCCTTCCATCCACTACAAGGAGTGCACGAGACGATGACTACAGGGCTGAAGCAGTTCCGCCTGCAGAAGAAGCGAGGACACCGGTGGCTGTGGAAGCCACAGTTCTACGAGATCTAATGGCGCTCGTACAGGACATGTCCACCCGGCTCGCCTCTCTAGAGAGCCAGAGAGAGAACCCCGCACCATCCCGGCCAAGAACTCCTCCTATGTGGGATTCGGACCCAAATCCGTGGGACTTCCCAGTAGACTCGCGGCGTGATCCCGAACGGATCCGGCCAGGTACAGCCATGAATCCGTTGGCTCCAGTTTACCGGCCCCGATTGAGCCAAGCACCGCCACCAAATCAGGCTCCCGTGATTCCGCCGGACCAACGCTTCCATCCACACGACATGTATCGGCTGAAGCCGACACAGATCCCCAGCATCATCCAGGGATGGAATCTACATTTCAGTGGGGAACCCAATACGATAACGGTGGAGGTTTTCATAAGTCGGGTGGAGTCACTCATTGAGCAGATGCTAGCAGGAGACCGCACAGCGCTCGCAGGATACCTGCCAATGCTGCTTAGGGGAGCAGCCCTGGAGACATATTGGAGGATACATTCAGCTCCACCATCCATACGCTGGTCACGGCTGAAGGAGGTACTCCGCATGGAATACCCTACGGTCGACATGGACGAATTAGTCCTGGATAAGATGAATGCTAGATGGCAGCGTCCGGACGAGTCCTTCCATAAATATCGAGCCGATATCCTTCGGTTGAATGACCAGCTGTCAGAGCCATTGTCTTCTACCCAAATTCTTCGCCTGCTAAAGCGCAATCTAAGACCGGAGATTCGTCGGCATATCGTGAACTCCGATCCACAGAGTATGGAGGCCCTGCTGAGAAATGTGCGTCGTATAGAAGGGTTTGAGGAAGACCTACGGGACCGGCCATACTTACTAACCAGGACGGGTCCTCGACGAGGAATCGCGGAATTGGCCCCAGATTATACCACCCTAGATCTGGAGGATGATTTGGACCCAGACCAGCTTGCTGTAGCGGCGGTGGGAAGTCTTACGACCTGCTGGAATTGTCACCAAACCGGACACCGGTTCATTTCATGCCGCGCAGAACGTAAGGTTTTCTGCTACGGTTGCGGCAAGCCGGACACTTACTTCCCGGACTGTTCTGAATGTGCCGCACGAAAAAACGGCCAAAAGAGTACCCGACCACCTCAGCGGTACTCGAAACCCCAGCAGTAGCTCCTCAGTCAGCGGCTCACCCCAACCAACCTGACGTTAACCCACCAGCCATAACCATTACGACTGCGGATGTTCACTCTCTTCCGGAGACCTCACCAACGACAATATTAAAACGACCATCGCAGTCACTGCCAGAAGAACCGCGGCAGCCTCAAGTACGCACGCTAAAACCTTATCATGTTAGACTGCAGGAATATCGGGTGGCTCGAGAGCGAATATTTGCTTCCGAAGTCGTCACTTCCCGTTCGTGCACGACAAAATGGTCAACCCGTCGTTGGCGGAATTTCCGCAAGAGAGTGCGCACCTGCCGTCAAACCGTAAACTCTTGTAACATCTCGGAGGTTGCTGAGAATGAGATCAGACCTTATCATCCAATTAAAGTGTTGGGCGAGACCGTGTTTGCATTGATCGACACGGGTGCCAGTATCAGTTGTCTTGCCTCGAGCTTTGGCTCGAAAGTGCTCCAAGAATACCCGAACTTGATTAAATCCTGGCGCACTGAAATCAGTACAGCTGATGGCACCAAACACCCTATACGAGGTAAACTAACAACACCCGTGACGTTCAGGGGTCAGACGAAGGATATTACCTTCTACATTATCCCGTCTTTGACTCAGAACGTATACCTTGGTGTCGATTTCGTCCTTCGCTTTGGACTGGCCTCCGATTTATTCACCGATTTGTCTTTAAAAACCAGAAATGTCAACGAAATCACTTCTACTCCCGATAGGCATGACCTGACGTCTAACCAACGGCAACGCCTGGAAGCATCCATTGCTGCTTTCCCATCTTACGCTACCCAAGGCCTTGGCCGCACCACCCTAGTCTCACACGCCATCGACGTTGGCGATAGTAAACCGATTAAACAGAGACACTACGCCATCTCGCCAGCCATGGAGAAATTGGTGTATGCGGAATTAGATAGGATGCTCGAGTTGGGGGTCATAGAAGAGTCCCAAAGTGCCTGGTCCTCACCGGTAACCTTGGTTGTAAAGCCAGGTAAAGTCCGCCTCTGTCTTGATGCCCGTAAGGTAAATGCGGTTACCATCAAGGACGCGTACCCTCTTCCACTCATCGATGGAATACTAGGGAGACTGCCGAAAGCCAATTATATCACCAGTCTCGACCTAAAAGACGCCTTCTGGCAAATTCCACTCGATGAGGGCTCGAGGGACAAGACCGCCTTCACAGTGCCTGGACGACCATTATATCAGTTCGTCACAATGCCCTTTGGCCTGTGTAACGCGCCGCAAACGATGACTCGGTTGATGGACAAGGTCATCCCACCTCACCTAAAACACCAAGTGTTCGTGTACCTCGATGATCTTTTACTCATCACGGAAACGTTCGATCAACACCTCCTACTTCTACAAGAAGTAGCCCTGCACATCAGTAAGGCGGGACTCACCATCAACGTACAGAAAAGTAAGTTTGTCATGAAAGAAGTCCGATACTTAGGCCATGTCATAGGACATGGCACTATCAAAACGGATCCAGACAAAACTCGTGCGATTGATGAGTTCCCCTTACCAAAAACTGTGAAGCAGCTACGACGTTTCCTTGGTGTGTGCGGTTGGTACCGAAGGTTTGTTCGGAATTATGCAACAGTTTCAGCGCCCCTGTCAGACATGTTGCGGAAAGGGAAGTTCGTTTGGACCGAACTCAGCCGAAAGGCATTTGAAGAGCTTAAACAAGCCCTCACATCAGCTCCTGTCTTGCACAGCCCCGACTTCACGAAGCCCTTCTCCATTCATTGTGACGCAAGTCAACATGGAGTAGGAGCCGTGCTGGTGCAATTGACCGATGAAGGAGAGGAAGCTCCCATCGCCTTCATGTCCAATAAGCTGAATTCGGCCCAAAGGAACTATACTGTTTCCGAGCAAGAATGTTTGGCAGCGGTAATGGCTGTGAAGAAATTCCGAGCTTATATCGAGGGCCACCAATTCGAGATCATCACGGACCACGCGTCACTACAATGGTTGATGAACCAGGCAGATTTAAGTGGACGCCTAGCCAGATGGGCTCTTAAACTGCAAGGGTTCAAGTTCTCCATCAAACATCGGAAAGGAACCCAGAACATCGTACCCGACACTCTCTCACGGATGTTTTCCCCAGAGGGAGCCGAAATAACAATAAATGACGAGGACCCCATCGAAATAGATTTGGACAGCCCACATTTCGAATCAGATAGCTACAAAGAGTTGAGGCAAACCATAGCGACCCAACAGACACAGCTGCCTGACTTGAAGGTAATAGACGGCTATGTGTATAGACGAAACGAATACGCCACTGGTGATCCATGGCAGGAAGAAGAGTCTTGGAAACTCTGGGTACCGGAGGAAATGACACAACAGCTGATCCTCCGCGCACATGATCATCCGTTAAGTGCCCACGGAGGTTACGGTCGAACACTACGGCGACTAAAAAAATACTTCTTTTGGCCTAAAATGGCATCCCAGGTCAAAGACTACGTGAGCGCCTGTGAGACCTGTAAAGGCACCAAAGCGCCCAACCAGCCTCTTCGACCTCCTATGGGTCAACTCAACGTCCCAGAACGCGTGTTCCAGCGTCTATACATCGATCTACTCGGTCCATATCCTCGGTCTTCCATGGGACACATCGGAGCTATAGTCGTTCTAGATCAGCTCTCAAAATTCCCAATGGTGGAACCTATCCGTAAATTCACAACTCCATCGATCGTGAAATTCTTAGAGAACCGGGTATTCCATGTGTTCGGAGTTCCAGAGAGTGTGTACTCAGATAATGGAGTACAGTTCCGGTCTCGGCAGTTTAAGAGCCTACTTGAGCAGTATGGCATTGAACACCAACTGACGCCCATATACTCTCCTCAGTCCAACGCGTCAGAACGGTTGAACCGCACCCTATTGGCCGCGATCCGTTCCTACGTCCACCCATCTCAAAAGGATTGGGATCGGCGATTGTCTGCCATCACATGCGCCCTGCGATCCTCGTATCATTCCGTCACCGGTGTCGCCCCTTACTTTGCCGCCTTTGGACAGCACATGATTTGCCACGGTAAATCATACCGACTGTTACGGCAATTAAAGTGTTTGGGAGACCCGGTCGTTGCGCTGGAGCCCCACGAACGTTTAGGAGACCTCCGCCAACAGATCGGACGGAAGATTAAGGCCGCAGGTAGTGCAAATGAAGCGCAGTACAATCTCCGGTCACGATCTGCTAATTTCAAAGAAGGAGATGAAGTTTTCCGGCGAAATTTCCGCCAAAGTGACGCCGCGGGGCATTACAACGCCAAGCTGGATAGGCGATTCCTGAAAAGCCGCATAAAGAAGGTAATGGGACCTAACCGTTACTTGATAACGGATCCATCGGGAAAAGAAGTGGGGATATACCACGCGAAAGACCTGCGCCGATAGATAATTGGGCACGTCTGTTTGTCCGTCCGCATATATTTTCAAAAACGCGCAAAGATTGTATACTTCCAGGCAAACATAGACATAAGTCAGTCCGTCCGTCTGTTAATTGTGTTCTTTTATTGTTCGTCATCTCTAGTCCCGACGCCGAAGGCAACCCGTGAGACACAGAAAGATCCTTCAGCTCCTTTTTCGTAATCCGCATTGCCTTGGGATCACGAGAAAATTAGCTGCCCTGTAGTAATCTAAGAACTATGGCTCTAAAAGCAGCGCTGACACAGGCACACAGCACGAACGCAATTTAATAAGGATTCAGTCGATTCAGTCACCTTCCCCATCGCAACACTCGTTTTTTTTTTCGCAGGAATAATAAGTGGAAAAATTTCCTTTGTACTTAACACCCGGGAAACAAAATTCTAAAAATGTTTAAAAAAATTTCTAATGTGTAGTATCTTATTACAATATCTTTTGAAGATAATTTAACGAATTGCGGTGTAACGCGGTATGCAAATGCTTAGAACGAAACGGTTAACCCCTTTTAATTATGAATGCTAAAATCATTGTATCATTTAACCTGTTAATTATGAATGCTAAAATCATTGTATCATTTAACCTGTTAATTATATGAACGCTAAAATCATTGTATCATTTAAACCCCTTAAAATTTGTCTAATTCTTCCGATTTTCCCACCTAATTACGCCTAATTATCATAAACGACAAATTGCCTTCAATTGATAACTTAATTGAACCTACAAAAGACAGTGAAAAGGGAAATTGCAAATACCGCCGTCATAAACTACAACTGATAAGGAAAAAGTACATTTGATAGCAACAAAAAAACCTTCAATTGTGTGATTTCCCCCTTTCTGAATGGGTTCGTATTGTTCTACTTGCCCATAAAGTGTCGTAGTTGCTTGAGTGTGGAGAATATTAAATTGTGCTTGCGAAATTTGCATGCTATTGCGTCGTAAATCATGAAAATGGGTGATAACTACATAACAACATTGGAATTATCGGGGAGAGTGGCGCCGGCAAGTCGAGTCTTATGCTTCGTCTCACAAACGAGGAATTGGATGGAGATGGGGAGTGTTTCGCTCGTTTTCGATTGAATACGAGTTCCGAATTACGTTGGACGGTGAAGTGATTTGTTCTGATTGATTTTATTTTGCGTTGCATGCTTGAGTTTTTCATCCAAGCCATCGCCAATATCGTTCGGGATCTTGCATTTGTATTAGCAGTATTGTGTGACGAAAAACGAAATATGCACATAGACATAACGTCATCTCAGTTACGCTTACTCCGGCGTGTCATCGCTCCATCGCATGCTCCGGAGTTACATCTTGGTGTTGTTTTGTAATAATCCCTTTAAAGCGGTTTGAGTAGCGATCCCGCTATAGAAATTGCATTTCGAAAAGTCAAGTGGAATTACGGGGATTGTGGGGAGTCGGTTATGGATTTTCACGGCGGTCACGTCGGATGCGGAAAGAAACTTATCATGTCGTAGGGTGTTAATATCGAAATTACCAAATACGCGTTAATGATTGCCTATTCGAATGCATATGTTAGGAAATCGGAAAGTTATCGTGGGTGAAAATAGTACAAGAGCGGTGGTGTTCATTACGGTTTCCAAGAAAAAGTGCTCGGGAATTTGGCATTTGGATGCAATAAGTGGAAGAAGATAAAATTGTTGTGGGGTTTGCGTTGGTTGAATGACGGAAAGACCGTAAATGTTTTTGGAACGGGAAAATTGATTTGAATGTGAATAAATGAGTGTCAAGTGAAAAAGAAAAATCCGCAATTGATTTATGCTTTGAAAATGGAGAGTTTTCTTTGCGGTTCTTCGTGCTGCTTCTGCGAGGTGTTGGCGATCGCGGAAAAGTTGGTGGTGCGTTGCTGCTGAAGCGTGTGCGCGACAAAGAAAAGCGTGTTTGCATCTTCCGTACAACAAAAACGAACGTTGTTGTTCAGCAGCGGAAAAAGAAAAACTTGGCGCTCGTTGTGCGCAAGTGACGTACGAAAGTAAAATTGGAGATTGCTAGTCGGCCTTGGGTTTTCCTGCTCGCGCGGAAAACTGCTCAAGTGCAAGATAGTGTTGTGTGCGCCGGGAAAGCAGGAAATTCGCGTGGATCATTTCTCGTGAATATCACGGACTGTCTTGTGGAAACACGTCATCGCGGACGAAACTCTGGGAATAATTTTATTACCGGAAAAACTAACGAGGATTAGTTATTTCTATCCGTTTTAGTTATTTATTTCCACCCGACAAATAGTGCTCAGTGCAAGATTGCGGGACGTGAAATTTTAGTTTGTTTGATCTCAACTGTTACAAATTTTCGGTCGTCAGCAGACAACAAAGGGAAGTTATTCGTCAAGATAACGGGAAAGCCAAAACGAAAACAGTTTCAGTTTTGCCTGCTCGTGGAAGTAAATTTGTTGGGACTGTGCTGCAAGAGAGGGGGAAAATATTCTAGCGAAGAAACTCAAAGCCCGGATTTAAACATTTTTTTTATCGCGCGTCACTTGTACTGATCCATGCGCGCCAGAAAGTTTTAATGTGTTTCGTGCTGGATTTTTCACGAATTCAACCAAGAAGCCGAAAAGGAAATTCTAAAGAAAAACGTTTTAATTTGCATGAATCTCGTTATCACGTGTGCGTTTTAGCATTTACCAAAAGAAAAAAAAAGAAGAAGAAAAGTTGACAACGAAAATATTCCAGAAATATCGCGAGTGCTTTTAACTAATTTGCTATGCAGTATTATAACTTTACAGGACTTACTCACCTCGTCAACGAGCGCTCGTCGTCGGAAAAGGTTGGGTAAGTTCCCCTATTGTTTCATTTTTATATATACCAATTGTTTCATTTTTTTTATATATACCAATTGTTTCTTTTTATTCAATTTATTCAATTAAGTGGGGTAATCTTTAATATATACTGCAAATACTAATTATATCAATATTAAAAAATGTTTTAATATATACACTGAATAATTTTTGTTGAACTATTTTGATTTCTTTGCTTTGTATTTACGAGAAATCAATGAAATTAAATAAAATGATGAATTAAACGGTAAAAATCGGTCTTTCCCTTCCGGTCTTTTCCAATCGGGTATAGGACCCGGTACGGTGGCAGGCTTCCACCCCAAAATATGAGCCAGCCACCGGGTACTTAAAAATTTTTCTGTTTCAGGAGACTTAATGGGTTGAGTGGCCCAAGCCAAGTGCCTTTTTATGGCATAGAGTTATGCAATTCAATTGTATAATTCTATGACATAAATTGGTCACCGGGGTACTCCCCTTCTGATGGGAAAGCTCATATAATTCAAGTTGTATGAGTTTTCCACTCAGAAGAGGAATACCTGGCCACTTCAACGATTTAACATTGGATTTATTCCGGTTGGGTGGGCATGAAGGGGCTCCACCACCACCCGGTTGCCCCTCTTTCATTTGTGGGCCCTGAATGTATTTGGGTAAGGACGAGGTCACCCCCAAATTAGTCTTTCTTGTCAGGTTGCACTTGTTCTCGCAACAAGTCGTAATTCCTTCGTGGAGGTTATCTACTGATTTGCGACTTCGGTCGTCCTCTCGAACTCTGCAAGCAATTCGTGAATGCGAAATGTTTTGTAGTGAGTCCTCGTGCCGGGGAAACGAACCCGCCCCACGACACCGCAATGCTAGCCTGCCAGCGCATTCACGCGTCTCCGGACGAGGGCATTCTCGGCAGGAATCAACACCTTCCTCTGCCGAGGCAGCAGAACATCGCTGCGGTCCTTCACGGACATATGAAAATCTCTTATTCACTACAATGCCTCATATCTAAAATAAATCGTTGACATAGCACTGATAAAATTTCAAACTACATTAATATGTACTGTCAAAATCTTTAGAAATTTTGTTTGATTTAAACAGCACTAGATGGCGCTGATGAGGCTACTCGGAGAGGCTAGTTCACGACGTGACGTAGTGTTTCCGTTTTCTGCTCTGAGTAAGAAGGCAACGTAATGGCCATCGTTTGTAGAGAATGCTGCTAGTGGCCTAGAGTCTTTCTCAAGTCCAATTTGATGAAAAGAGCTAGTCATATCCAAAGTAGACAAATACTTTGCACTTCCAAAGCTTGTCCTAAACGTTCTCGAGTCTTTTCAATGGAAATTTATCGTTAACAATCACATTTCTGCTCTTCATCACTCGACTTCTTTGGTACCGCCAATAGCGGCGAGTTATAAGGGTTAATAGACGATGATGTCATTCGATTCCAAGCCTTTAACTTGTTGCAGAATTTCCTCGCTTTGGGCATGAGGCAGTAGTCTTCATCTAGTTTTAGATTCACCGGAACTATCGCTTCTGTTCTTGCAAATACGTTTATCTGATAGTTGTTGGGTTTCTTGCACTCATAGGCAGCACAACTTCATCATCCTTGATATTAAACAAAATGGTGTATGTCTCGTAGTAAATTTTGCACATATACTTAAACAGCACATCTCTTCCCAAGATGCCATCTGTAATTACCGATATGAAATGAATGTTTTAATTTATAATCCTCAATCTGTAAATCTAAGTCTAAAGTCCCTAAAGTCCCTATGAGAATCCCTAGAGTAAAGATGATCAGTATTGGAGATATACAAATCGAATCGAAGCCAGCGGTGAAGTACCTGGGACTACTGATCGACTCGAAGATGAGTTTCTCTGAGCAAATCAGGGCAACGGCTGAGAAGGCTGCTTTGGGAATATCGGCCCTGAGTCGACTTATGGCCAACGTAGGGGGACCCAGCCCATCAAGAAGACGCCTCTTGATGAGTGCTGTAGGGTCAGTGCTACTGTACGGAGCAGAGGTATGGGGCGACGCTCAGCAAGGAGGTACACCGAAAACGATTGGCACAGGTACAGAGAAGAAGAGCACTGAGAACTGCATCTTCGTATCCAACAGTCTCCGACTTGGCAGTGAGAGTGATTGCAGGCGTGATACCTGTCGCCCTCCTTGCTAGAGAGCGCCGCGCTATTTACCTGCGCCGAAACGAGGATGCGAGGGAGATGGTTGTCCGCGAGGAGAGACAACACTCGCTCAACGATTGGCAGCAGTCTTGGAGGATTTCCACGAAGGGAAGGTGGACTGCGCGTCTCATCCCGGATGTGAGACCGTGGCTAAATCGAAGGCATGGTGAGACCGACTTCTATCTGACCCAGCTTTTGAGCGGGCACGGGTGTTTTCAGTCTTACCTGCACAAGATCGGTAAGTCACGGTCTCCCGATTGTCGGTTTTGCCCAGGAGACGAGGACAATGCCTGTCACACATTTTTTGCGTGTACCAAATGGGCCAGGCTGCGAAGGGAACTCTACAGGGAGACAGGAGAGCTCACCCCGGATAATATAGTTGCGGTGATGCTCGAATCGGTTGACAAATGGAACCAGGTGGCACATTATGCTCGGGCAGTCCTAAAATATAAAAGGGACTCACAGCAGCCGGAGGTGCTGGGGCTGGGGGATCGCTCTTCTGGCATATCCTCTTCCCCTCTCCCCTCCCGCTAGGAAAGGGACTCCCCAGCTTGAAAGCGCCCCACGGCGTAACAAAACGAAACCAGGCCCGAAGTAATGTGTCAAACGGTTCCAGGCTAGGTTCTCAGATTGACAGAGGAGGTGTTTAGTGGGTAGTCCAAGGATATCCTCCATGGGAGTCCCACACTGCCAGACTCGGCGGGCGTAAATGCCTTCACCTCCCTACCACAAAAAAAAGTCCCTAATGAACTAGTAACCTCTTCAGTTATCCCTGAGAGCTTAATTTTTTCATTGGATCTAATCTCATACTCTACATTTCTATGAAAGTTATATTTAATAGAAACCTGAAAGTTATATGTCTACTGGGAACCTGAATCATGGCAATCAATTGTGACGAAATTTGCGCAGGTATTTGTGATCCTATAGATCCAGTGTTTTACACCAGGAGGTTGTCCTGTACATCCTCGACCTCACCGGTCACCTGGCAGTTCCCTGATCCGAGATAACATTTACGTATCGCCTATTGTTTCGGTTCTGGTTGATTTTGTAACTGTTACGTCTCTTACCCGAATCATTGTTTCCTCTGTAATTTCCGTTGTTAGAACCTCTACCATTATTGTGATTTCGGCCCCATTGATTGTCACCATTGTTTCCTTGACTTTAGTTATTCCTGCTGTTATAATTATTCCCTATCGTTATTGCTGTTTCTATAGTTCCTATTGTCCGTATCGTTATCGTTGCTCCTATAGTTACTCCTATTATTACGACATTTTTTGTGGCCTTTCTTCGATTGTTAACATTAAAATGCATCACACTTGTGAATGATAGCGGTTCACAATTTTCCTATTACAAGGCCAATGAAATAGCTTCACCAAAGCTCTTTGGTCTAGCCGAAAAATCAGTACTCCTCAACTGATCATTTAGACCGTTCTTAAATAAAGTGGGTGCATAACTGTCATTCATGTTAGATATAACCTTCTTCTCAGCGGCGGTTGCTGAACTACCTAATTCCTAAATTTGAAGTTGGTTCAATTCACAAATTAAGGAAGTAATTTTATCTTTACAGGCAGAGACGGCAGATTCCTTTTGTATCATGCTGCTAAGCTGGGTATACAACTGAGGTACAGTCTTGTTAGCCTTAAATTTATGCAACAGAACATCTTTTAGGTTTTCAAATGAGATAATGTTACTGTCCGTACTTGAAAGTTTAACGGATGAGCTTAATTTACAGTTTTTTTACAAAATCTATCAACAATAATTTACCAGCTGCTGTAAGTGATGAATTCAAAAGTTCGACAATCTTAAGGAATTCTTTATGTTTACCCTCAACGACAGGAATAACCTTTAATGCAGTTTCTAGCGATATCCTGCTCAGTGTATCCTTGTTTGGTTAACTCTCTAGAATTGCAGCTTCTGCCGGAAGTTTTAACTTTAAATCTAGGAGATTCGAGTCACCATCTGAAATACCAGATTGTTATCTGTTAAGTTAAATGATTCCCTTTGTTTTTTCAAAACTCTAGCTTTTCACAAAGAGTCTCGATAGTATACAAATTCTTCTCGCTTTTCTTTAAGTTCCTAAGGGTCCTTTCATTGTCATCAACAATATCTTTTAGCCCATCCATAGGCTAATCTATACGAAACGATAGTTAGGATTTAAAATACAGGAATTTACCGGAAATAAAAATAAAGAAAATACTCGACATTACTATTATATTATACTGTTACATGCACGAATAATTCTGCAAGCTACTGTTGCAATTGTTTTCACAACCATTAAGAACCTCATGATCAACAAAGTGAATTTACTCGAAACCACGAGAACCCACCAAGCATGATCAACATCTGAAAGTGACGTCACTCCATTCATTAAGCTGCTAGAATATACTAGTTACGTCTCGGCAAAGCATTCGCCAATGTCCGAAAAATGGGTTGAATGGCTAGAGACCCTATATAAGGGCGAGCTGAATGAATGGGGGGATCATTACAATCGCGATAATAAAAATTGCGATACAGTGGAGCGCGAGGTAAAGGCGATATTGGTTGAGTGATTGTGAAGTGATTTTAGAAGACAATTGCAATAGGAATTTATTGACAAGTGGACGTTAGACTTTTAATAGTGAAATTAATAATTGTGCATTCTTTTAAATAAACTCTTTTAAACTTAATTGAAAAAGACATTGCGTTTTCACTTTCCCGGAACATTAAAGTTATTGGCCGCGAACCATAACAACCGACAGTAGTGTCAAGAAGTGAGAAAGTAAGTTTTGAAAGTGAAAAACTTTTAAACATTTTTTAAAGTGCACAATAGTGAAATGTAACGTGGAAACTGATGAAAAAATAAATAAAAGCCGAGATAATAAAAATACCACGAAGCTAACATGAATGAATTTACCATGGTGGGTGAGCCCTCAGATGCGGAAAAAGGCGTAGAAGGTGGTGAAGCAGAAACAACACAACCAAAGGAACCAGAAAATGCGCTGATGCAAATGTTGATGCTGATGCAGCAAGAGCAGCGACAACAGTCATCTGAACAATCAAAGAAGCTAAATGAACAATCAGCGAAGCTAGACCAACAAGCGTTCGAAATCAAGGCAGACATCGCACAGAAGGAAAAGAAACACTCCATTGATTTGAAGGCAGATTTGGAAAAACAGTCAACCGAAATAAAAGCGGAGCTCAGTAGTCTCAACAACCAAATTAAATGCATCGAGGTAAAGGTCTACCAGGTCGAGGAGAGAATCAACCATGAGATCAGCCAGGTCGATCATGGAATCAACCATGAGATGGAAACTATGAAAAAGGAATTGGAAGCAGCGAAGGCAGTAGTAACTACCTCACCAGCTCCGCTTACAACCGCAGCGCAAAACACATCCAGAAATGTGCAAGCACCAATATTCGACGGGCAAATGGTCTGGAGCATTTACAAAACCCAGTTTGAAGCCGCCGCTAGGATAAATCACTGGAATGAGCAGGAACGAGCAACTGCATTAATTCTTGCTCTAAGAGGCCCAGCTGCCGAGCTTTTGCAGACCATCCCCGTTGAGTTGCATTCAATCCCGGCTGCTATAATGAATGCGCTGGATATGCGATATGGAGACGATCATCTGAAGCAGATTAACCGGGCACAGCTACGGTATCGGATGCAGAAGCCTGGCGAAACCTTACAGCAGCTAGCCCAAGACATTGAGCGACTGGCACTTTTGGCTGACCCAGCGTACGACCCAGAACATCATGATGACGTAGCAACAGAAGCATTCATCAGCGCACTAAAGGACAAGGAATTGCACCAAGCCTTGCGTTTAGCTCAAAAGCAAACGGTTAAGGATGCATTGGTTTATAGTCTGAACTTCGAGGCAGCGAAAAATGTAACTCGTACCACTGCCCGGGTCCGTGAGGTAGTGACAGACGAGTGTAGGTGTGAGCGCGTGGAAAACGAGCGAGAGCCGCAGGCAAATGGTGCGCCTAGATGCTGGGATGGCGGTGAGAAGGGGCACCTCCAAAGAGACTGCAAGAAGCGAAGGAAACGGAGGTATTGTCCGGGATGGTGGAGACCCAGACCATGTCAGGAGCCTAGAATGGAAGCCCATCAAACTGGAGGGGCCCCGACATCCCCAGCACCCCCATCACTGTGTCAAGACTACATCGTGGAGAAGCTGATTTATGCCTTCCTGGTCAAGTTGATGAAGAACATTGCACCATAACAAGCGACACTGGTGCAACTCGATCGACTATCCACCCAGACCTAGTAAGGACCCAGCTAATTTACAAGGGCGGAGTTTATGGAAATGCTGACGCCCTATCTCGTCGTCCATGTCCAGCTAATTGCAAGCATTGCCGACGGATTGAGGAAAAGAAGCTGACCGCTGATCTGTAAGTGATAACGGCCGTTCGATGAAGGTTGGTCATCGGAGGAGATTCAAAATGCCCAATTAGCCGATGAAGACGTCGGACCATTGCTCGTATGGAAGGAGACAACTGGGCGACTTGAGTGGAAAGACGTTTCAATGCATGGCGCAACCCTGAAAAGCTATTGGGCACAATGGAACTCCCTTCAGGTGGAGAGTGGCATACTCAAGCGGAAATGGGAAATAGTGGATGGCAGCTCCTATAGGATGTAAATTATACTACCCAAAAGCCGAATCCACGATGCGGTTAAAGAAATGCATGAAGGATCCTCGGGAGGCCACCTTGGTGTTAACAAGACCTTAGCGAAATTGCGGGAAAGGTTCTACTGACTCTACGCTCGAGAAGACGTGGAGGACTGGTGCCGTCGATGCACCATTTGCGCTTCCGTCAAACGTCCAAAGCGACGACTGAGAGGACAAATGCAAACCTATAACGTGCGCGTGCCATTTGAAAGGATTGCTGTTGACATCGTGGGACCCTTTCCTGAATCCGAATGAGGAAATCAATACACGCTGGTTGTAGCCGACTATTTCAGCAAGTGGCCCAAGGTCTACCCCATTCCCAACCAGGAAGCAACTACTGTAGCCGAACAGCTAGTGTTAAATTGGGTCAGTAGGTACGGCGGATCAAGGCCGAAACTTTGAGTCACTAGTTTTTGGCGAAATAAGCCAACTACTGGGAATACAGAAAACGAGGACAACACCACTGCATCCCCAATCCGATGGAATGGTCGAACGTTTCAACGGCACTCTCAATAAACACCTGGCCAAGATAGTTGACGAGAACCAAAGGGACTGGGACCGACACATTCCGCTATTTTTGATGGCGTACAGAGCTGCCGAGCATGCATCGACGGGCCAAGCCCTAGCCAAAGTCATTTTTGGAAAGACTATTCATCTGCCAGCTGATATAAAGTTCAGCAACCCCAAACGATCTCGGAGTACGCAAGTGAGCTAAGAAAACGATTGAACCAAATACATCGGACAGTGCGAAAACACCTCGAATCGGCTACTGACCGCATGAAGACCTGGTATGATCTAAAGGCAAATTCTACTGGCTACCAGCAAGATGACTTGGTCTGGCTATATAACCACAGCGACTGAAGGGTAGGTCTCCAAAGTTGCAGCATAATTGGGAGGGACCATACCGGGTTACAAAGCGAATCAACGACGTCGTACATTGCATACAGGAACACCGTAGGCCAAGAACCAAAATGAAAACCGTGCACCTGGACCGTCTGGACCTGAACCTCATGATCAACAAAGTGAATTTACTCGAAACCACGAGAACCCACCAAGCATGATCAACATCTGAAAGTGACGTCACTTCATTCATTAAGCTGCTAGAATATACTAGTTACGTCTCGGCAGAACATTCGCCAATGTACGAGAAATGGGTAGAATGGCTAAAGACCCTATATAAGGGCGAGCTGAATGAATGGGGGGATCATTACAACCGCGATAATAAAAACTGCGTTACAGTGGAGCGCGAGGTAAAGGCGATATTGATTGAGTGATTGTGAAGTGATTTTAGAAGACAATTGCAATAGAAATTTATTGACAAGTGGACGTTAGACTTTTAATAGTGAAATTAATAATTGTGCATACTTTTAAATAAACCATTTTAAACTTAATTGAAAAAGACATTGCGTTTTCACTTTCCCGGAACATTGAAATTATTGGCCGCGAACCATAACACGCAACAATACATTTATGGTTCTATTAAAACTTTTGACTACATATTTCAATTTATATCGATCATACAAGTAAAGTTAAACTATAGCCGCCAAAAAAACTGTTGAAGTGGCGATAAATTGCCGCCATCCTTCGACAATTCGACGATTGGAACATTCGTTGCTCATCTTAATTGTGATGATTCCAGTATCCCGGTCGAAGATTATCTAGCTGTCGCTATAGAAGTTTTCTCAATTTGCCGTGAGTCAATTTAATTACACGGTGCAATTCCGCACTGGCTCTCTTTAACTTTGTCTTGACTCCTCCCCTTGCACGCCCATTTTTTCGGTATCGCCGTCAAATCCTTTTGTTTCGGCCGCTTGACAAACTCCTCCAGATGTCGAGGTTTAGGGCCAATATGCTTCAAAACTTCAATCTTTGTGGGGATGTTTTTTGGCGCAACGTTGCTTAAAGATACCCTTGGCATGTACCTCCTTTTGTTTCGGCCGCTTGACAAACTCCTCCAGATGTCGAGGTTCAGGGCCAATATGCTTCAAAACTTTAATCTTTGTGGGGATGTATTTTGGCGCCACGTTGCTTGAAGATACCCTCGGCACGTACTCCAACCCCTTTTTTATAAGGTTGCAACACCTATCGAAAATTGTATCAAAATTGTCTGCCGGGTGTAGGTCTAGAATGTCCTCGTATACTTCGTTTTAGGCCGCTGGCTGTGTTGTAGAAATTATCGGTCCCTCAGCATGGTTTACAGGATTGCCATGAAATGAGCTAGCTGTGTTGTCTTTTTTCGAGTATTACTCCGCAGATAGAATGGGGAGGACTCTACAGAGGACGTCGCCGTGATTACTGAGATCAAGCAAATAATTATCTTTGCGATCTGTTAATAATATCCTTTTTCCAAATGTTAAAATGAAACGCTCCTCTTTATATTCTGAACTGGATATCCTTTATTCAATTTTACTTAGTCTACTTATACTTAAAAATTTTTTTATTACTTTACTCACATTCAATTAACGACCTAATTAATTTTCCATCACTCATTTCAAAATACATATTTTTCTCACACTCATGAAAATGCATATTTACCGACTTCATTAATTTTGTTCTACTCTATTCAATTTTACATTACAAATCCACCCTGACCTACGATACTTAAATTTCACTTGACTCTTTCTTCCACTTATCACATAACCATACATTAGTCTTCATGGACATGCATTGACCATCCACACATGACATTTCTTCATGCGCATAAATTATCGGGAATATAAGCCCTGACATGAGACAAGCGCGCCGGACAATTTATTTCTTTTATTGACTACGTACTTTATGTGCATATGCACATATGAAGTCATGGAGATATTTATCGTTTAAGAATAAGATTCTTTATATGAATGCAAGAAATGTTTGTATGTAGATATGCATCGTTTTGTAACTGAAGGAAATGTTCTGTATTATGTAAGTACATGTGAAATTAATTATGGCATAGGTAAGTATATGATATAGGTATTACATCTTCTTTTAATTCCTTGTTCTGGGAGTTAAATATAGAGCCTATCCAAAGTAATTACCCTGTAATTTCCATCATTTTTAGTGCGCTTCCTCGCTCATTCTAATGCTCTTAATGTTATACTAGGTATTGCATATTCCGTCAAATCTCATTGCGTAGTCAATTCCTCAATTCTTCTGTAAATGGTATCTAATTCTTCCCTAAACCCTTTTAATTATTTTCTAAATCAAAAGAAAATCAAATTGAAAGTAATTTAGTAACTAGTTGCGTTCTAAGAAGTCTCACGAAATATTGACCGTTAAGTTTTCAGTTACTTAACGTAAAGAGCAATTTGATGGCTATGTACGAATACGATTTTGATAGAAAATTAAGTCATTTTCTGCAAATTCACAGAAAAAAAATTATTAATTTTTTGATAAAAATAGTAAAAAAGCTCACATGGTGATAACTCAGTTTATTTTTTGAGTAATTTTTGTCCAATTAATAGAATTATTTTTAAATATTCTATAAAAACGATATTTACGAATCTGACGTGAAGTATATAAATAAAGAAAATACTCGTATTAACAGGTCATACAATAAGTCCGTAGGCTAAGTAAGAAGGAAACAAAATTTTTACAAAACTCGATTTTATTATTCAACATAGTTGACTTCGAGGGCGATACAACTAGTATAGCGATTGTCCAACTTTTCGATACCACTTTTATAGTACGATCTCATCAAAATAGTCCTCAGTTTCAGCGATTACTTCATCATTGGACTTAAATTTCTTTCCAGCAAGCATTCTCTTGAGATCTGAAAGCAGGGGAAAGTCACTGGGGGCTAAATCTGGAGAATACGGTGGGTAGGTAAGCAATTCAAAGCCTAATTCATTCAATTTTGCCGTCGTTTTCACCGATTTGTGACACGGTGCATTGTCTTGGAAAAACAACACTTTTTTCTTTGCAAATGCTGCCGTTTCTTTGCAATTTCAGCCTTCAATCGATCCAAAAGTATACAATAGTATTCGCTGTTGATGATGGTTCCTTTTTGGAGATAATCGATGAATATTATTCCATTCGCATCCCAAAATACAGACGCCATCACCTTACTGGCCGACTGTTGCGCCTTTACTCGCTTTGGATTCGGTTCGTCGACTGCTGTCCACTCAGTTGATCACCTTTTGGATTCTGGTGTGTAATAGTGAAGCCATGTTTCATCCATTGTCACATTTTGACGATAGAATTCGATTATATTGCGATTTAACAGCACCAAATACTCCTCTGAGGCATCAATGCGTTGTTGTTTTTAGTCAACTGTGAGGTCACGTGGCACCCACTTTGCGCAGAGCTTTCGCATACCCAAATGTTCGCGTAAAATGGTAAAAAACACTACCATCTGATATCTTTACAATGTCAGCTAGCTCGTGTACCTTCAATTTACGATCGTTCATAGCCAATTTGTGGTTTTTTTAATGTTTTCTGGAATAACAGCCTCATTTTGACGTCCACTGCGCTCTGCATGATTTGTGCTGGTACGACCACGTTTAAATTCAGCAATCCATGTCTCTACCATTTGTTTCGATGGAGCAGAGTCCGAATAATGTTTATCAAACCATTGTTTGGTTTCCACTGTATTTTTGTTTTTTTTCATCCAAAATCAATGCTTTATCAAAACTCGAAAATCACTTTTTTCCATTTTTTTTCAATAACAAAAGTTGCTTCGCACAAAATGCTATAACTTACGAATCAATAGTCCGATTGCTGTCAAATTTATATACGTATCGTTTGAAGGTCAGTACTACTAAAAAATCATATGGAAAAAATTCTAGTGGCGCCAGCTATGTGTCATCCTACGGACTTATTGAAAAAAGTTATTTGAACTTACAAATGGAAGATAAATCTTCAATTAAATGAAACAGATGAATTTAATAAAAGCGAATTATAATGTCATTCAATACTTGAATTCCTCTCCTCGTACAAAGAATCAAACAAATATAATAATTTGTTTTTTTCTACACGAGAGTCGAAGCTTTCAGTCAAGCCCATAAAGAAATCAAATAACGTACCTGACGTCACTTCCCGTACCGGAAATAGCTGATCAATAGCTCTAAATTTTGATAAACACTACTTTTGAGATTGTCAAATATGACATTTCTCAGATGAAATTTAGCCAAAATCTTACAAACGGGATCGAAATACATATATTTGCGCGCTAATGTCTTCGGCGTCTCCTATTTAAAATAAATCGTTGACATAGTGTAAAGATGCGCCTTCTTGCTCCTCACTAAGTATAGATGTAGGTTTTAGTGGGATCAGGATACGTTATAAGGTTAGAAACCTACCTAGCCAAGCGGCTGGGCCGCAGATAAAATAGCGAGGACATAGTGTCCACTACGCTAATGTTACTAATACCGCAAATGAATGTTAAATTCCTTGCGACAAGATAAAAGCGCAACGATAAGATATTGCGTAGACAACCAAAGCTTCGATCCTAACAGCGTTATCACGCAGAGAAAAAGAACGACTTGAAAGTCAAAAGTATAACTGTATTTTCTCTTAAATTTACAACGGTATTTATATCATTTTCTAGAAGTCATGCTCTACTTAAATTATTACACATATAAAAATATTAGCTCGTAAACCTACTTAAAATATTGGTCATAAATTTTCCTAAACCCAAAACCTACTTTCAACACTTCAATTTCAAAACATAATTCTACGTTCATTTATTATTCATAATTTTTACTCCACGAAAAGTGTCAACATCCTCATTACATTCTTCACACCTCTAACAAACCCGAAACCACTTGACCTTATTCTTGACTTGGTCAGTTCACAAGCATATGCATTCATATTCCTTTAATTGTCTATCGAAACAGATAGCATGTCGTAAATCAGATCGCATGAATGGAAATGCATGTACTTGTTTATCCTCAGCACGCGACTAGTGTCGCATTACACAGAAAAGGTCTGTGTGAAAAATGTAATGAACGATGCATTCGAATTCAAAGTCAAGTGATCATACTACAAAAATAATTATTTGAACTTGACTTTGATTTTCATGAAATGTTTCTTACGATAAGAATTTTATGTGCATGTTGAAATATAAGTTTGGGTTATATTTATTACAATTTGAATTGCTCGAAATAGATTCTTGCAATTAAAATTTATGTTCATGTGAAATGTATTTATCTTATTGTATTTATCTTTAAGTGAATATACAAATATGTCAATTAAAATTTATGTTCATGTGAAATGTATTTATCTTATTGTATTTATCTTTAAGTGAATATACAAATATGTAGAGTTACACAACACCCTAATCCTCTAGATGAGTGTTGATATATTGAAATTTATACAATATATTAATACGAATCTAAAAAAAAATATATAGTTCACTTATACATAGAAATGCAATATGTCTCATACAATATTGTTACATGTTTTGTACAATTACACTATACGGTTCGCAATAAATTTAATTTCTTATTATTAACATTTATTGAATGATTACATTATATGGTTTTATTCTATTCTTGTGTATTGGAGTCCGTCTATATCAATTAAAACATTGCTATTTTCAACATTTGTTACTTTATATGGACCTTTGTAAGGGGGTTGGTGTTTTTTACGGTTTTCATTCTTTACTCATACAAGATCTCCAATATTTATGTGTATAGGGTTTGTACGACTTTGTTCTTTAACCCTCTTTGCTTTCAAATTTTCTATTATCTTCCTAGCCTTTGAAATAGACATTTTTAATCTTACTTTGAGTTCATTAGCATAATCATCCAGATTGTAAATCTTTTCACCATCCTCAATTAAATCATTTGGAAGGTAAGGCAATTTGCCGAAAACCAATTCATAAGGTGTATAATTGGTATCTATATGAGGTGTAGTGTTGTACGCAAAGGTGTAGTACGGAATCCATCTATCCCATTGCTGATCATCAGCAAAAGAATACATGTATTCATTGAGAACCCGATGGTTTCTTTCAACCGAACCTAGCGTATGGTGATGGTATGGAGTAGAAAAAATTTGTTTTATCTTTAATAAGTTGCATATATCGCCCATAAGTCTATTGGTGAACTCAGTTCCTAAATCAAACTTAAGTATCTTAAAGTGTCCATATTTTAATATAAATTCTTCTACTAAACCTACCGCTATAGTTTTTGACTCCTTATTCTCTATTGGGAAAGCAACGACAAATTTAGTTAACTCACATTGTAGTGTTAATATGTATCGGTAATTATTCGAGATTCTTAATGGACCTACAGTATCTATTTGTACAGTCTCAAAGCTTGTTGATGGTGTATCTGTTACAACCATCCTCTCTTTTGTGTGCCTTACTTGTTTGTTAGTTAGGCAAGCTGCACAATTTTTGATATGGATTTTAACCATACTGTTCATATTCTTCCAACAGTATCGTTGTTTTAGTTTTAACAATGTTTTGCGAATTCCTAGATGTCCTCCATGAGGTGAGTTGTGATACTCCTCTATTAGCTTCTTTTGTTCAACTTTATCTGTTATCTTGGTAGGCGGTTTGTATATCATAATCCGTAATTTCTTTTGCGTACGCGTTCTCTGTTGCAACATATTAAATATTCTTTTAAATATTGTTTTGTCTATAGACCTAAAAATACTGTCTTCATAAGATAGTGAGAGTTCATCGATGTTCTCTTGATTCGCGAATTTAAATAGTTTCTCCAGAATCGAAACGAATTTCGGATTCGGATTATCACTATTTGTCTCATCACTCTTGTTACTTTTGGTACCATAATGCATTGTTAGCTTTTCTTTGGCGGAAACGGATTTCACATCAGATATATGTGAAATCGTAATCTGATAGGTCGACACGAATTCTAGTCAGTTTTGATGAGGGATTCTTATGGGTAAACAATGATACTAGTGGTCTGTGATCGGTCACAACCACGAATTTTCGTCCGTATAGATAGGGACTGAAGAAATTTATGCCCCAATGAATAGCTAAAAGCTCTTTTTCGATAGTTGGTTTGTTGATGTCGTGCTTAGCCAAGGATTTGCTAGCATAAGAAATTGGTAGGTCTTGGCCAATTTCTCCTTGAGATAAAACTGCGCCCAAAGCATAGTTTGAAGCATCTGTGGTTAAAATAAATGGTTTTGCGAAGTTTGGGTATTGAAGTATCGGTGGTTCTATCAGTTTCCTTTTTAAAGTCTCGTATGCTTTCTGACATTCCTCAGTCCAGACAAAAGTTACATTTTTCTTTAGCAATGAATTCAAACACTTCGCCGTCTCGGCAAAATTTGGTATAAAACGCCTGTAGTAATTGCAGAAAGCCACAAATCTGCGTACTTCATCTGCACTCTTTGGTACCGGGTAGTTTTTGATTGTATTGTACTTAGCTGGATCAGTTCTGATTCCCTCACTGGTTATCAAATGACCCAAGTATACTACCTCTGATCTCAAAAACTGGCATTTTTCAGGATTTAATTTCAAATTATACCGACGCAACCTTTGTAGTACTTTGCAAAGATTGTCATTATGGTGTTTGATGCTACAACCGAATACAATTATGTCATCGACATACAAGAATGCCTCGTGGCTAAGGCCACTGAGAGCTATGGTTAACATTCTTTGAAAGCTGTTGGACGAAATGTTCAATCCGACTGGTAACCTCTTGAACTGATAGTGCCCATCGTTGGTGGAGAATGCTGTCAATGGTCTAGACTCTTTCTCAAGTTCAATTTGATGAAAAGAGCTAGTCATGTCCAGCGTAGAGAAATATTTTGCTCTACCAAGCCTGTCCAAGACGTCCTCAAGTCTCGTCAAAGGAAACTTGTCGTTGACTATCTTGTCATTGAGTCTTCTGAAATCCACAACCAGTCGCCATTTAGCTTTTCCATCTGTACTCTTTTTTGGTACAACTAACAGTGGTGAATTATACGGGCTAGTTGATGGCTCGATGATATCACTGGTTTCCAGATCTCTGACTTGTTGCAGGATTTCCTCATTTTGGGATTGAGGTAATCTGTAATTCTTAATATAAACCGGACTGTTATCTATGGTTTGTAATTTCTGTTTATAGAAGTTGTTCGTAGCAAGCTTTTCTCCATCCAAATGAAATACATCTTGATATTCTTTTATGATTTTAAGCAAACTTTGCATTGCAGGTTTATCCAGACTATCCTTATTTACAACGTTCAGTAATCTCTTAAATCGATCATTGTCGAAACTTTGTTTCTCCCCTTTGAAGATGTCATAATCTTTCAATGGTTCGACTTCAACATTGAAATGCTTTATGACAATATCTTCGTCTGTCGTATTCATGATTTTAATGTGCCGTACACCTCTTACAGGAATGATTGTATTTCCTACAAATACACCTTTCTCAATCTCCGTGTTCAGCACGATACTATCCTCATCAATACCTATGTTGACCGGAACAATCATTTCGGTTCTTGCCGAAATGTTTATCTGTGAATACTGTTGTCTTCTCGTGTCCATAGGTAGTACTACTTCATCATTTACGTTGAAGGTTATTGTAAATGTCTCATAATCAGTTCTGCATAAATAATGGACCATCAAATCTCTGCCGATAATACCATCTGTACTTATCGGAAAATTACTGTCTACAATGTGGAATGGTTCCGTTACTTTATGATTCCCAGTTAATATCTCTAAGTAAGAAGTACCCAAGGACGTGGTTACCTCTTTAGTTATTTCCGTAAGTCTAATTTTATTTTTACTATCTATAGAATATTCTAAATCCTTATAGACATTGTCTTTGCATATAGACACATCCGCACCTGTATCGATTAAAAATAATAAGTATCTATCAGAGTTATAATTATAAATTCTCACAAAATTAGTACAACTATCGGTTATTCTATATATCTTGTGCTCTGTGTCCAATTTTCTTATACCGGGAGGTTCTCCATGTCCTCTCCGGAACTTAGCACGTTTCCCTGGTCGCTAACAACATGGATATTTCTCCTTCTATTGTCACTATTATTATTGTTGTTGCTCCTACCATTGCGTTTATTACGCCTGTGATTATCTGATTGACTGTTGCTATTGCGATTGCTACGGTAACGATTATCCCTATCATTGTTATTATTATTGTTGTTAATTCTATTGTTACTGTGGTTATTGTCCCTATCGTTACTCCTACTGTTCCTATCATTATTCCTATTATAGTTATTGTTATGTCTATTATTCCTATCATTGCTATTCCTATTACGGTTATCGTATCTTCTCCCTTTCTTGTTGGCATTGCCAGTGAAATGCATTACACTATTTGTAGCCTGTGTCTCTGCATTTTCTAATTCCTGTGCAAGTGATACAGCTTCGGTAAAACTTTTTGGTCTTGCCGAAAAAATAGTGCTCCTTAGCTGATCATTCAGCCCATTTTTGAAAACGGTTAGCGCATAGGTGTCGTTCATCTGTGCGATAACTTTCTTCTCGTTCGGAGTAGCTTGGCTTCCTAACTCCTGTATTTGTAATTGGTTGAGTTCATCCACCAAGTTTAAGATTTTGTCCTTAAAAGAACTCACAGAAGATTTCTTCTGGTAAGTACTACTCAACATGGTATGAATCTGAGGTACAGTCTTATTATTCTTAAATCTTGTTCGTAATGCTGATTTTAGGGTATCGAAGGATGTAATTGAAACATTTGCCAAAGAGAGTCTGACTGTGGCACTTAATTTAACATTGACAACGAAGTCAACGAGACTAGTCCTAGCATTAGCAGACAGGGTTGTATGGAGGATTTCTAGTATTTTGAGGAAAGGGTCCAATTCTTTATATTTCCCATCAAAAACAGGGATGATCTTCATGGCTGTTTCTAAACTAAAATCGGCCATGGTGAATCTTTCTTCTAATATCTGTAAACTAGATTCTAGATCCTCACTTATAGAATCTTCTTTGATTTCTTCTATATCCGAATACCCTTGTTTGCTCAGCTGTAACCAGATTTCGCCCTCTAAAATGGATGATAGTGCTCTGAACTTCAACTTGAGATCCAAAACTTTAGAACTTTCATCTTTGCAAGTCTTGAGTATATCATTTAACCTTTCCTTTCTAATTTGCAGCTCATTTAATTTAGCCTGGAGTGTCTCAAAAGTGTACAAACTCTTTGCACATTTCTTTAAATTACTCAAAACCTTTTCATTCTCAACCACCAGTTTTTCTAAGAACTCCATAAATCATTAAATTTGAAGTAAGATATCCTAAAGCCAATGGTAAATAACCCTTAATCCATAGACTCCATAAACCAAAAAAAAACAGGCTAAATATTTCTAACATCAAAAATAACTCAAATTTTCAAATATTAATATTTCTATTTAATCTTTTTACCACGTAATTCTTATTGTATCTGTGGTATACATAAAAAACTATTATTACTACTACGAATACCATGGATGTTGTCAAGGACTGCTGATATTCCTCGACGAAACTGTTGCCGACGGAGCAGCTATTCCCCATTGTGCCCAATGTCTATTTGCCGGTTTGAGGTCCAAAAGTTTCCGCTGTAGTACTATTTTCTGCTCTCCGACCGCTATTTTAATTACACGATGCAGCTCGGCTCGCTGACGCTTCAGCTTCGTTTTACGACCACCTCTTGGTCGTCGCTTCTTCGGTATTGATTCCAAAATGTCCTTCGGCTCCGTTCTGGTTTTCCTCAGGAACGGTCCAATTCGACGTGGCTTTGGTCCTCGAAAATCTGGGGTACCGATTTCAGCCGGAATGTAAGGTGGCGGTGACAAATACCGTTCTGCTACGGGTTCTGGAACGTATTCCTCTACACACCTACAGCACCTCTCGAAAACAGCGTCGAACTCTTCTTGGTTAGCAATTATGTTTAACGCGTCCAAATCCGGACAAGCAGAATCGCCATGTAAAGATGCGCGTTCTTGCACGCGTTCTTGCTCCTCACTAAGTATAGATGTAGGTTTTAGTGGGATCAAGAATACGTTATAAGGTTAGAAACCTACCTAGCCAAGCGGCTGGGCCGCAGATAAAATAGCGAGGACATAGTGTCCACTACGCTAATGTTACTAATACCGCAAATGAATGTTAAATTCCTTGCGACAAGATAAAAGCGCAACGATAAGATATTGCGTAGACAACCATAGCTTCGATCCTAACAGCGTTATCACGCAGAGAAAAAGAACGACTTGAAAGTCAAAAGTATAACTGTATTTTCTCTTAAATTTACAACGGTATTTATATCATTTTCTAGAAGTCATGCTCTACTTAAATTATCACACATATAAAAATATTAGCTCGTAAACCTGCTTAAAATATTGGTCATAAATTTTCCTAAACCCAAAACCTACTTTCAACACTTCAATTTCAAAACATAATTCTACGTTCATTTATTATTCATAATTTTTACTCCACGAAAAGTGTCAACATCCTCATTACATTCTTCACACCTCTAACAAACCCGAAACCACTTGACCTTATTCTTGACTTGGTCAGTTCACAAGCATATGCATTCATATTCCTTTAATTGTCTATCGAAACAGATAGCATGTCGTAAATCAGATCGCATGAATGGAAATGCATGTACTTGTTTATCCTCAGCACGCGACTAGTGTCGCATTACACAGAAAAGGTCTGTGTGAAAAATGTAATGAACGATGCATTCGAATTCAAAGTCAAGTGATCATACTACAAAAATAATTATTTGAACTTGACTTTGATTTTCATGAAATGTTTCTGACGATAAGAATTTTATGTGCATGTTGAAATATAAGTTTGGGTTATATTTATTACAATTTGAATTGCTCGAAATAGATTCTTGCAATTAAAATTTATGTTCATGTGAAATGTATTTATCTTATTGTATTTATCTTTAAGTGAATATACAAATATGTAGAGTTACACAACAATAGTACTGATAAAATTTCAAACTACAGTCATATGTACTGTCAATAATCTTTAAAAAATTTGTTTGATTTGAACAGCACTAGATGGCGCTGATTAGGCTACTCGAAGAGGTTAGTTCGCAACGTGACGCGGTGTTTCCGTTTTCGGGCCTGAGTAAGAAGGCGACGTTTCAGTACTAATATTAGAAATAACCGTTATTTTTACTGAGAGGGTAATAACTTACTGGCTTGGTTTCGGAGAAAGACATGACATTCGACACTATGACAGCCCCAATCGAATGGTGACAAGTGTCTGAATGACACTTTCCGAGATCTGATCAGACAAGAGGAAAAAGTGAGTTTCCAAGGTACCAGGGCTACCCGTGTGACCTTGTGCTTCGAGTGAGTGGATAAAATTTTACGTGCAGTGTGCCGGCGAATAAACTTGCCTGGTGTGTCGAACATCGAGACGATCTTCGCGTTACTTTTATAGGATGGGCTCCTAATTTTCTGGAAAACCAACGTTAAGCATAAGTAACTCGGTTTTAGATATAACTATTATGCATATCATCGATCCCTAACCTGTATGCATAATTTGCAGAAACTCTGTAGATCCAATCTACCAATTGGAAGAAATTTAAATTGGACAAATGCACAGATGGAGTATATGAAGAACGAATTATCACCGCTGGCACGATATCGTTAACTTTAATGGTTCCATCCTCATCTCCAATGTCATCCCCTTCAGGCGGGTAGCTGGTTGGGTTTCAACCATTATTTGTTATTGGATCTACCTTCATAATTTGTTCACCGAGTATTTTTAGCTGCTCATCTTCAGCTTTTCATTAAAAGGTTCAATCAAGTGTTAATAGCATGTACCTTAAATGTTGAATTTCGCGAAAAATAATACACTTAATGCAATATTCTCATTTACAACGGCCGCCATGTTGTTTCACGAACGGATGTCACCCGTTGAACAAATCCTTACAGATATTCATCATGAATATAATTCCTGAAACGTTCATGCACATCTTAGCAAACCCGTAGTGTCTAAGTTGATTGGAAGTGCATATTGTCCCATGTATAGCTGATGGCGACCACCATGCTTAGAGGTGAGAAAGTTATTTTTAATTTTCCTACTTATGCAAACTCAATATTTTTTTTGTAACTAAAAATTATATTCAAGTTAAATTTCCTCTTGTAAGTACTATCGGAGCCATCCGAAAAACGAGATCGAATATCCCCAATACGTAATGAAAGCTTCAATGTAGAGCAAAAATGATCGTATACATTTACATTAAATTGATGTGAAATGGGTGAAATGATCCGTTTGTAGTTTCTAGTTTCGGAGAAAAACTCCTGTGACATATATACGGATGGACAGACGGACACAGGTACCGAGTTGAATACGGTTTTGTATTTTAGTACAAAACCCTAAAAAGGTTAAATCGAAATTGTAAAAAATACTTCACATTTTATGTATTGCTTTTCGAACACTTGGGAATGAGGAAAGGAGGAAAACGTTTAAAATTATAGATAATTATTTTTTAACCAGAAAACAAGTGAAAATAATAATTTTTAATCTCATTTGAGAAAAATATTTTGGCTGAAAATCATTCGTTACACAATAATGCCAAGGATTTGTTGATAATTTTTGGAGATAGATCTATCAGCATCTCGTATCTCAATAAAATGTTAATTGTTCTTTGATCTTACGTACCCATACCTAATTTATTTAAAGTGTGGTAGAACTAGTATAAACCAAACAATTCAAATTGTAATAGTTATCTAAATAGCTCACTAGTTGAAGCTACTGTCAATGCTTTGATTATGTCATTCTGTTCGGTCGAATAGTACTCACTCTTGTGTCAACTGTTTTTCTGTGCTAACTAGATTATAAATAAATCTCAGTTTACCAATTTAATCTATTGTTATTTTCGCCCAATCCCATCAAAGTGTCTAAAATATTTGAAACGAACCTCAAATAGAAAATGAAATCGCAAAAACATGATATTTTTTTCTAACACTGTAGTCTTGACAAAAAATAAATAAAAAGAAATAAAATTATATGACGTCAAAATTAAGTTGAAAGTTTATTAAAGTTAATTTGGTGCAAATATATAAAAAAAATATTTAGACATGCTTCACCTCTGAAATTAAGAATTGTACATACAGCAGGGGTAACAAATAAAATAGCAGCCATATTAAAGCTGTTTCTTAAATCCTCCTTTTCCTTTTTTGCTGGTATGCTAATCTCTTCTTCTTCGCTTCTTGCAAAAAGTGCCTCCAACTGTCTCAGTTCATTGACCACGTCCTCCAATTTTAAAATCCGAGCAGCGATGAATTGTCTTCGTCAACCGAGTCAGAACAATATTTCCTCGGTTTCCCCATTGGTCTCTACTGTTCAGTTCTCCCAATGAATACCTTTTTGGGAATCCGTTGTTCGTCCATACGATTCACATGGTCAATCCATTGTAGCTTGCGCGGTCTTACAATCGTTGAGACCTACGGCTCGTCAAAAAGTTCATACAGCTCATTGTTGTATCGAATTCACCATTGGTCCCCGTCTAGTTTCGCTCCAATTATCCGCCGCGGGACATATCACTCAAAGGCGTTCAATATATTTGTAGATGCTTGGGTTAGGGTCCATGTTTCATACCCACAGCATAACACAGGTCTTACCACAGATTTGTATACTTGAAGCTTTGCTTTCCTGCGTATGCATCTGGTCTTCAAGATCGTCAAAGCTGAATTAAAAATTTTATTTGCGAGCTGTATTCTTCGACGTACTTCGCCTCTTTCATTAGCGGTTCTCGTTATTTTGGTGCCTTACACAAACTCGCACATATTTTCGATACTGTATTCGCCAAGTGTGACATTTTAGGAATTTGAGGTCTTTTTCCTCGACTGACTGCGTCATGAGCTTTATTTTATTCTCATTGATTTGTAGCCCTACTAGTTTTACTTCGATGTCGAGTTTCAGCAAGAGTACTTTGGTGGCTGTTAGCGACCATTACAAAATGTTGTTTTATAATTAGGGAATATAATTAATTGGCTCCACTCGTTTGGCATATGTTCTTGTTGCCTAATTTGCTGTATGGCTTTGTGAACTGTTGCGAATTCCGGCGAACCGACTTTCTTCCATTCGCAACTTCAAATTGCCGCCGCAACTCCTCCACCTTCCTTTGGGCACTCCTACCTTCTCCTTCGTGTATTTTTTTATTTTCATTGACATTTTTCCAATTTCCCTATAATTTTCACTTCCCCATCATCACAATCCTACCCTTTTCCCTTATTTTCAACTACAAAAAATATTAGATATATATATATAAAGTGTTATATGTACAAATAATTCTGCGAGCTACTTACTGTCGCAATTGTTTTCACAACCATTAAGAACATCAACAAAATGAATTTACTCGAAACCACGAGAACCCACCAAGCATGATCAACATCTGAAAGTGAGTCACTGCTCCATTCATTACGCTGCTGGAATGTTCCCGCTGATTCACCAATGTACGAGAACTGAGTTGAATGATTAGAGACCCCATATAAAGGCGAGCTGAATGAATCGGGGGATCATTCATTCGAACCGCGATAATAAACAAATGCGAAAGTGTGGAGTGAGAATTGATCGTGTAATAGTAAAGTGATTTTCGTTGATTGTGAAGTGATTTTAGTGGACAGTTGAATCACAAATTTATAGACTAAGTGAAAAATAAAATTATTGAAAGTGTTAAATTGATTATTGTGCATTTTGAGTTGAGTACTGTCGCAATTGTTTTCACAACCATTAAGAACATCAACAAAATGAATTTACTCGAAACCACGAGAACCCACCAAGCATGATCAACATCTGAAAGTGAGTCACTGCTCCATTCATTACGCTGCTGGAATGTTCCCGCTGATTCACCAATGTACGAGAACTGAGTTGAATGATTAGAGACCCCATATAAAGGCGAGCTGAATGAATCGGGGGATCATTCATTCGAACCGCGATAATAAACAAATGCGAAAGTGTGGAGTGAGAATTGATCGTGTAATAGTAAAGTGATTTTCGTTGATTGTGAAGTGATTTTAGTGGACAGTTGAATCACAAATTTATAGACTAAGTGAAAAATAAAATTATTGAAAGTGTTAAATTGATTATTGTGCATTTTGAGTAAATAAACTCAATGACCTTAATTTAAAAGACAGTGCGTCTTCACTTTCCCAGAACATTGAAATTATTGGCCGCGAACCATAACACGCGACATCGGACTCAGAAGTGGGATAGAAAATTTTGGAAAAGAAAACGTTTAAACATTTTTAAAGTGCAAATTAACGTGGAAACTGGTGGAAAAATAGCCGAAACAATAAAAAAAAATGCCAGGAAACTTACATCTAAAAATTAATCAATTGAGCATATCGGAGCTCAAAGAGGAGTTGGAACAGCGAAATCTGGCCACGCAAGGTACAAAGGCCATACTGATTGCACGCTTGCGTGACGCGATCGAGTCGGAAGGCGGGAATCTGGATTCGGGTGAGCTCTCAGATGCGGAAAAAGGCGCAGAAGGTGGAGAAGTAGAAACACCAAAATCAAAGGAGCCAGAAAATGCGCTAATGCGAATGTTAATGCTGATGTCATCCAGTCTAACTGCGAAGCTAGATGAACAATCAGCGAAGCTAAATGAACAATCAGCGAAGCTAAATGAACAATCAGCGCAGCTAAATGAACAGACATCCAGTTTGGCTGCGAAGCTAATGAACAATTAGCGAAGTTAAATGAACAATCAGCGAAGCTGGACCAACAAGCGATCGAAATCAAGGCAGACATCACACAGAAGCTGGAGTAAAAGTCAACCGAAATTAAAGTGGAGCTCAGTTATCTGAACAAACAAATTAAAGGCGTCGAGGAGAAGGTTGACCAGATCGAGGAAAAGGTTTACCAGGTCGAGGAAAAGGCTTACCAGGTCGAGGAAAAGGTCAGTCAGGTCGAGGAGAAGGTCAGCCAGGTCGAGGAAAAGGTCAGCCAGGCCGAGGAGAGAATCAACAATGAGATAGAAATCATGAAAATGGAATTGAAAGCAGCATAGGCAGTAGTAACTACCTAACCAGTCCCGCTTACAACCGCAGCGCAAAGCCCATCCAGAAATGTGCAAGCACCAATATTCGACGGGCAAACGGTGTGGACTATTTACAAAACCCAGTTTGAAGCTGCCGCTCCATAAATCACTGGAATGAGCAGGAACGAGCAACTGCATGGATTCTTGCTCTAAGAGGCCCAGCTACCGAGCTGTTGCAGACCATCCCCGTTGAATTGCACTCAAACCCAGCTGCTATAATGAATGCGCTGGACATGCGTTATGGAGACGATCATCTGAAGCAGATTTATCGGTCACAGTTAAGGCATCGGGTGCAGAGGTCTGGTGAAACCCTACAGCAGCTAGCTCAAGACATCGAGCGACTAGCGCTTTTGGCTTACCCAGCCTACGACCCAGAACATCGAGATGATGCAGTGACAGAAGCATTCATCAGCGCACTAAAGGACCCGGAATTGCAACAAGCCGTGCGTTTAGCTCAAAAGCAAACGGTTAAGTACGCATTGGCTTACAGTCTGAACTTTGAGGCAGCGAAAAATGTGACTCGTACCACGGCCCGGGTTCGCGAGATAGCGGCAGATGAGTGCAGGTGTGAGCTCGTGAAAATTGAGCAAGAGCCGCAGGTGAATGGTGCGCCTAGATGCTGGAATTGCGGAGAGAAGGGGTACCTGCAAAGAGACTGCAAGAAGCAAAGAAAACCAAGCTAGGAGGAGATCCAGACCGAGTCAGGAGCCCAGGATGGAAGCTCTTTAAACAGAGGGGTCGGGAAACATGTAGGAGCCAACTTCGTGGGGCAGAGGTTGGCTAGGAGGATCGACGTCCCCAGCACCACCATCACTGTATCAAGACTACATCGTGGAGAAGCGGACTTATGCCTTCCGGGTCAAGTTGACGGAGAACATTGCACCATAACAATCGACACTGGTGCAACCCGATCGATTATCCGACCAGACCATGTGAGGCAACAACTACTTCAAAAGGGCAGGATTTTCTCACTACGGACAGCTACGGGAGAAACTGCACCTGTCCATGGAGAGGTCAACCTCCAGATACAGTTGCGACACCTTGCGTTCCAACATAATTTTCTGGTCGCAAACATTATGGACGACTGCATTCTCGGAATGGATTTCCTGCGACCACATGGAATCACGTTGGATTTGGACAAACGGGTATTGAAATGGCAGAATGTCGAAGTATTGATGGAAGATCCCAGCGTCCAAATTCCCAAGATAAATGTAGTAGTATGTGCCGACACTGATGTACCGAATTCTTCTGAAAGCATTGTATGGGCCAAGCTTGATGGTGATTCTGGAGACCACCGATCTTATCTGATAGAGCCAACGAAGACGTCCGCATTGCGCAGTTTGATTGTAGGACGAAGCCTTGTAAGATCTACAAGGAACGGATACGTGCCGGTTAGAGTCCTTAGCACCGTAGACTCAACCACGAGCATCAAAGCGGGAAAAGTCATCGGCAGCTGCCAGCCTGTTTACACCATCACCTCTTTGGAAGCTACTCACGACCATCATAAGAAAAGGAGGCAAGACACAGGCAAGGCCCGGGAATCCATGTCTGCAATATTGAAGCAGGTCAAATTGCCAGCGCAGCTATTCAAGCAAGGCTCTGATCTGGTCACCAAGTACAGTGACATCTTCTCAACAAGCCCGTATGACCAAGGCCGAATGAGTCTGGTAACTCACGTCATAGATACACAGGGAGCCAAGCCGATTCGACAAGCACCAAGACGTCTTCCTATAACCAAACAAGGAGAAGTGAGCGCGCTGATCTCGGACATGGAAAAACAAGGCGTTATTGAACCTCCCGTCAGTCCATGGGCCGCGCCTGTAGTTCTAGTACAGAAAAAGGATGGTAGCACTCGTTTTTGTGTCGACTATAGGCAGCTTAACGACGTCACTAAGAAAGATAGTTACCCGCTTACACGCATCGATGACATCATGGACACTTTAGCCGACGCAAAATGGTTTTCTACACTCGATCTCAAGAGTGGCTACTGGCAGGTAGAAATCGAGAAGAAGGACCGAGAGAAGACCGCATTTTCAGTTGGGACCGGATTGTGGCAATTTGTGGTGACGCCGTTTGGGCTTTGTAATGCTCCAGCCACTTTCGAACGCTTGATGGAATACGTGCTACGTGGCCTCACCTGGAAAACCTGCTTGGTGTACCTAGATGACATCATTGTCATCGGGAGAACGTTCGAAGAGCATGTGTGGAACCTAGAAGAGGTTTTCTCCCGATTGCGACTGGCAAATTTGAAACTAAGTCCCGACAAGTGTACCCTTTTCGCAGCTGAAGTAAAATACCTGGGTCACGTTTTATCAGCAGAAGGAGTCAAAACAGACCCTGAGAAAATTGAAGCCGTGAAAAGCTAGCCAACACCAAACAACAAGCGCCAACTACGAAGTTTTCTGGGTCTGGCAACCTACTATCAAAGATTCGTCAAAGACTTTGCCAAAATAGCTGTGTCTCCATCAGTTAACCGAGAAAAATCGTCCGTATGTCTGGAATGAACAATGCCAGGTAGCCTTTGAGACCTTGAAGGAGAAGCTGTGTGAATCACCCGTGCTGGCATATCCGAAACCCAGAAAAATGTTTGTAGTTGACACCGATGCGAGCAACGGCGGCATTGGAGCTGTACTCTCCCAGCAGATCGATGGCGAAGAAAGAGTCCTCTCGTATTACAGTCAAATTTCTCAAAAAGTGAGAAGAGCTACTGCGTGACCAGGAAGGAGCTATTGGCTATAACAGAGCCCACCAAGCAGTTCCACAAGTACCTATATGGCCAGAAATTTGTTCTTCGAACGGACCATGCATCGCTGAAATGGCTATTTAACTTCAAAAACACCGAGGGACAAGTTGCGAGATGGATCGGAAGATTGCAGTCATACGACTACGAAATTGTGCATCGGAAGGGCGGTGTTCATGGAAATGCTGATGCCCTATTTCGTCGTCCATATCCAGCTAACTACGCAGGGGGAATGCCGGTCGACAAGACCACTCTTGGAGGCTAGGTTTCTCTGGGGAGTTCCGCCCCCACGTACCCGAGGAAATTCCCGCAGGGAGAAAGCCGGTCGACAAGAACCTTCTTGGAGGCTAGCATTCTTTGGGGAGTGCCGCCCCCACGGACCCGAGGATATGGGGGGTGCCGTGAGGTTCCCTCCTGGGATGACAGGTAACGACCCTGATTGTATCTGGACTGCGCTTTGGACAACGAACTGGAATTGACGCTTTGGGCTGGCGGATGTGATGGTTTGGACCTAGTTGCTTTGCACAGTAGCGCCGAGGTGAAACTCGTGTGTGAACGGCTCCAATTCAACGATAATACCCGGTAAAACCTTGGCAGGCCTCGGAGTACGTTCGAAGTTCGCTCCATTGGGTTGGTGGTGTAGGTTCGGTTGAGACGGACTCCCGATTAGCGCTGGTCTGGCTCTGAGCACTTGTCCCCATAAGGGCTTGTGCCAACCCTCGCATGGCCTCCCTGCTCTGCAAAGATAACCATGGGACCAAAAAGGCGACTACACACACGAACGGAGATAGCGGCTCCGAGGGGGGACCCAATAAAATGGAGCAAATAAAATCAACAGATCAAAAACATCCAACAAATGAAACCACAAGCAAACAGGACGCTAGCACGCAGAACCCTTTCAGGCAAAAACCGCGGTTGACAAGAACACCGATAAAACAAGTCACCGATTGCGGGGGGAGGCAGCAAACCCCAGAAACACTGTCAAAGTCAACATCACAGGTTAAATCATCGGAGACAGACCACAGACGGACTAACGAACGAAAGAAGCAGAGTGCGTTGTGCAACCTGGCATCATTGCGGCCTTTGGTATTATAATTTATATTGAATTTTAATTTAAAACACATAGTTTCAATTATATTTCACAAGGTTTATTACTTATCAGGTCAAGCTCACGGTTACGACTAAAGAAAGAAGAGAAAGTATAGTAATGATAGTACAGTAAGTAAATGCAAAGAGAGGATATGATACATACATAGTATTTGATTGTATTCCAATACCCCCACTCAATAAAATACTTGGTTAATTATGACAACAATTCATAACTTTAGTTTTTAAATATGTAAATTTTTCTTTAGATAGACCTTTTGTTAGAATATCTGCTTTCATTTCATTAGTTGGAACAAAAATAATATTAATTACACCAGCTTCATTTAATTCTCGAATATAGTGATGTCTTATATCTATATGTTTTGTTCGCTTATTTGTTGTGTTATTCTTTACTAAATTTGCAGCTCCTTGGCTATCAGAAAATACATCAATTGGCAATTTAACATAATTAATCAAGTATAATTCATTTAATAAGCCTTTTAGAAATACAAGTTCTTTAGATGATTGGCTTAATGCCATGTACTCTGCTTCTGCACTGCTCAGCGCCACTGTCGGTTGCTTTTTCGTTTCCCAGCTAACTGGTCCATTAGCTAGCTCGAATAGGTAGCCAGTATAAGACCTTCGGTCTGTTGAGTTGCTTCCCCAGTCCGCATCTGCATAAAAAATAAGGGACTTTCCTGTTTTCTGGAAATATAAACCACGATTGGTTGTTCCCTTCAAAAACCTTAAAATTCGTTTAGCTGCGTCGAAGTGCTCCTTGTGAGGCTTCTTACTAAGCTGCGACAAGTAGCTTATGGTGTACATGATATCTGGCCTCGTGTAGATTCCCAAGTACATCAATGATCCTATCAATGATTGATATTCGCTTGATTTAATTCGATCACATCGATCACAGGATTCTGCTTTGCATTGCTGTAGCTGAAGATTTGTTTCAATGGGTGTTGAAACCTCCTTGCAATTGGTCATATTATACTTTTCCAAAAGGGCTTTAATATAATTCACTTGTGTTACAGACACATTATTTTTATCGCGATTAATTTCAAGTCCAAGTATATATTTTAGTTCACCTTTATCATCAAGTTCAAATTCGCGTTTTAATTGATCTTTTACATTATTAATTTTATTTAAGTCTTTTGACAAAATAATTATGTCGTCCATATATACTGCTATTATTATTTGCTTATCCTTTATGTAAACACACGGATCAGATTTTAATCGTTCAAATTACATTTTTTGTGTTAGAACATTATTAAGGGCTGTATTCCATTCTCTTCCGGATTGTTTTAAACCGTATGTGCTTTTATTTAATTTGCACACTTTATTTATATTATTCGCGAAACTTTTCGGTTGTTCCATAAATATTTCGGCGTTTAGTTTGCTGTTTATATATGCATGTTTAATATCGATCTGATGCATGATAAAGTTTTCTTCAATTGCAATGGCTATCAGCACTCGTAGAGTCGAGCTTTTAAACACAGGACTAAAAGTTTCATTGTAGCCCATCAGATATTTTTGATTAAATCCTTGCGCCACTAATCTCGCTTTGAATTTTTCGATTTCACCATTTTTATTATACTTTGTTCTGTAGACCCATTTCGATCCTATTATATTTCTATCCTTCGGACGATCCACTAATATCCACGTATTGTTTCCAATTAGAGAGTTAAATTCCTGTTCCATTGCTTTTATCCATTCCTTTTGATTTGGACTGTTTATTGCTTCACAAAAGTTTTCGGGATCTTGACATACACTAATGTTGTTTAACTGCAATCTTACTGGTTGTTTTAATTTCTCTCTATCGCGCAACACAATTTCGGACTTCGGTGTTGAGAAATCTTCGTTCCCTTCGTCCTCATCGAGATCATTATAATCATCATCCTCCTTGAAAAGCTGTTGTAATGCAGTGTCTGCTTGCGCCTTGAGATCCGATCCTTTTTCCACTTGATTTGAGTCTTGCGGATGAGCTAACGGGGAAGTCTTGAGATCCGATACTTTTTCCACTTGATTTGAGTTTTGAGGATGCTCTTCATCTTCAGCTGGGAATTGGCTAATGAATACACTGCTTGGCTTAACATCTTCGAAGAATTTAACATCTCGCGTGATAATTATTTTATTAGTTTGCTTATTCATCACCCTATAGCCCTTCTGTTCCTCCGAGTATCCGACTAAAATGTACTCATGTGCTTTCGGAAGGAACTTATTATTCCGCTGACCGCTTCTTATTGCGATAACTTTGCTACCGAAAATCCTCAAATGATTGACGGTTGGTGTTTTGTCATAATACTGTCGCGTGTTATACGGTTCGCGGCCAATAATAATTTTAATGTTCCGGGAAAGTGAAAACGCAATGTCTTTTAATTTAAGTTAAGAGTTTATTTGATTACAAAAAGTGCACAATGATTAATTTAACACTTTCACTAATTTTAATTTTCACTATTAAGATTCTAACACTTGTCCATAAATTTACTATCGCAATTGTCTTCTAAATCACTTCACTATTACGAAAATCACTTCCCACACACTATCGCAGTTCTTATCGCGGTTGAATGAATCCCCCATTCATTCAGCTCGCCTTCATATAGGGTCTCTAATCATTCAATTCAGTTCTCATACATTAGTGAATATGCGGGAACGTTCCAGCATGAATGGGCAGTGACTCACTTTCAGATGTTGATCATGCTTGTTGGGTTCTCGTGGGTTCGAGTAAATTCAGTTGTCGACGTTCTTAATGATTGTGAAAACAATTGCGACAGTAGCTCGCAGAATTATTTGTACATGTAATTATTTGTACATGTAACACTGCCCCCACCTCAGTTCTTTTCGCCCCGAAAAGATGTGTCGCTATTTGTAGTCAATTCTCCCTGGGTGTAATATGGGGCAAGACGGTCCAGATGCACGATTTTCATTTTGGCTCTCGGCTTACGATGTTCCTGTATCCGGTATACGACGTCGTTGATTCGCTTTGTAACTCGGTATGGTCCCTCCCAATTATGTTGCAACTTTGGAGACCTACCCTTTCGCCGTTGCGGGTTATAAAGCCACACCAAGTCATCTTGCTGGAAGCCAGTAGAATTCGCCTTTAGATCATACCTGGTCTTCATGCGGTCAGTAGCCGATTCGAGGTGTTTTCGCACTGTCCGATGTATCTGGTTCAACCGTTGTCTTAGCTCACTTGCGTACTCCGAGATGGTTTGGGGTTTCTCGGGAGGTGTTCCGAACTTTATATCAGCTGGCAGACGAGTAGTCTTTCCAAAAATGACTTTGGCTGGAGCTTGGCCCGTCGATGCATGTTCGGCAGCTCTGTACGCCATCAAAAATAGTGGGATATGTCGGTCCCAGTCCCTTTGGTTCTCGTCAACCATCTTGGCAAGGTGTTTATTGAGCGTGCCGTTGAAACGTTCGACCATACCATCGGATTGGGGATGCAGCGGTGTTGTCCTCGTTTTCCGTATTCCGAGCAGCTCGAACATTTCGCCGAAAACTAGTGAATCAAAGTTTCGGCCTTGATCCGAATGTAGTTCGCAAGGCACGCCGTACCTACTGACCCAATTTAACACTAGCTGTTCGGCTACAGTAGTTGCTTCCTGGTTGGGAATGGGGTAGACCTCGGGACACTTGCTGAAATAATCGGCTACAACCAGCGTGTACCGATTTCCCCATTCAGATTCAGGAAAGGGACCTGCGATGTCAACAGCAATCCTTTCAAACGGTACCCCCACGTTATAGGTTCGCATTTGTCCTCTCAGTCGTCGCTTTGGGCCTTTGACGGAAGCGCAAATTGTGCATCTGCGGCACCAGTCCTCTACGTCTTCTCGAGCGTCAAGTATGCTCGAGGGCCAACGTTGTTGGATCAGAACATTGTAGTGAATAGATATTTTTCAAAGTCCGTGAAGGACTGCAGCGATGGTCTGCTGCCTCAGCAGAAGAATATGTAAGTATCCGCCGAGAATGCCCTTGTCTGGGGACGCGTGAATGCACTGGCAGGCTAGCATTGCGGTGTCGTGGGGCGGGTTCATTCCTCAGCACAAAGACTCACTAAAAAAGAATTTCGCATTCACGAATTTCTGGGGTCAAAAAGAAAGGCGACCGAAGTCGCAATAATTGTAGGCAACCATACCGAGAGACAATGACTTGTTCAGAGAACAAGCAAAACAAGTAAAAATGGGCGGAATTAGGGTAACTTCGTCTTTACCCGAAGAGGCTCATGGCCCACAAATGAGAGAGGGGCAACCGGGTGGTGATGGAGCCCCGCGCACCCGCCCAAGCGGATCAAAATCCATAATTGTTGTAGCGGCCAGGTATTCCTCTTCTGAGTGGAAAACTCATACAACTTAACTTGCATGAGCCTTCCCATCAGAGGAGAAGTACCCCGGTGACCAATTTATGCCCTAGAATTGTGCAATTCGATTACATAACCCTATGCCATAAAGAGGCACCTTGCTCGGGCCACTCAACCCGCGAAGTCACCTGAAACAAAGGAGGTTAGTATGTACCCGGCGGCTGGCTCATGTTTGGTGGTGAGAGCCTGCCACCGTACCGGGTCCTATACCCAGTCAAAAGAACAAAAATGGAAAGACCGACGTTGTACGTTTAATTCAACATTCCTTTAATGGATCTATAAAGTGCACAACATAGAAATTAAAATCAATTTACAATTTAAATTTATAAATTTCTTATTTAAATTTTATAAATTTAATCATATAAATATATCTTTTGAATATATTATATAAAGGAACAATAAATAATGTTAAAATATAAACTTTATGTCACGTTCCATTTGTGCTTCATAAGCTTAAATTGTCCTCAAATGATCAAAATGTTAATAGCGTGTGCAAGTCGAGGGCAATTATTATCAACGCTTGAATAAATCGTAGTCCTTTATCGAAAAGGCAACTATTTTACCTTTGCAAAGAGAATCTGAGTTGCGAGCAGATCGTTTCTACCGGTTTATTTTTAAAGACTTTTCAGGATTACTCTTTTTGTTTGATGATAATAATCATCCGTGTTTTCTGTTTTATGATTTGAACCTTGGTATAATTGTGTTTTATTGTATTTCCAAATTTTATGTAAATTTGTTTTCTGTCTTGTGTTTGCATGCAAATACTCGTACATAGTAATATTTGTTTTTCCGCTATCATTTTTATGATTTTTGTTTACTTTATTGAATTATTATAAATACTTATTTGTTGTTTTGTTTTCAATACCTTGTATTGTTTATAAGATGAAAGATCATTAGTGTGTAGTATTCTGTACTGGTTTGTATCTTTATCTTTAATATAATAAAATAATTAAATATTTGTTACCGTTTAACAAAAAAAAATGATTCGTAATAAAAATATAAGATGAAAGATCATTAGTGTATAGTGTTCTGTACTGGTTTGTACTTTTATCTTTAATATAATAAAATAATTAAATATTTGTTACCGTTTAACAAAAAAAAAATGATTCGTAATAAAAATATACCAAAAGGGTACTTACCCACATGGTCCGTCGAGCGCTTGATGACGATGCAGGTATCCTCTAAATTACTGGGCATGGGACACAAAAAAAAAATTATGATAATCATCAGTTTTAAAAATTATTGCCAGAATAATTCAAATCAGAATCGCCAGATACAATCACTACAGGTAACAATTCGGTAAAACGGTGCTGCAACCTTTAAAAATTATGTTGGATCTATGCAGTGTAAAGCCATTAGGTTTGATATAAACATTCCGCGAGCAATCGTTTGGATTCAATGCGTGATAAAATGCCCGTAATTTCGCTTTATAGGCAGGTACAGAAGACAGGGGATCGGATTTCAAGGCTTCCTCCGCCAATTTTCACACACAATGCATTCGCCAAACATCATTGTTTTCATCGTTTAAAAACCAATACAAATGTTTCGACACTAGCGAGCAATTACGAAAATCACGCAAGACTAAATGCGAAAAGATAATTTCAAATATGTGATCCGGCAACCGATTTATTATGGGTTCGTCTATATTTCCACTTCGACATCCGCTATTCCGATTTGTGGGCTAACACTCGAAGGACTTGTAGTTGAGAGATCCGCCTGTCTGACTGTTACAACTTACAATCTATGCTCGTCACGTAACACTTTAAACAGCCGTAATTTTCCGATAAGCACTGTGTAGGGGACGCGGGTTTTTACAGCCAGAGTATGGAGATAACTTTTGAACGGGAAGTTAATACATTTTATATTGAATATCACTAGGGTCGTAACAAAAAATCCCACTTTTAGATGAGCCTGACATACGAACCGCAATTGTATGCACGCATGACGGAAAGCCCGTAATGAACCGCTCTCCAGCACAGTCGGCCAAGCGACATTCCCGTATCAACAACTCCCTTGATAATCCACTAACGGAACTAACACAATTCAACAAATCAAACGGCACAAGCCAACAGGAAACCCATTTTTCTTGTCTTCTCCACTGCTTTTCTTTTCTCGCCGATACCAATCGAAAAGCGGAAATCAACACTCCGTCAGATGTTCGACGAAGTACCTGACGCGGCGCGCCACACAGGGATCCCCTGAACCGGTAATCGCCACTTAACCAACGGAATCGCTTTACATGGAAATTCGAGGGTTTTCCGCTGACCGTCACACATGTGCTTCTACGCCGACTTCCTCATACAAACTGAATCTTCAATATTTTACTATTCCAAACTGTTGTAATCTTTGCACTTTAAATTCTTACTGAAATTCTACTTTTCACACTCTCGAGCAAGAAAACCCGTCACACTCAATGTTATTCGCACATAACTGTCAGGAGCATTAATCCATTTAAAGCTGAAGCACGGTCAAGGTGCTCCCGTGATCTCGATGTTGGGTAATCCGTTATAAGAATACAAGCCCGTTGGCTATTTTCGACGTTAAAAAGGATTTTGTTGGCTTCAAGAACTTAAGTTTTTCGAAATTCCCCGTTCGACCGCTCGACGAACGTAACAAAAACAGAATCCGCACCCGTAGGTTGTTCTTGAGCACAGTCGGTCTTTCCGTTCGATAATCGACCGAACGACACACATACACGACTGAGTGACCGTTCATCCTAGCGGATCGCGTGCAGGGCGACTTCCTGCTTCCCAAAGACGATTCGAGGTTTACGAATTCGCTTCCAATTCCGGTGAAAAGCTCGATTTTCCACACAAAACAAACGAGTCGCGATTTTGCAACATATCCCATGTACGGTCACACTCCAAATTCCCTATTTCTCACTTCGTCTTTCAATAATTCGACCGCAATTCTTCTTCCCTATCTTGTATTCCCATTTGAAATCCTTCCCAGCTGAGCTAACTTGCTCGCTCAAGCACTGCACATACACTCGTCCCGCAAATGTCTCGAGCCGGGTTGTTCAGCTCACGACGACGATTCGACCAGCATCATCGCTGTGTAGCATCCAATAGCATACCATCACTCTCTAGATCTGGATGCTGTTGATGTTGTTGTAGCTGTTGTTGACGTTGAATTAGCTCGAGCATTTTCATTATGTGATCAATACAAACTGCACGCAAATGTATGGAGGCAGGTTGTGGAGCTTAAATGGTTTGTGCGACATGCCTGAATGTAAATGTGCATCCGCTCATGGGATGCATGGAATGCGAAGTTGCGTTGAGTAGATTGTTCACTCATAAGAATTGTTACTAACAATTCTATGAGTGTAAATGTATTTTTTTTTTGTATGGCTAGGCTTCCGATGAGCTGAGTGAGAGAATGTGTGTCTTACATACTTTCAAGTCATAGTAGGATTTTCTAGATGGAAATGATTTGCCGGTTGTGTAGTGAATTAGTAGATCTGGTCTATATTATGCATGAATTTTCTTTAACCCTTTGCCTGCGCCGAATTCAAATCGAGCATTTTTATTTATATTTAATATATAAAATATTAAATATATAAACTTAACATAAAATTTAAATTTTATACATAATTATTAAATAATTTAAATAAAAAAAATAATAAACAAAAAAAACTGCTCTATTACTACAACATGATCGATCTGATTTTGTGTGTTGCCATCCGATGATACCCAGGTCATTTTATGTATGCGTCGATGGGGGAAGCAAGTTGAGCGTATGATTATTTTTCTGCTACATGCAAAGTCAATCAATCGCTGGCCGTTATCATTTGTTTCATTGTGGAGGCTATATCCTCCAGTCGTTCCCCGACAAGATAATTGAAATCATCCTGAATTATTTTTGTGTCGTTTGTAGGCAATGAGTTGACTAGTCTTTCCAGATTATTGTAGAAGTTGCCTTTGTTTCTTCGTCCTTTTCTTCTGCCGAAACGTGTACGTTTATCTGCCAAATTTTGAGGAATTTTTCTTTTATACGGATCGCACACAACCGTTCATTGATTGCCTTAAAATCAATAATGTGCGATTTGAAATCCCCATCCACAATGAAGGCCACTTCAAACTTCCGGTTTCCAATAGGCTGCCCATTTTTGAATATTTTGTGCGTGATCTCGTATCTCGAATATCATTTCCAGTCCAGTACGCTTCCTGGATTAGTAGTATGTGTCATTTATGTTAGCTGGCCTGTTGTAAAAGTTCCTTAACAGTGCCAGGGTTGTTCAGTGATCTGTGATTCCAAGATCCAAGGTCTTTTTTTTGGTTGCAAGGTCGTTGTCGTGGGTTCAATCCATTCCAAGGCTCTGTTGCAAGTTTCGAAACAATTTAGGGTTTTCCAGGAACGGACAGCTAACCCGTCCTCCAACCTTCATTCCAGAGGCATGGTTATTACTTTCAATTCCGTTATCAGGTACTGAAGACTCGAGTTCACCCTACTACATGCCCACAGAGGAGGTGTAAATAGCATTTAGTAGCAGAGCTGTAGGTTTATTTACAGTTATTGGCGTTTTTCGGCAATTAATGTCCTCCTATTGGCGAACCACTAAATCCAATATGCGACCTCGAGACATGCGTTTCAGGATGAGACACCATGGACGCTGTAGGTTGCGGAAACAAGGGGGTCCATCCTCGTTTCTCAAACGGGCGTAGGACCATCTGCGCTGGAATTACGCTAAGCTCTATTAGAATTAATTTTAATAATACTTATAAGATTACACAAAATGCAGATATACGTAGTGTAATGGCACTATATAAATACTTACCTTAATTCATTTCCATTGATAAACATTGCATCAATAAATCAATTGATTCAATGTTTACCAAATCTCATCTTCTAGGAACTTACCTCATAAATTACAAACGCAACATGTGCAATATCCAGCGCAACATGTGCATGATTCATAATAAATTGTTTCAATGGACATGACTAATGTCCATTAATAGAAAACATCTAAATTCCCATAGAACCCACTTTCTTTCACATAAGAAATCCCATACGGGTATTCTTACATTTCGTTTCACACCTAATGTGTTGGCACACGACACTTGAGACTTGAGATATATGTAGGTCAATATTGAGCGCAAGTAATGCACACGAATATATGGGTGAATAATATCGCTCACGTGTGGTATCTATTTCAAGTACTTTGTCGCTTGAGTAATAAGTTGTAAATTTGGGTTACATTTGAAATGGGATCAATAATTTATGAGTTGGGTTACATTGATAATTTAGGACGAGAAATTTATGAGTAATAAATTCACATATTTTATTGTTTAGCATGTAAGAAAATTTTGTATAAATAGGATAGTGATTTTTAAATAAAGGGGAGTTGGTTTTTGATACGCGCAAGTGAAAGCATTTTCATTTCGCGAGAACGCTGCGACTTGTAGCGATCCGACTGGCAGAACACTAACGCTGCGCATAGTAGCGAATACCAAAGGAGATATAAACTTAGAACAATATCCTTAGCAACCATGGCGCTAGTGGGTCCAGAAGATCCTCCCCAAGTTTATCAGCGGCCTTTGCCGCTGGGTTAGGTGAAGAATTATTTTTATATTCTTCGAACAAATTTAACAACTTAATTTAAACATTTACCTCACAGTTCCCCGCACAAAGGTGGAACTTTACGTGGCGATCCCACCATTTCGAATCAAGAGTTTTCTGAGGATGAGGATGCGATAGAGACAAGTCTGAGTGAAGAGGAATTGCAAATAATCAACAAAAAATTCGAAGAATGGTTCAAGCGTGCAGAAGAGTACGTACCGGTGCCGATACGCAATTATGAGCAGGTTCCACCGCCGTATATACCAACGACACAAGGTACACCAGATCTGAGAGGACCTAAGCCACGCAGCATCGAACGATATTTTAAAAAACCCGCCGAACAACAAGACATTTTAGCAACAATTCCGAGGAAGCATCGACAAAGGGGTGGTCGAAGGACAAAATTGAAGCGTGAACGGGCAGAGCTGCACAGAGTCATCAGAAGTTCGGTTGGAGAGCAGAAGAAGCTGTTACAGCAGAAGTTATTGGAGCTAAAGCCAAAGCAAAGATTCTGGAATAAAAATGGGAAATAGCTGCTCGGTAGAAAATACGTTTGTGGAGCAGTACCAGCAGTCACTGGTAACAACGGGAGTATTCGCAGCGGCAATATTTTATTTTTATAACAAACATAATAAGAAATATGTAGTAAAGAGGCTCAACGAAGCATTAGTGTATAATATATTGTAATTCAAAATTTTTCTTGGTAAGAAATATCATATATTGGGTTATCCTTACTTGTATTAGTTTTATCTGTGTCGATAGTATGAGACGGGACATAAGATTTTGATTAAATTCTCTGCGAAATTGTTTGCTCAAATGATAAATTTTGATATTTTGTCCTATGTATTGATTGATGGAGCTATTGAAGCAAATAGTGTCTGAGAACGAAAGGGCCCTGTGTAACTTGAAAAAGTGTGCAAGGAGTTTGTATACATTTGAGACTCTTCAGACAAAGTTAAACGAACTGTAGTCTAGAAAGGAAAGTTTCAATAGAGCTCTTGAGAATTGTAGTGAGGAAGACTCTGAGGTTCTAGATCTAAAGGTAAAATTCAGGGCACAAGCATCAATCTTAGAAGGAGAAATTTGGTTGCAACTGAGCAAACAAGGATACTCTATAGATACCCATAAAGAAGAACCGATTAGTGAGGATTTAGAGTCTCGTCTACCATTGCTTGAAGAAAACTTCACCATGGCTGGTTTTATCCCATAAACGGCTATGAAGATAATCCCTGTCTTCGAGGGTAAATATAATATATCCGCGCGACGTTAGATAAAGCTTCAAATGTAGAGCAAATTTGTCGTATAGATTTACATTAAATTGATGTGAAAAGGGTGAAATGATCCAATTAAAAAGTTTAGCTAATACAAATATAAGGAGTTAGATCCGTTTCTGAAGATCTTAGAGATCTTGCACACAACCTTGTCAGCTGATGCGAGAACTAGCTTGGTAGACTTTGTTGTAAATGTGAAACTTAGTGCCACCGTCAGACTTTCCCTGGCTAATGCTTCCATTTCAACTTTTGCCACTTTAAAATCAGAGTTGCAGAGTCGTTTCAAAAATAATAAAACTGCACCTCAAATCCATACACTTCTTAGCGGCACTTACCAGAAGAAATCTTCTGTGAACTCTTACAAAGACAAGATTCTTAATTTAGTTGAGGGACTTAATCTGTTGCGAATTCAAGAATTAGGCAATCAGGTCTCAGCTAATGAGAAAAAGATAATCACGCAAATGAATGATACATATGCGTTAACCATCTTCAAAAATGGCCTAAATGATCAACTAAGAAGCACCATCTTCTCAAAAAGACCAAAAACTTTCACAGAGGCCGTGTCTCTTGCGCAAGAACTGGAAAGCGCAGAAACGCAAGTTACCAATAGCGTCATGCATTTCCGTAGTTACTCAAAGAGTAGAGGCAAGAAGCAAGGTAACCATGGCAGAAACAGTAACAACAGAAACGACAATAATTATAGGGACAACGCAAATAATAGCGACTCAAATAGACAGAATAACAGTAGCAATTATTACAGCCACAACGATCGTAACAACCGTGACGATAGGGACAATCGTCCACGGAATAACCGACATAATGGCAATCGTAGAGGCCGTAGACGTAATGACAGGAATAGCTACAATAGCAACTATAATAACAATAGAAATTATAGTAATGACAGAAGGAATGTACACGTTATTACCGATCAGGGAAACGTGCAGGGTTCCGGAGAGGATCTCCAGAACCTCCCGCCTTAAAGAAAACAATAATAGAAAGAAAAATATTTAGGATTACAGAAAATTGTGCATATTTTGTAAGAATCTATAATTATAATTCAGATAGGTATCTCCTATTTTTAATCGATACTGGAGCAGATGTGTCAATTTGCAAAGAGAACATTTGCTACAATTTAGAAAATTCAATTGAAACTAGCAATGGAACCAAAATAACAGGTATTACCAAAGAAGTAACGACATCTTTGGGCACAACTAATTTAGATCTGCTAATTGGGAAGCACAGACTAAAAGAATCGTTCCATGTTGTGCAAAGTGATTTTCCGATAGGCACGGATGGAATCATCGGTAGAGATTTAATGGTGCACTACTTATGTAAAATCGATTATGAAACGTTTACGATAACTTTCAACGTAAACGATGAAGACATCATACTACCAATGGACACAAGAAGACATGAACATTCACAGATAAATATTTCAGCTAGAACTGAAATGATTGTTCCGGTTAACATCGAAGTTTCCGAGGATAGCATTGTTTTTAACACGGAAATTGAAAAAGGAGTATTTGTAGGAAATACTATCATACCCGCAAAAGGTGTTCGACACATCAAAATATTGAACACGAATGACGAAGATGTTGTCATAAAGAATTTTAGTGTTGAAATAGAACCATTGAAACATTATGACATTTTTAAGTGGGAAAAACAAAGGTACACTTAAGATAGGTTTAAAAAGCTTCTAAAAGTTATGAACACAGATACTCTAGACTGGCCCGCAATGCATGATTTACTTGAGATAGTCAAGAATTTTCAAGATGCATTTCATTTGGATGGAGAAAAACTCCAAACTAACAATTTCTATAGACAGAAGTTACAAACCGTGGATAACAATCCGGTTTATATTAAAAATTATAGATTACCACAATCCCAGAATGAGGAAATTCTACAACAGGTTAGGGACCTTGAAACAAGTGACATCATAGAACCATCGATAAGCCCCTACAACTCGCCTCTTTTCGTTGTACCAAAGAAGAGTGCAGATGGAAAAGCTAAATGGCGACTGGTTGTAGATTTCAGATGGCTTAATGACAAGATAGTCAACGATAAGTTTCCCTTGACGAGACTTGAAGACGTCTTGGACAAGCTAGGTCGAGCAAAATACTTCTCTACGCTGGACATGACTAGCTCTTTTCATCAAATTGAACTTGAGAAAGAGTCTAGACCATTGACAGCATTCTCCACCAATGATGGACACTATCAATTTAAAAGATTACCATTTGGATTGAAAATATCATCCAACAGTTTTCAGAGGATGTTGACGATAGCTCTTAGTGGCCTTAGTCACGAAGCATTCCTCTATGTTGATGACATTATAGTATTCGGTTGCAGCATCAAACACCATAATGACAATCTTTGAAAAGTATTACAAAGGTTACGTCAGCACAATTTAAAATTAAATCCTGAAAAATGCCAGTTCTTGGGATCAGAGGTGGTGTACCTGGGTCATTTGATAACCAGTGAAGGTATCAAGACCGATCCAGCATAACATAACACCATCAGGAACTATCCGGTCCCAAAGAACGCAGATGAAGTACGCAGATTTGTAGCGTTCTGCAATTATTACAGGCGTTTTATTCCTAAATTTGCTGAAACAGCGAAGTGTTTGAATGCTTTACTGAAGAAAAATGCGACCTTTAACTGGACTGAAGAATGTCAGAATGCTTACGAAACTCTGAAGAGAAAATTGATAGAACCTCCAATCCTTCAGTATCCAAATTTCAACAAACCTTTCATACTAACGACTGATGCTTCTAACTACGCTTTAGGCACAGTTCTATCCCAAGGTGAAATTGGGCAAGACTTACCAATTTCTTATGCAAGTAAATCTTTGGCTAAGCACGATATTAACAAACCTATTATCGAGAAAGAGCTTCTAGCCATACATTGGGGTATAAACTTCTTTAGACCCTACGTATACGGAAGAAAATTCGTGGTTGTGACTGATCACAGACCACTGGTATCTTTGTTCACACACAAAAACCCTTCGTCAAAACTCACTAGAATTCGTGTTGACCTGTCCGATTACGATTTTTCAATTGTGTATAAAAAAGGAAGTATGAATACCAATGCTGATGCATTATCAAGGATTGAGCTAGACTCAGATACCTTAAAGGCGATGATACCTCCAGAGAATGATGAAACCGCGAAGAAAAAACTATTAGCTATTACCAGGCAAATGGCCTGTGACAAAGAAAAACAAAGGAAGATAGTCGAAAACGAGAGCACCCAGACACCGATAGAACTTGATCAACTCTATTGTTGGGATTGCACTAGTTTGTCGGACATCACCGGAATCATGAAATTAAAATTTACACTGCGCAGAGAAAATAAAGTTTCAATTATACGTACCAATGATATTATAGAAGTACAATGTAGCGATATATCTGATGCGAAATCCGTTTCCATCAAAGATAAGCTAACAATGGAAGATGATGATGAATATAATGAGACAATTGGTGATAATCCATATCCGAAACTAGTTTCGATTTTGGAGAAGCTGTTGAGATTCGCGAATCAAGAAGACATAAATGAACTCTCATTATCTTGTGAAGACATTATTTTTAAGTCTATAGACAAAGTAATATTTAAAAGAATATTCAATATGTTGCAACATAAGAAACGTACGCAAAAGAAACTCCATATCATGATATACAAACCACCAACTAAGGTAATAGATAAATCAAACCAAATGAAGCTAATAGAAGAATATCACAACTCACCGCACGGAGGACATCTTGGAATTCGCAAAACATTGCTGAAACTAAAACAACGATATTGTTGGAAAAATATGAGCAATATGGTTAAAACATACATAAAACATTGCACAGCATGTCAGACTAATAAACAAGTGAGACATACGAAAGAGAAAATGATTGAGACCGATACCCCATCAACAAGTTTTGAGACGGTACAAATAGACACAGTAGGTCCATTAAGAATCTCAAATAACTACCGATAAGTATATATCACTTCAATGTGAGTTAACAAAATTTGTCATTGCTTTCCCAATAGAAAATAAGGAGTCTAAGACAATAGCTAAAGGACTAGTAGAAGAATTTATATTGAAATACGGACATTTTAAGATACTGAAATCAGATTTAGGAATTGAATTTACAAATAACTTAATGGGCGATATATGCGACTTGCTAAAAATAAAGCAAATTTTTTCTACCCCTTACCATCACCAAACATTGGGTTCGGTTGAAAGAAACCATCGTGTATTAAACGAATATATGTATTCTTTTGCTGATGATCAGCAATGGGACACATGGGTTCCGTACTACACCTTTGCATATAACACTACACCACACATAGACACCAATTATACACAGTATGAACTAATTTTTGGAAAACTCCCTTACGTTCCGAATGATTTAATTGAGAATAAAAATAAGGTCTACAATCTTGATGATTATTCTAAAGAGCTGAAGGTTAGATTAAGAGCATCTATAATAATAGCTAGGAACATAATGCAGAATGTTAAATCCAAAAGAGTTCAAAATCAAATGCATACAAACCCTATACACATTAAAATTGGCGACTTAGTGTTAATCAGAAATGATAACAGAAAGAAACATCAACCGCCTTACAAAGGTCCTTTTGAAGTAATTAATCTTGAAAACAGTAATGCAATAGTAAATGTAAATGATCTTCATAAAACAATACATAAGGATAGACTAAAATCATTTAACGTTATGTCATAATGAACGAAATATTTAAATGTATAAATTTCTAATCATAGCTGTAATAAACAATACATCAGGATAAAGTGAAATCATGTGATGTTACAATAAACATAGTAATAGTCATAAATATATAAATTTCTAATCATCAACGTTTAGATACAAAAAAAAAGAAGATAAATAAATGTACAGATACATATAGTTTACTTTTAAGATTCCTATCAAGATATTGATGTAAACTCAATCTATTAATACTCATCTTGAGGTTGAGGGTGTAATGGCACTATATAAATACTTACCTTAATTCATTTCCATTGATAAACATTGCATCAATAAATTTAATTGATTCAATGTTTACCAAATCTCATCTTCTAGGAACTTACCTCATAAATTACAAACGCAACATGTGCAATATCCAGCGCAACATGTGCATGATTCATAATAAATTGTTTCAATGGACATGACTAATGTCCATTAATAGAAAACATCTAAATTCCCATAGAACCCACTTTCTTTCACATAAGAAATCCCATACGGGTATTCTTACATTTCGTTTCACACCTAATGTGTTGGCACACGACACTTGAGACTTGAGATATATGTAGGTCAATATTGAGCGCAAGTAATGCACACGAATATATGGGTGAATAATATCGCTCACGTGTGGTATCTATCTCAAGTACTTTGTCGCTTGAGTAATAAGTTGTAAATTTGGGTTACATTTGAAATGGGATCAATAATTTATGAGTTGGGTTACATTGATAATTTAGGACGAGAAATTTATGAGTAATAAATTCACATATTTTATGGTTTAGCATGTAAGAAAATTTTGTATAAATAGGATAGTGATTTTTAAATAAAGGGGAGTTGGTTTTTGATACGCGCAAGTGAAAGCATTTTCATTTCGCGAGAACGCTGCGACTTGTAGCGATCCGACTGGCAGAACACTAACGCTGCGCATAGTAGCGAATACCAAAGGAGATATAAACTTAGAACAATATCCTTAGCAACCATGTCGCTAGTGGGTCCAGAAGATCCTCGCCAAGTTTATCAGCGGCCTTGCCGCTGGGTTAGGTGAAGAACTATTTTTATATTCTTCGAACACATTTAACAACTTAATTTAAACATTTACCTCACAGTTCCCCGCACAAAGGTGGAACTTCACAGTAGGCATAAATGAAACTAATAAGGATAATATATATAAATATATATATATATATATATATATATATATATATATATATATATATATATATATATATATATATATATATGTATATATATATATATATATATATATATATATATATATATATTAATATATATATATATATATATTTATTGTCGCGTGTTTTTGGTTCGCGGCCAATAATTTAATGTTCCGGGAAAGTGAAAACGCAATGTCTTTTAATTTAAGTTAAAAGAGTTTATTTAATTACAAAAATGCACAATAATCAGTTTAACACTTTCACTAATTTTAATTTTCACTATTAAAAATCTAACACTTATCCATAAATTTCTTATCGCAATTGTCTTCTAAATCACTTCACTATTACTCGATCAATATCGCTTTACACACACTATCGCCGTCTTTGCTGTCGCGGTTGAATGAATCATCCCCCCCGTTCATTCAGCTCGCCTTTATATAGGGTCTCTAATCATTCAACTCAGTTCTCGTACATTTGTGAATATGCGGGAACATTCCAGCAGCGTAATGAATGGAGCGAGCAGTGACTCACTTTCAGATGTTGATCATGCTTGTTGGGTTCTCGTTGTTTCGAGTAAATTCGTTTTGATGTTCTTAATGGTTGTGAAAACAATTGCGACAGTAGCTCGCAGAATTATTTGTACATGTAACACTGCCCCCACCTCAGTTCTTTTCGCCTCGAAAAGATGTGTCGCTTTTTGTAGTCAATTCTCCCTGGGTGTAATATGGGACAAGACGGTCCAGATGCACGGTTTTCATTTTGGCTCTCGGCTTACGATGTTCCTGTATTCGGTATACGACGTCGTTGATTCGCTTTGTAACTCGGTATGGTCCCTCCCAATTATGTTGCAACTTTGGAGACCTACCCTTTCGCCTTTGCGGGTTATATAGCCACACCAAGTCATCTTGCTGGAAGCCAGTAGAATTTGCCTTTAGATCATACCTGGTCTTCATGCGGTCAGTAGCCGATTCGAGATGTTTTCGCACTGTCCGATGTATCTGGTTCAACCGTTGTCTTAGCTCACTTGCGTACTCCGAGATGGTTTGGGGTTTCTCAGGCGGTACTCTGAACTTTATATCAGCTGGCAGACGAGTAGTCTTTCCAAAAATGAGCTAGGGCTTGGCCCGTCGATGCATGTTCGGCAGCTCTGTACGCCATCAAAAATAGTGGAATGTGTCGGTCCCAGTCCCTTTGGTTCTCGTCAACTATCTTGGCCAGGTGTTTATTGAGAGTGCCGTTGAAACGTTCGACCATTCCATCGGATTGGGGATGCAGTGGTGTTGTCCTCCTTCCCAGCAGCTCGCACATTTCGCTAAAAACTAGTGATTCGAAGTTTCGACCTTGATCTGAATGTAGTTCGCAAGGTACGCCGTACCTACTGACCCAATTTAACACTAGCTGTTCGGCTACGGTAGTTGCTTCCTGGTTGGGAATGGGGTAGACCTCGGGCCACTTGCTGAAATAATCGGCTACAACCAGCGTGTATCGATTTCCCCATTCAGATTCAGGAAAGGGTCCTGCGATGTCAACGGCAATCCTTTCAAACGGTACCCCCACGTTATAGGTTTGCATTTGTCCTCTCAGTCGTCGCTTTGGACCTTTGACGGAAGCGCAAATTGTGCATCTGCGACACCAGTCCTCTACGTCTTCTCGAGCGTGGAGCCAGTAGAATCTTTCCCGCAATTTCGTTAAGGTCTTGTTAACACCAAGGTGGCCTCCCGAGGATCCTTCATGCATTTCCTTAATCACATAGTGGATTCGGCTTTTGGGTAGTATAGTTTGCATCCTATAGGAGCTGCCATCCGCCGTTTCCCATTTCCGCTTGAGTACGCCACCCTCCACCTGAAGGGAGTTCCATTGTGCCCTATAGCTTTTCAGGGTTGCGCCATGCATCGAAACGTCTTTCCACTCAGGTCGCCCAGTCGTCTCCTTCCATACAAACAATGGTCCGATGTCTTCATCGGCTAACTGGGCGTTTCGAATCTCCTCCGATGACCAACCTTCATCGAATTCAGCCGTTATCAATCGCAGATCAACGGGTGGTTCCTTTTCCTCAATCCGTCGGCAATGCTTGCAGTTAGCTGGACATGGACGGCGGGATAGGGCGTCAGCATTTCCATGAACTCCGCCCTTCCGATGAACAATTTGGTAGTCGTATGACTGCAATCTTTCGATCCATCTCGCAACCTGTCCCTCGGGGTTTTTGAAGTTGAGCAGCCATCTCAGTGATGCATGGTCCGTTCGAAGAACAAATTTCTGCCCATATAGGTACTTATGGAACAGCTTGGTGGCCTCTATTATAGACAATAGCTCCTTCCTGGTCACGCAGTAGTTCCTCTCACTTTTTGAAAGAACTCGACTGTAATACGAGAGGACTCTTTCTTCGCCATCGATCTGCTGGGAGAGTACAGCTCCAATGCCGCCGTTGCTCGCATCGGTGTCAACTACAAACATTTTTCTGGGTTTCGGATATGCCAGCACGGGTGATTCACACAGCTTCTCCTTCAAGGTCTCAAAGGCTACCTGGCATTGTTCATTCCAGACATACGGACGATTTTTCTCGGTTAACTGATGGAGACACAGCTATTTTGGCAAAGTCTTTGACGAATCTTCGATAGTAGGTTGCCAGACCCAGAAAACTTCGTAGTTGGCGCTTGTTGTTTGGTGTTGGCTAGCTTTTCACGGCTTCAATTTTCTCAGGGTCTGTTTTGACTCCTTCTGCTGATAAAACGTGTCCCAGATTTTTTACTTCAGCTGCGAAAAGGCTACACTTGTCGGGACTTAGTTTCAAATTTGCCAGTCGCAATCGGGAGAAAACCTCTTCTAAGTTCCGCACATGCTCTTCGAACATTCTCCCGATGACAATGATGCCATCTAGGTACACCAAGCAAGTTTTCCAGGTGAGGCCTCGTAGCACGTACTCCATCAGGCATTGAAAATGCGGTCTTCTCTCGGTCCTTCTTGTCGATTTCTACCTGCCAGTAGCCACTCTTGAGATCGAGTGTAGAAAACCATTTTGCGTCGGCTAAAGTGTCCATGATGTCATCGATGCGTGGGAGCGGGTAACTATCTATCTTAGTGACGTCGTTAAGCTGCCTATAGTCGACACAAAAACGAGTGCTACCATCCTTTTTCTTCACTAGAACTACAGGCGCGGCCCATGGACTGACAGAAGGTTCAATAACGCCTTGTTTTTCCATGTCCGAGATCAGCGCGCTCACTTCTCCTTGTTTGGCTATAGGGAGACGTCTTGGTGCTTGTCGAATCGGCTTGGCTCCCTGTGTATCTATGACGTGAGTTACCATACTCGTTCGGCCTTGGTCATCCGGGCTTGTTGAGAAGATGTCACTGTACTTGGTGACCAGATAAGAGGCTTATTTGAATAGCTGCGCTGGCAATTTGACCTGCTTCAATATTACAGACGTGGATTCCCGGGCTTTGTCTGTGTCTTGCCGCCTTTTCCAATGATGGTCGTGAGTAGCTTCCAAAGAGGTGATGGTGGAAACAGGCTGGCAGCTGCCGATGACTTCTCCCGCTTTGATGCTCGTGGTTGAGTCTACGGTGTTAAGGACTCTAACCGGCACATATCCGTTCCTTAAAGTTCTTACAAGGCTTCGTCCTACAATCAAACTGCGCAATGAGGACGTCTTCGTTGGCTCTATCAGATAAGATCGGTGGTCTCCAGAATCACCATCACGCTTGGTCCATACAATGCTTTCGGAAGAATTCGTTACATCAGTGTCAGTACATACCACTACATTCATCTTGGGAATTTGGACGCTGGGATCCTCCATCAGTACTTCGACGTTTTGCCATTTCAATACACGTTTGCCAAAATCCAACGTGATTCCATGTGGTCGCAGAAAATCCATTCCGAGAATGCAGTCATCCATAATGTTCGCGACCAGAAAATTATGTCGGAACGCAAGGTCTCCCAACTGTATCTGGAGGTTGACCTCTCCATGAACAGGTGCAGTTTCTCCCGTAGCTGTTCGTAGTGAGAACATTCTGCCCTTGTGAAGTTGTTGCTGTCTAACTAGGTCTGCTCGGATAATCGATCGGGTTGCACCAGTGTCGATTTTTATGGTGCAGTGTTCTCCGTCAACTTGACCCGGAAGGCATAAGTCCGCTTCTCCACGATGTAGTCTTGACACGGTGATGGTGGTGCTGGGGACGTCGATCCTCCTAGCCAACCTCTGCCCCACGAAGTTGGCTCTTACATGTTTCCCGACCCCTCTGTTTGAAGGGCTTCCATCCTGGGCTCCTGACTCGGTCTGGATCTCCTCCTAGCTGCACAGCCTGGACAATAGCTCGGTTTTTTTCGCTTCTTGCAGTCTCTTTGCAGGTGCCCCTTCTCGCCGCAATTCCAGCATCTAGGCGCACCATTTACATGCGAGTCTCGCTCAATTTCGACGCGCTCACACCTGCACTCGTCTGTCACTACCTCACGAACCCGGGCAGTGGTACGAGTCACATTTTTCGCTGCCTCAAAGTTCAGACTGTAGGCCAATGCGTCCTTAACCGTTTGCTTTTGAGCTAAACGCATGGCTTGTTGCAATTCCGGGTCCTTTAGTGCGCTGATGAATGCTTCTGTCGCTGCACCATCTCGATGTTCTGGGTCGTAGGCTGGGTAAGCCAAAAGTGCTAGTCGCTCAATGTCTTGGGCTAGCTGCTGTAGGGTTTCACCTGACTTCTGCACCCGATGCCTTAGCTGTGACCGATAAATCTGCTTTAGATGATCGTCTCCATAACGCATGTCGAGCGCACTCGTTGTAGCATTCGGGTTTGAGTGCAATCCATCGGGGATCGTCTGCAAAAGCTCAGCAGCTGGGCCTCTTAGAGCAAGAATTTGTAATAATCGGGCAGTTAAAGGGTTAAAAAAACTCAAAATGTCCCAGATCAATCGAAGCGATCGAATCGGTACGATTGCAGATTGAATTGGAACAATTTCCGATTGACCTAGAACAATTTCCAATCGAACCGGTTTGAGATTGATCTGGTACGACGAAACACTTTTGACAGGGCAGTTGTAATTGAGCAGGAGACGTGTGAGGTAACTCTCGTGTGAAAATTAGTGCCGATCGTTTCAATATTTCAGGAAGATAGTTGCCGATAATCGGAGCAGTTCGGACCCGATAAAGCGCTACAGGCATCTCAACGTAGCTAACCTCAACGGTCTCTTTCTGAAGACCCATTGCAGGAACAGCAAGAGTCCCGCAATTTCTCGCTCAAGGCACGCAGTAGCAGTAGCAGTAGAAGCAAGTACCGTAAAAGAGAGAACGGTCCCTGCACTGCACTCGGCCAGAAGCTTTGAAAAGTAAATGGACAGGAGTTTCCTTCCGGACGGAAAATCAGGTGGAAAATTCAAGAGGAAGTGTAAAGTTCTTGCACTGTTTAGTGCGATAAAGCGCGCTGCTGTGGGTGAGCGTAGCGTCCACCGTAAAATATTGTGCAAAACGTCACAAACGAGTCGTCCGCTCGATCGTGTGGAAAGCGCTGAAGAAAATCGCCAGTGAGTGTTTAGTGGGGGCGCGACTCTGGTCAGGATTTCGCACAATAGTTTCGACTTGGACTTGAACGGAATTTCAGAGCTATCTGGTTTGTGTTGGCGAAAGTGTCGCAAAGCGATTCTAGAATTCTCAGATGCCTGAAAAAAATTTTAGTGGGTAGAAAGATTGAAGAGAACGACAGTTGTTGTGCATGACTATAGAAATTTAAACGTGTAGAAGAAGGAATGCAAAGTGTAGAGAATCAATGAGGTTGAAAAAAAAAAAATTGCGGTTCTGTCGAAATAACACAGACATTTATTTGTTTCTATATCAACCAAATACTATACATTTAATCCGTTTCACGAGCTGATAATGACATTTTTATGTTCTCCTCAATTCATCTGTTCCCACCGATGCTTCTAGAATGAAGTTGATATTACAAACCATGATTCTTACCTCTGAATTACGTAAATTCAGGACTCGGTTAAGCACATACAACAATTTGTTGACTAACGAATCACTTTCGCATAGTAATAAATAATTACACTAACTTAAATCATCAAATGTACCATTTTTCTTATTCTCTGCTATCGTTTTTATATATTCTATTGTACAAGTAGTTTTCATATTTTTTATGCACCGTATTTGAAGATACCATGTTGGCGTAGCTTATTTGATTTCCGAATTTCGATTGAGTTTACTGTGCATTGAATTTCAATGCAAGACTCGGTTGAGGCTCGTAAAATTGAAAGAATTTTCAAATCATAGAACTCCGACATGATATACCTCGAAGTGACATTTTTCCCACTTAAAGTTATGTGCATTACAAATGGATTACTCTACTACTACTAGTTGCGACAGTTACAGTTGAGCTTTTCAATATAAAAAATTAAAAAGAAAAAAAATAGATAGAAGATATTCTGATCTCAGTTAAAAATAACATTAAATAAGTTTCAATTTCAATAGGAAATGAAGAAGAAAAAAAATATTACTGACTAAATTTCAGATATTCTACTTAGGTAAATTCAATCACTTCTGAGAAAATCATGTGTTTTAGAAGATTAAATTTTTCTATTTGATTAAATCAATTTTTGTCGTAAATTGTACATTGTTTTCTTTAAAATCTTTAAACATCAATTTATAATATTATGGTTATTTTAGTAAATAAATTCAGCTAATGTGTATTTTATTTTGGCTTTCTATTTGTAATTGCATTCAATTCAAAACTGAAAAAAAACAAATTATAAATTAAAACAATGAATTAACATCATACCCTCTGGTCTTTCCTTTCTCCCGACTCTAACCGGGTATAGGACCCGGTACGGTGGCAGGCTTCCACCTCAAGACATGAGCCAGCCGCCGGGTACTTAAGCAATTCTTCTTTGTTTCAGGTGATATCGCAGGTTGAGTGGCCCAAGCAGAGTGCCTCTTTATGGCATAGAGTTATGCAATCAAATTGTATAATTCTATGGCATAAATTGGTCACCGGGGTACTCCCCTTCTGATGGGAAAGTTCATGCAATTCAAGTTGTATGAGTTTTCCACTCAGAAGAGGAATACCTGGCCACTGCAACAAAATATATATGGATTTATTCCGGTTGGGTGGGTGCGAAGGGGCTCCACCATCACCCGTTTGCCCCTCTTCCACTTGTGGGCCATGCACTTCGTCGGGTAATGACGAGGTTACCCCAAGTCCGCCTTTCTTTTCAGGTTCCACTTGTTCTCGGAACAAGTTCTATCTCCCTCGGTGTAGTTATCTACACTCTTTGCGACTTCGGTTGCCTCTGGATCTCCAGCAGTCAAATTCGTGAGTGCGAAATTTTTTGTAGTGGGTCCTCGTGCTGGGGAAATGAACCCGCCCCACGACACCGCAATGCTAGCCTGCCAGCGCATTCACGCGTCTCCAGACGAGGGCATTCTCGGCAGATACCGACACCTTCTTCTGCCGAGGCAGCAGACCATCGCTGCAGTCCTTCACGGACATTTTTGAACATTCATATTCACTACAAATTAATGCAGTTGCTTGTTCCTGCTCATTCCAGTGATTTGCCCTTGCGGCAGCTTCAAACTGAGTCTTGTAAATACTCGTGGCCGTTTGCCCATCGAATATTGGTGCTTGCACATTTCTGGATGTGCTTTGCGCTGCGGTTATAAGTGGTGAAGTGGTTACTACTGCCTTCGCTGCTTCCAATTCTTTTTTCACTTTTTCCATCTCTCTTCGACCTGGCTGACCTTTCCCTCGACCTGGCTGACCTTTTCCTCGACCTGGTCAACCATTTCCTCGACGCCTTTAATTTGTTTGTTCAGATGACCGAGCTCCGCTTTTGTTTCGGTTGACTGTTTCTCCAGCTTCTGTGTGATGTCTGCCTTGATTTTGATCGCTTGTTGGTCCAGCTTCACTAATTGTTCATTTAACTTCGCTGATTGTTCATTTAACTTCGCTGATTGTTCATTTAACTTCGCTGATTGTTCATTTAACTTCGCTGATTGTTCATTTAACTTCGCTGATTGTTCATCTAGCTTCGTAGTTAAATTGAATGACATCAGCATTAACATTTGCATTAGCGCATTTTCTGGCTCCTTTGATTTTGGTGTTTCTACTTCTCCACCTTCTGCGCCTTTTTCCGCATCTGAGAGCTCACCCGAATCCAGATTCCCGCCTTCCGACTCGATCGCGTCACGCAAGCGTGCAATCAGTATGGCCTTTGTACCTTGTGTGGCCAGATTCCGCTGTTCCAACTCCTCCTTGAGCTCCGATATGGTCAATTGATCAATTTTTAGATGAAAGTTTCCTGGCATTTTTATTGTTTCGGTTATTTTTCCATCAGTTTCCACGTTTTATTTCACAACTGTGCAGTTTAAAAATGTTTAAATGTTTTCACTTTTCGAAATTTTCTTTCTCACTTCTCGACACCACTGTCGCGTGTTTTTGGTTCGCGGCCAATAATTTTAAGGTTCCGGGAACATTCCAGCAGCGTAATGAATGGAGCGAGCAGCGACTCACTTTCAGATGTTGATCATGCTTGTTGGGTTCTCGTGGTTTCGAGTAAATTCGTTTTGATGTTCTTAATATATATATATATATATATATATATATATATATATATATATATATATATATATATATATATATATATATATATATATATATATATATATATATATATATATATATATATATATATATATATATATATACTCGTATATATATATATATATATATATATATATATATATATATATATATATATATATATATATATACTCGTATATATATATATATATATATATATATATATACTCGTATATATATATATATATATATATATATATATATATACTCGTATATATATATATATATATATATATATATATATATATGTAGATATATATATATATATATATATATATATATATATATATATATATGTAGATATATATATATATATATATATATATATATATATATATATATATATATATATATATATATGTAGATATATATACATATATATATATATATATATATATATATATATATATATGTAGATATATATACATATATATATATATATATATATATATATATATATATATATATATGTAGATATATATATATATATATATATATATATATATATATATATATATATATATATATATATATATATATATATATATATATATATGTAGATATATATACATACATATATATATATATATATATATATATATATATATATATATATATATATATATATATATATGTAGATATATATACGAGTATATATATATATATATATATATATATGCGGTCAATAATTTTTATGTTGAATGAAATGAAATGAAAACGCAGTTTCTTATAAATTAAATGAATTTATTTACTAAAAAATGCACAATCAATCATTTACCTATTGTCTATTAATTTTTATTTCAACTGTATATCACTTCAATATCGCTTTTTACTTCCCACTCCACACTATCGCAGTTTACTACTTCGCGGTTGTAATGAATCCCCCCATTCATTCAGCTTGCCTTTGTATAGGGTCTTTAGTCATTCAATCCATTTCTCGTACATTGGCGAACTAGCTGGAATATTCGAGCAGCTTAATGAATGGGCAGTGATGTTGATCATGCTTGGCAGGTTTTTGAGTATATATATATATATATATATATATATATATATATATATATATATATATATATATATATATATTTATATATATATATATATATATATATATATATATATATATATATATATATATTCATAACCTCTTAGTCACCCGTATTTGCAGCAGCGATATGTGAAACGCACTACTCCATCCATACAAGCAAAAACCATCGAATTATGAGAAATTTTTTGATTCACCTATTCAAAAGAGCTATTTAAATCCATTATGTTTATTTATATATTACATTCAGTTCTATTATTCTTTGTAAACAGAAAAAAGATTATTTTAGATGCATCACTAAAAACTTGATGTGTTTTACTTTAAGTGAAATCATTCATTTTTGAGTGAATCTTTATGCTTAATGTTATGTTTATGTTTTGGCAGTTTAATTGCTCGACTTGGCTTTTACACAATATTTCATTTTACCAGCCAATGGCGTAATGATGCAACAATAAATATTTGTAGGATATTGTTCTTTACTTCTAAATTATGCTCTCATGCATACTTAAGCCACATCTTGGAATATAAACCTATTTCTTGACAGTCGAGTTTCCTCGAAAAGTTTTTGGTAGATTTTAATATTATTACTCAGTGACGCACTGTGTTAAGAAACAATAATGTCCATTATATGCACGCGCACATGTAATTGCATGTGCAATGAAAGTTCCTAGTAAAGAAATAATTCTGTTCAATATTTGCCAATTATTACTATACATGTGCGTATGCGAATTGTTAACTAAACGGAGGTATGTGCCCATGCGATAAGTAATTATAAAAGTTCATAATTATCATCAATAGTGACAATTTTAATGGATACAAAGTATATAAGCCCATACATTTTTATCTGAAAATCTACATTCTACAGTGACCTTACATTTTAAGACTATTTACATATATTTCAGGTAGTCAATATTTTCCTTTGAATATTATTTCAATCAAATCAATTTCGAAAGAGATAAATATTAGGAGACGAAGGACTGTGGGTTATCCACGAATGATAATGAAATAAATTTCAGTAACACGTCTGATAAAATAATCTTTGACGCTTTCTTCGGATCCTTTGAGGAGCACAGTCAAGAATCAATAAAAATGAATCAATCCCATCCATTTTCCTTGATCATATGGGCTAACTCAATGATATATTTGCCTTCTTTATATTTTTGACTTGATTCAAATGCGTGTTCCTGAAAAAATAAAAACGGTTCCAGATTGATACAAGAATCCAATAATATGAATAACATACATATTTCCAACCAAGTGGAGTTTTGCAACATTCGCAATATATATCAGCAACCGCATGAAGTCCAGTTAGTAAAATCCGTTCTTCAGCTTGTCCGCATGCTACGTTTACGCTGTAAGATGTGCAATTAACTATTTTATCCAAATGTAAATACTGATTATTCTTACACTGAATTAAAAAGATATGCTCTCCCTTGGCTGCCTTGAAAAGACTGAAAAATA
>OZ017742.1:190791978-190911978 GCA_963969285.1 Odontomyia ornata | reverse complement strand
TTACGTTACCCAGATGCGGCAGCGGTAATTTAAAAATGAAAAGGAATGCGGAATCTGATTTGGGAAGGTGAAATGCGGGATTGGGGTGCTTGAATGCGGGGTTAGTCGGTTCTTTTGACTTGGAGAAGGTGGATAAGAGTGATTTATTTTCGCGAAGAAGTTTTTTTTGGAGTTTTTCGATGACGACGGGGAAAAAAACAATCGAAATGTTGAGATTGGAAAATTGGTGTAAGGAGTTTTAACATGAAAAATTAGTAAATAAAAGCCATGATTGTGATTCGGCGAGTTTTCGGGAGTGAAATGAGCGGAAATTTGAAGGGTAGTGACCTTATAAATGAAAAGTACAATTTGCGGGAGGGATAAAAGAATTTAAATTGCGTGTGAGTGAAGTTAAGTGGGCTAAACACACGAGAAACACAAAATTAAGTGAGGTGAAGCCGGAATAAAACAGTGTCGGTTTAAATCACATAAAACAAAAGAAATTTAAATAGTTTTGAATAGGAAAGAAAATTGGTTCGGAGTAACAGTGGTAATAAAACAAAAAAAATAACACTGGATGCCGTAAAGAAAATGAAAGTATGGATTAAAAACAAAAGTTTATTAACGACAAGTGAATCAAAAACCAAAAGCGGGTCTGAATGTAATAAGTAACGGGATCCCTGAATGATGAATCTATAGTGCCAGGTTTCCGAAGAGAAGATCTACATTTTGTGAAAAGTGGCCGGTTTAGGTTGCGTTTAGAGTAGAGTAAACATTTTTTTTAAATTGAAGTTAATTTTCAGTGCCCCCTCCCCCCCCCCCTTCAGTTGCCGAGCGCTCTGCAGCATTAATAGGGGTGAGTAATTGCGCACTTTTTTCATTATATTTTTTATTAACTATATTTTAATCATATTGGAATTTTCTTTAATACAATTATCCCCTTGGTATATATTTTTTCCTCTTAATTAAAAATATTGGCTGGTTTTTATAGCAGTGGTGAAATTTATTTATTCATTTGATTCATTAGTTAAATTATTGAAAAACAAAAAAGAAGTAGCTTGTTTATAATATTTTTTTTTACATGAATTTGTTGTTGTGTTCTTTTTTTTCTATTTCAAAAAATCCGCCACAATGTTGTAAGCAAAAATAATTTTTTTCATTTCTCAAACATGACCCCTGCCTTTCCCGTCCTTTTCCCTCTGTGTTAGTTTCTTTATGTAAGGTGGCCCAGCACGAGGGTGTTCCGGAAGTCCCACGACACGACTGAGCGCTAGCCGGCCTCAGTATGCCACCCTGGGCTACACACCCCTCTGCTAATTCTTAATGTCTGCAACTGCGGTGACTTCCGTGGTTGCTACAAATGGCGCCCAAATCTTGGTTGTTTTTAGTTATACTTTAAATTTTTCAATTTTAGATTTGTTGGGCTGAGTATCTGGAGTGCCTAACCTGAATAGTGGTTTGTGCATTCCAGGGAAATTATTTGTTTTTTTTGCTTTGTTAGAAATTGTTGATGATTTGTTTGAATCGAATTTTTTAGTTTTGATATTTTGATAATAGAATCTTGATCACGGGGTTCGCCGCAGTTGCAGTGGCGCCTACCGTGCTGATTTGTGTTTACCAGTCTTCACCGGCTATAATAGCAGTATGCTGTGGCAGTGTGGATGTAAGTTTGGATCACCCGAATTTCAAGTCGTTGGCTATATCTCCCTGCACGGGATAGTTGGACTTAGATCCAACACTTTGAATTAGCCAACGCTTTCGGCCCTTCCATCATCTATCTGGTGGTAACTTTGGGATTTGTGCGGCTCTTGTCCGAGCAATTATGAAGTCCGTAGTGTTTCATAATGGTCTCGTAGTCAGCCCTTTGTGGTGACCATTAGAGCGGAGTCCGCCTTCGAATTCCATGGCTATGCCAGGCACTGTGGCGGTATGTCTGTTTTGTGTCTTGTTAAACTTTTCCATCTTCATCCCATTTTAATTACCTTTTCTTTTCCTTTTCCTATTATGGGGGTTCATTTTGAGAAATGAAATGCAAAACCTTTTAATTACAATAGTTTGCACTTTCTTTTGCACTCCTTTGCTTTGATCTTTACAGTTAGGTATTTGGTTATTTTATCTTATTGGGGAATGTAGGTTTAGCTTAGTTATAGATTATTGGGTTTAATTAGGGTTTACGATTTAGATTAGTTTTAAATAAGTGGGTTTACGGTTGTTAGTTTAGAATAATTTCTTTTAATTTTAATGATTGAGTTTGGTTTAGTTAGTTTTGGGTTTGAGTAATTTTAGGTTGAGTTTCATTATTGAGTTTAGTTTAGGTTTATTAGTTAGGTTTTGGTTAGGGTTAATTTTCAAGTAGTGTACCTTATAGAGAATTTTTATTTTTATTTTAGCTAGTAAGTGTTAAAATGTTTAAATTTTCTACATTTATTTACTTGTCGGTCTGTCTGTCTGCTATTTAGTTTATTTTTATAGACTCGTTTGTTTGTCCGTCTGTGATTTATTTAATATTTATTTTATACAAATTGTCGGTGTAGTCCGTCTGCTGTTTATTGATTTCTCTGATTTCGTCGGTGTCCGTCCGTTAATTGTTAGGTAATTTATTGATTTTACAGTTTGGTTATCCAGTATTTATAATATTAATTTTCAATTATGGCATCGCATAACGCTTCTTACTCCACTTATTCTAGCTCTGACGACGAATTTTATTCCTTTCCACCAATGCATAAGTGGAGGGTCAGTTTTGATGGTTCTTCTGCTGGTCTAGATGTTGAGCAGTTCCTTTTTGGCAAGGAACTACAATATTCACTTGGATGAACTAGCATCTAGCCTACATATTCTTCTGAAAGGACCAGCAAAAGAATGGTACTGGTTATTCCGGCAGCTCAACCCCAATTTTACGTGGCCTGATTTGGAAGCTGCGTTGAAGGAGCGTTATAAATCTCATTGAACCGACGTAGATGTGCGGCGAGCAATCGATGCGCGTTTCCAGAGGCCAGAAGAATCTTTCCGTGAGTTCCATGGCTCCATAATGGAGATGGCCTTGCGTCTTAAAAATCGGTTATCTGATGTTGACATGCAGGCTATCCTATTGCGGAACATGGACGAACGAATGAGGAATCATCTGGCAGGTTTGGAATGCGCATCGACAGCAGAGTTAGTTCGTGACTGTACTAGAGTTGAAGCTGTGTGGTATCCCTCCGGTAGACCTGAGGTTGACCATCGCAGTAGGCATCCTCCCAACATTGGCGCTGTTGATATGTTGGAAAATGCTTGGTGTGATCCTCAAGGGAGATCTGCTGCAGGATATCATGCACGCTTCCAGAGTCAGTCTCCAAGTGGGTTCCCTTCGTCCTTCCATAACGCAATGAATAACCAGATACCAGACCAGTGCCCACCCACAAGTTTCTTCATTTCGCCTCTTAGGTCCGATTTACCACCAGTTTGTAGCAATGTGATTGCTCCAGGAAGATTACCGGACTACATCGAATGAAATGGAACGGCGAGCGATGATCGTGAATCACCCGCTAGTTTTAGAGCGCGACCTTTTCGGGATCGCTTTCGGAGATCCTGGAGATATTTCTTCGCCAGCCGTCTCTTGAAGCGTGCCTGCGTGGAGTCAATTGTTGCAACTCCTGGCGACAATAGGCCCTACGCAGAGATTTCCGTCAAGAGTCGCAAATTGACGGGCTTGCTTGATAGCGGAGCCAGTGTTAGTATCCTCGGAGCCGGAGCCTTTGACCTGCTGTCAGACTTGGGCTTGCATATGCATTCCATGCATGCTCATGTTCAGACAGCATCAGGGCACAAGGATCCAGTTCTGGGATACGTCACCACATTGTTGCAATTTAATAAAATCACCAAATTGATGAGATTCCTGGTTGTTCCTTCCTTGACGCGCACAGTGTATCTTGGAATTGACTTCTGGGATCTCTTCAAAATAGCACCAATCCAGGTCAACGCTATCGAAGCAGCCTCGGAGCCTCAGAGCCCTGAATTCCATCTTTTGTCTCCAAAAGATCAGCAACGACTAGACTTCGTCAAACAACAGTTTCCGTCGTATAATGAGAAAGGCTTGGGTAGGACCAGTCTCGTGTCTCATCACATCGACACTGGTTCTGCTCGACCCATTAAGCAGCGGCATTATGCAGTCTCGCCTGTTATACAGAAACTATTGTATGACGAACTCGATCGTATGTTGTCTTTGGGGGTAAAAGAGGAAAGTGAGAGTTCGTGGAGTTCTCCTGTGACCCTTGTCAGAAACCCCGGCAAAGTGCGTTTATATCTTGACGCTAGACGCCTCAACGAGGCGACCGTTAAGGACGCCTACCCGTTGCCACTGATTGAAGGTCTTTTGGCACGGTTGCAGAGTACCAGGTTCATTACCAGCTTGGACCTGAAGGATGCCTTTTGCGAAATACCATTGGATGAGGCAAGTAAGGAGAAAACGGCCTTTACTGTCCCTGGCAGGCCCTTGAACCATTTCAAGGTCATGCCGTTCGGTCTGTGCAATGCCCCCCAAACGATGTGTCGCTTGATGCATAGGGTAATACCGCATGAGTTGCAGGACAAGGTATTTGTTTATCTAGATGACCTGCTTGTTACAAGTTCAACATTTGATGATCACTTGGAGCTCCTGAGTACCGTTGCAAAACTGCTCAGGGACGCCAACTTGACCATCAATGTTGAAAAGAGCAAGTTCGTCAGGAAGGAGATCAAATATCTTGGCTTTGTAGTGAGTGATGGTATCCTGCGGACCGACCCGGAGAATGTTTCAGGTATAGTCTCCTATCCTGAACCCCGAACGGCCAAAGACGTGAGACGATTCATGGGCATGGCAGGGTGGTACAGGCGTTTTATTCCAAACTTCGCCTCGGTTGCGGCCCCTCTAACGGATTTGTTCGAGGGAAAACGTGTCTTCAAGTGGACTGCTTCCGCCAATAGTGCCTTCAATGAAGTGAAGCAATTGTTGATTTCTGCTCCAGTGCTGGCTAACCCCGACTTTACGAAGCACTTCTATATCCAGTGTGACGCAAGTACAGTAGGTATTGGAAGTGTTTTGTTCCAGAAGGACGATGAGGGTGGAGAGCATCCAATCGCATATATGTCTATGAAGCTCACCGCTGCGCAACGTAACTATAGTATTACAGAATTGGAATGCTTAGCTGCGGTGCAGAGCGTAAAGAGATTCAGGGCATATATCAAGGGGTTGCCCTACACCATCATAACCGACCATGCCAGTCTTAAATGGCTGATGCAGCAGTCGGACCTTTCTGGTCGATTGGCTCGCTTGAGTCTGAAATTACAAGGGTTCAATTTCCAAATTGAACACCGGAAAGGTGCCCTTAACGTTGTTCCCGATGCGTTGTCAAGAACCTGCTCGAAGGACGAGCGGGTGAACACGATTATTCCCTGCCTCCCGGAGCAGTGGCACATTGGTGGTTCAATCCCGGAGTCTGAGTTTCAGGAGCCCAAGTATGAGCATCTCAAGGAGCAAATCTTGAAAAAACCCGATCAGTTTCAGAATTTGCACCTTGCAGATGGTCGAATCTATATTAGTACTGGTTCTCCTGTAACGTCGACTACTGATGTTCCCAGAACAAAACTATGGGTTCCTGAGGGTCACCAACGAGCTCTCATAGTACGAGCTCATGATGATCCCCGGGGCTCTCATTGTGGAATACGCAAAACAACTGAAGTTTTGCAAAGGTATGATTGTTGGCTTCGTTTGCGTCAAGATGTGATTCAGCACATTAAGAATAGCCTGATATGCAAACAGGTCAAACCATCAAATTCCACAATGAGGCCCCCTATGGGGGCATCACGAGACTCTGGACGACCTATGCAGCGCCTGTTTGTGGACTTCATGGGCCCATACCCTCGTTCAAGATCAGGGAATACCCAATTGTTCATGGTCCTGGATCATTACACAAAGTTCGTATGGCTTAAGCCCATGACGAAAGCCACTGCGGAGTCAGTCGTGCGATATTTGGAGCGCGAAATCTTTTTGACCTTTGGAGTGCCTGAATGGCCACACTCTGACAATGGGGCGCAGTTCACCTCCAAGGTATTCAGCAAGCTTATGAATGACTATGGAGTGCAGCATTGCTTCACCCCATATCATTCACCGCAGGCGAATGCCTCAGAGAGGTCAAACCAGTCGACACTGAACGCCATTAGAGCCTACATAGGGTCTGATCATGGCAAGTGGGACGAGAATCTTCCAGCCTCATGTTTTGCCTTCCGCAAGGTGATTCATGAGTCCACGGGATATTCGCCCTACTTTCTCATGTTCGGGCACCACCCTATCCAACATGGTTCTGAGTACGCCCTCCTCAGAAGCCTTAATGCCTTTGAGGATGGTGAGGTACAGCTAAGTGCTAACAGTGAGCGACTGCGAGCTGTACAGGACCAAGTCAGATGCAAATTGCAAGAAGCCTACCAAAAGGGAGCTCAACGCTACAACCTTCGTGTTCGTCCTCGTGAGCTACTTCTGGGTCAGAAGGTTTTCGTGCATAATTTCACTGTGAGCAATGCCGCAGATCGCTTTGCTGCCAAATTCGCTCCACGATTCACTCCTGCACTGGTCCGTCGTCGTATTGGGCAAGTGGCATACGAGCTTGAGGATGAATCCGGTAAGCTGCTTGGGACCTTTCACGCTAAGGACATCCGATCCGATTCATAATTACCCCTGCCGACATTCTTTGTTTGCCCGGCTGAATGTCCCCACGATTGTTGCGAATTCCGGCATACCAACTTCCTCCCATTCGCAACTTGCAATTGCCGCCGTAACATCTCCATCTTCCTTTGAGCATTTATACCTTTTTCCCTGTTATTTATTTAATTTTATTAAAATTTTTCCAATTTCCCTATAAGTTTTACTTCTCCATCATCACAATCCTACCCTTTTCCCTTATTTCCAACTAAAATGATATAGTATATACCAATAATTTCAATTTTCCCACTAACAACATTCCATTGATTAATTCCCACTAACAAAACTTCATTCAATACCTTTTCCCTAACAAAACCTAATTCCTTCCTTCATACTAACTGATTCTATTCCCACTAACAAATTTCATATTTTTATACTAACAAAAATTTATTCACGTTTCCCTTTTAACAAATTTCCATATCTTGCCCATCAAGAAAGAGTTGAAGTTGCTAAACTGATGAATGGGAGATCGATAAGTCATAGCTCCATTGGTTACGGCGCGAGTTCTCGACCGAGGGTCTGCTGGAACCCTGAGTTCAAGTTCCCCGGGCGCTGGGAAGCACTCTTTTTGGGGTATCGGCAAAATCAATAGCTTCCGTGATGTATATATGACACTTTGCATTCAATCAAGCGATTCTTGGATGATGTAAAATTGCCATATATGCAAATCAATGGATACTATTGTGTTTGTCGGTACGGGAAAAAAGATGTGTGGGTAGCGGAATCGAAGTGTATTGAACTTCGATTACGTTACCCAGATGCGGCAGCGGTAATTTAAAAATGAAAAGGATTGCGGAATCTGATTTGGGAAGGTGAAATGCGGGATTGGGGTGCTTGGATGCGGGGTCAGTCGGTTCTTTTGACTTGGAGAAGGTGGATAAGAGTGATTTATTTTCGCGAAGAAGTTTTTTTGTAGTTTTTCGATGACGACGGGGAAAAAAACAATCGAAATGTTGAGATTGGAAAATTGGTGTAAGGAGTTTTAACATGAAAAATTAGTAAATAAAAGCCAAGATTGTGATTCGGCGAGTTTTTGGGAGTGAAATGAGCGGAAATTTGAAGGGTAGTGACCCTAGAAATGAAAAGTACAATTTGCGGGAGGGATAAAAGAATTTAAATTGCGTGTGAGTGAAGTTAAGTGGGCTAAACACACGAGAAACACAAAATTAAGTGAGGTGAAGCCGGAATAAAACAGTGTCGGTTTAAATCACATAAAACAAAAGAAATTTAAATAGTTTTGAATAGGAAAGAAAATTGGTTCGGAGTAACAGTGGTAATAAAACAAAAAAAATAACACTGGATGCCGTAAAGAAAATGAAAGTATGGATTAAAAACAAAAGTTTATTAACGACAAGTGAATCAAAAACTAAACGCGGATCTGAATGTAATTAGTAACGGGATCCCTGAATGATGAATCTATAGTGCCAGGTTTCCGAAGAGAAGATCTACATTTTGTGAAAAGTGGCCGGTTTAGGTTGCGTTTAGAGTAGTGTAAACATTTTTTTTAAATTGAAGTTAATTTTCAGTGCCCCCTCCCCCCTTCAGTTGCCGAGCGCTCTGCAGCATTAATAGGGGTGAGTAATTGCGCATTTTTTTCATTATATTTTTTATTAACTATATTTTAATCATATTGGAATTTTTTTTAATACAATTATCCCCTTGGTATATATTTTTTCCCTTTAATTAAAAATATTGGCTAGTTTTTATAGCAGTGGTGAAATTTATTTATTCATTTGATTCATTAGTTAAATTATTGAAAAACAAAAAAGAAGTAGCTTGTTTATTTTTTTTTTTACGTGAATTTGTTGTTGTGTTCTTTTTTTCTATTTCAATAAATCCGCCACAATGTTGTAAGCAAAAATAATTTTTTTCATTTCTCAAACATGACCCCTGCCTTTCCCGTCCTTTTCCCTCTGTGTTAGTTTCTTTATGTAAGGTGGCTCAGCACGAGCAGAGGGTGTCCCGGACGTCCCACGACACGACTGAGCGCTAGCCGGCCTCAGCATGCCACCCTGGGCTACACACCCCTCTGCTAATTCTTAATGTCTGCAACTCCGGTGACTTCCGTGGTTGCTACAAATGGCGCCCAAATCTTGGTTGTTTTTAGTTATACTTTAAATTTTTCAATTTTAGATTTGTTGGGCTGAGTATCTGGAGTGCCTAACTTGAATAGTGGTTTGTGCATTCCAGGGAAATTATTTGTTTTTTTTTTGCTTTGTTAGAAATTGTTGATGATTTGTTTGAATCGAATTTTTTAGTTTTGATATTTTGATAATAGAATCTTGATCACGGGGTTCGCCGCAGTTGCAGTGGCGCCTACCGTGCTGATTTGTGTTTACCAGTCTTCACCGGCTATAATAGCAGTATGCTGTGGCAGTGTGGATGTTAGTTTGGATCACCCGAATTTCAAGTCGTTGGCTATATCTCCCTGCACGGGATAGTTGGACTTAGATCCAACACTTTGAATTAGCCAACGCTTTCGGCCCTTCCATCATCTATCTGGTGGTAACTTTGGGATTTGTGCGGCTCTTGTCCGAGCAATTATGAAGTCCGTGGTGTTTCATAGTGGTCTCGTAGTCAGCCCTTTGTGGTGACCATTAGAGCGGAGTCCGCCTTCGAATTCCATGGCTATGCCAGGCACTGTGGCGGTATGTCTGTTTTGTGTCTTGTTAAACTTTTCCACCTTCATCCCATTTTAATTACCTTTTCTTTTCCTTTTCCTATTATGGGGGTTCATTTTGAGAAATGAAATGCAAAACCTTTTAATTACAATAGTTTGCACTTTCTTTTGCACTCCTTTGCTTTGATCTTTACAGTTAGGTATTTGGTTATTTTATCTTATTGGGGAATGTAGGTTTAGCTTAGTTATAGATTATTGGGTTTAATTAGGGTTTACGATTTAGATTAGTTTTAAATAAGTGGGTTTACGGTTGTTAGTTTAGAATAATTTCTTTTAATTTTAATGATTGAGTTTGGTTTAGTTAGTTTTGGGTTTGAGTAATTTTAGGTTGAGTTTCATTATTGAGTTTAGTTTAGGTTTATTAGTTAGGTTTTGGTTAGGGTTAATTTTCAAGTAGTGTACCTTATAGAGAATTTTTATTTTTATTTTAGCTAGTAAGTGTTAAAATGTTTAAATTTTCTACATTTATTTACTTGTCGGTCTGTCTGTCTGCTATTTAGTTTATTTTTATAGACTCGTTTGTTTGTCCGTCTGTGATTTATTTAATATTTATTTTATACAAATTGTCGGTGTAGTCCGTCTGCTGTTTATTGATTTCTCTGATTTCGTCGGTGTCCGTCCGTTAATTGTTAGGTAATTTATTGATTTTACAGTTTGGTTATCCAGTATTTATAATATTAATTTTCAATTATGGCATCGCATAACGCTTCTTACTCCACTTATTCTAGCTCTGACGACGAATTTTATTCCTTTCCACCAATGCATAAGTGGAGGGTAAGTTTTGATGGTTCTTCTGCTGGTCTAGATGTTGAGCAGTTCCTTTTACGAGCTACTACCTTGGCAAGGAACTACAATATTCACTTGGATGAACTAGCATCTAGACTACATATTCTTCTGAAAGGACCAGCAGAAGAATGGTACTGGTTATTCCGGCAGCTCAACCCCAATTTTACGTGGCCTGATTTGGAAGCTGCGTTGAAGGAGCGTTATAAATCTCATTGAACCGACGTAGATGTGCGGCGAGCAATCGATGCGCGTTTCCAGAGGCCAGAAGAATCTTTCCGTGAGTTCCATGGCTCCATAATGGAGATGGCCTTGCGTCTTAAAAATCGGTTATCTGATGTTGACATGCAGGCTATCCTATTGCGGAACATGGACGAACGAATGAGGAATCATCTGGCAGGTTTGGAATGCGCATCGACAGCAGAGTTAGTTCGTGACTGCACTAGAGTTGAAGCTGTGTGGTATCCCTCCGGTAGACCTGAGGTTGACTATCGCAGTAGGCATCCTCCCAACATTGGCGCTGTTGATATGTTGGAAAATGCTTGGTGTGATCCTCAAGGGAGATCTGCTGCAGGATATCATGCACGCTTCCAGAGTCAGTCTCCAAGTGGGATCCCTTCGTCCTTCCATAACGCAATGAATAACCAGATACCAGACCAGTGCCCACCCACAAGTTTCTTCACTTCGCCTCATAGGCGATTTACCACCATTTTGTAGCAATGTGATTGCTCCAGGAAGATTACCGGACTACATCGAATGAAATGGAACGGCGGGCGATGATCGTGAATCACCCGCTAGTTTTAGAGCACGACCTTTTCGGGATCGCTTTCGGAGATCCTGGAGATATTTCTTCGCCAGGCGTCTCTTGAAGCGTGCCTGCGTGGAGTCAATTGTTGCAACTCCTGGCGACAATAGGCCCTACGCAGAGATTTCCGTCAAGGGTCGCAAATTGACGTTAGTATCCTCGGAGCCGGAGCCTTGGACCTGCTGTCAGACTTGGGTCTGCATATGCATTCCATGCATGCTCATGTTCAGACAGCATCAGGGCACAAGGATCCAGTTCTGGGATACGTCACCACATTGGTGCAATTTAATAAAACCACCAAATTGATGAGATTCCTGGTTGTTCCTTCCTTGACGCGCACAGTGTATCTTTTTTTTTTTTTTTTTTTTTTTGTGGTAGGGAGGTGAAGGCATTTATGCCCGCCGAGTCTGGCAGTGTGGGACTCCCATGGAGGATACCTTTGGACTACCCACTAAACACCTCCCCTGTCAATCTGAGAACCTAGCCTGGAACCGTTTGACACATTACTTCGGGCCAGGTCTAATTTTGTTACGCCGTGAGGCGCCTTCAAGCTGGGGAGTCCCTTTCCTAGCGGGAGGGGAGGGGGGAAGAGGAATTGCCAGAAGAGCGATCCCCCAGCCCCAGTGCCTCCGGCTGCTGTGAGTCCCTTTTATATTTTAGGATTGCCCGAGCATAATGTGCCACCTGGTTCCATTTGTCAACCGATTCGAGCATCACCGCAACTATATTATCCGGGGTGAGCTCTCCCGTCTCCCTGTAGAGTTCCCTTCGCAGCCTGGCCCATTTGGTACACGCAAAAAATGTGTGACAGGCATTGTCCTCCTCTCCTGGGCAAAACCGACAATCGGGAGACCGTGACTTGCCGATCTTGTGCAGGTAAGACTGAAAACACCCGTGCCCGCTCAAAAGCTGGGTCAGATAGAAGTCAGTCTCACCATGCCTTCGATTTAGCCACGGTCTCACATCCGGGATGAGGCGCGCAGTCCACCTTCCCTTCGTGGAATTCCTCCAAGACTGCTGCCAATCGTTGAGCGAGCGTTGTCTCTCCTCGCGAACAACGATCTCCCTCGCATCCTCGTTTCGGCGCAGGTAAATAGCGCGGCGCTCTCTAGCAAGGAGGGCGACAGGTATCACGCCTGCAATCACTCTCACCGCCGAGTCGGAGACTGTTGGATATGAAGATGCAATTCTCAGTGCTCCTCTTCTCTGTACCTGTGCCAATCGTTTTCGGTATACCTCCTTGCTGAGAGCGTCGCCCCATACCTCTGCTCCGTACAGTAGCACTGACCCTACAGCACTCATCAAGAGGCGTCTTCTTGATGGGCTGGGTCCCCCTACGTTGGCCATAAGTCGACTCAGGGCCGATATTCCCAAAGCAGCCTTCTCAGCCGTTGCCCTGATTTGCTCAGAGAAACTCATCTTCGAGTCGATCAGTAGCCCCAGGTACTTCACCGCTGGCTTCGATTCGATCTGTATATCTCCAATACTGATCATCCTTACTCTAGGGATTCTCTTTTTTGTCAAGATGACCACTTCGGTTTTCTCCAGTGCTAAACTGAGCCCGCGAGCAGTCATCCAGTCCCTCACTCGGCGCATTAGCATACCTAGCCTAAGTTGCGCTTGTTCAACGGTGCGTCCGGCGACCAGAGCCGCAACATCATCCGCATAGCCGACCAAGCGCGACTCATCTGGCATCTCAAGTCTCAGTACCCCGTCGTAAGACACGTTCCACAGGTCCGGACCAAGGATAGATCCCTGGGCAACACCCGATGTAATTTCCATCCTTCGTTGGCCCTGTGTCGTGTCGTATCTTGGAATTGACTTCTGGGATCTCTTCAAAATAGCACCAATCCAGATCAACGCTATCGAAGCAGCCTCGGAGCCTCAGAGCCCTGAATTCCATCTTTTGTCTCCAAAAGATCAGCAACGACTAGACTTCGTCAAACAACAGTTTCCGTCGTATAATGAGAAAGGCTTGGGTAGGACCAGTCTCGTGTCTCATCACATCGACACTGGTTCTGCTCGACCCATTAAGCAGCGGCATTATGCAGTCTCGCTTGTTATACAGAAATTATTGAATGACGAACTCGATCGTATGTTGTCTTTGGGGGTAAAAGAGGAAAGTGAGAGTTCGTGGAGTTCTCCTGTGACCCTTGTCAGAAACCCCGGCAAAGTGCGTTTATGTCTTGACGCTAGACGCCTCAACGAGGCGACCGTTAAGGACGCCTACCCGTTGCCACTGATTGAAGGTCTTTTGGCACGGTTGCAGAGTACCAGGTTCATTACCAGCTTGGACCTGAAGGATGCCTTTTGGCAAATACCATTGGATGAGGCAAGTAAGGAGAAAACGGCCTTTACTGTCCCTGGCAGGCCCTTGAACCATTTCAAGGTCATGCCGTTCGGTCTGTGCAATGCCCCCCAAACGATGTGTCACTTGATGCATAGGGTAATACCGCATGAGTTGCAGGACAAGGTATTTGTTTATCTATATGACCTGCTTGTTACAAGTTCAACATTTGATGAGCACTTGGAGCTCCTGAGTACCGTTGCAAAACTGCTCAGGGACGCCAACTTGACCATCAATGTTGAAAAGAGCAAGTTCATCAGGAAGGAGATCAAATATCTTGGCTTTGTAGTGAGTGATGGTATCCTGCGGACCGACCCGGAGAATGTTTCAGGTATAGTCTCCTATCCTGAACCCCGAACGGCCAAAGACGTGAGACGATTCATGAGCATGGCAGGGTGGTACAGGCGTTTTATTCCAAACTTCGCCTCGGTTGCGGCCCCTCTAACGGATTTGTTCAAGGGAAAACGTGTCTTCAAGTGGCCTGCTTCCAGTTCTGGGATACGTCACCACATTGGTGCAATTTGATAAAACCACCAAATTGATGAGATTCCTGGTTGTTCCTTCCTTGACGCGCACAGTGTATCTTGGAATTGACTTCTGGGATCTCTTCAAAATAGCACCAATCCAGGTCAACGCTATCGAAGCAGCCTCGGAGCCTCAGAGCCCTGAATTCCATCTTTTGTCTCCAAAAGATCAGCAACGACTAGACTTCGTCAAACAACAGTTTCCGTCGTATAATGAGAAAGGCTTGGGTAGGACCAGTCTCGTGTCTCATCACATCGACACTGGTTCTGCTCGACCCATTTTTTTTTTTTGTGGTTGGGAGGTGAATGCTATTTATGCACAGAGTGTGGGACTCCCATGCGCGACTGGACTACCCACTAAACACCTCCCCTGTCAACCTGAGAACCCAGCCTGGAACCGTTTGACACATTACTTCGGGCCAGGTCTCGTTTTGTTACGCCGTGGAGCGCCTTCAAGCTGGGGAGTCCCTTTCCTAGCGGGAAGGGAGAGGGGAAGAGGAAATGCCAGAAGAGCGATCCCCCAGCCCCAGCGCCCCCGGCTGCTGTGAGTCCCTTTTATATTTTAGGACTGCCCGAACATAATGTGCCACCTGGTTCCATTTGTCTACCGATTCGAGCATCACCGCAATTATATTATCCGAGGTGAGCTCCCCCGTCTCCCTGTAAAGACCCCTTCGCAGCCTGACCCATTTGGTACACGCAAAAAATGTGTGACAGGCATTGTCCTCCTCTCCTGGGCAAAACCGACAATCGGGGGACCGTGACTTACCGATTTTGTGCAGGTAAGACTGAAAACACCCGTGCCCGCTCAAAAGCTGGGTCAGATAGAAGTCAGTCTCACCATGCCTTCGATTTAGCCACGGTCTCACATCCGGGATGAGGCGCGCAGTCCACCTTCCCTTCGTGCAATTCCCCCAAGACTGCTGCCAATCGTTGAGTGAGCGCTGTCTCTCTTCGCGGACAACTATCTCCCTCGCATCCTCGTTTCGGCGCAGGTAAATAGCGCGGCGCTCTCTAGCAAGGAGGGCGATAGGTATCACGCCTGCAATCCCTCTCACAGCCGAGTCGGACACTGTTGGATACGAAGATGCAATTCTCAGTGCTCCTCTTCTCTGCACCCGTGCCAATCGTTTTCGGTATACCTCCTTGCTGAGAGCGTCGCCCCATACCTCTGCTCCGTACAGTAGCACTGACCCTACAGCACTCATCAAGAGGCGTCTTCTTGATGGGCTGGGTCCCCCTACGTTGGCCATAAGTCGACTCAGGGCTGATATTCCCGAAGCAGCCTTCTCAGCCGTTGCCCTGATTTGCTCAGAGAAACTTATCTTCGAGTCGATCAGTAGCCCCAGGTACTTCACCGCTGGCTTCGATTCGATCTGTATATCTCCAATACTGATCATCCTTACTCTAGAGATTCTCTTTTTTGTCAAGATGACCACTTCGGTTTTCTCCAGTGCTAAACTCAGCCCGCGAGCAGTCATCCAGTCCCTCACTCGGCGCATTAGCATACCTAGCCTAAGTTGCGCTTGTTCAACGGTGCGTCCAGCGACCAGAGCCGCAACATCATCCGCATAGCCGACCAAGCGCGACTCATCTGGCATCTCAAGTCTCAGTAGCCCGTCGTAAGACACGTTCCACAGGTCCGGACCAAGGATAGATCCCTGGGCAACACCCGATGTAATTTCCATCCTTCGTTGGCCCTGTGTCGTGTCGTAGAGCAGGCTTCGGTCCTTAAGGTAGTTCCTCAAAAGCCGCATTAGATATTCTGGAACTTGAAAAGAGTTTTCCAGCGTATCCAGAATATCCACCCATCTAGCGGAGTTGAAGGCATTCCTGACGTCGAGTGTCACCAACAGGACGATCCGTCGCTTGGTGCGACTATATGCCTCTGCCTTTTGGACCGCGCTCACCACCTCTGCAATCGGATCAATGGTAGAACGTCCTGCTCTAAAGCCGTACTGCCGAGGAGATAGGTCCCCAGCAGCACGAATCGCGTCAGTGAGTCTTCCCTTGATGAGTTTCTCTAGCACTTTCCCCAGCCGTGTCTAGCATGCATAACGGGCGGTATGCAGACGGCGATCCGGGATTTCCTTTCCCCTTGCTGATCAGCACGAGCCTCGCCACCTTCCATCGTACCGGGAAAACCCCGTCCCGTAGGCAAGCGTTGAATGTGCTGAGCAGCAAGTCAGGACAATTGTGGTAGACGAGCCGCAACACCTCAGCTGGAACACCATCTGGACCTGGAGCCTTCCTCGTTTTCAATGAGAGAACTGCCTCCTCCAGCTCCAGCTGTGTGAAGAGTGGGCACTCTACTGCTGTTTCACCATGGACAGCGTCAACACGGACGGGATGGGCGGGGAAGAGTCCCTGCACTATCGCGTCCATTTTTTCCGCGTCATGTATACAAGGCTTCCGTAGGGCACCAAGTTTCCCCATGACCAGCTTGTAGCCAAGGCCCCACGGATCCTTGTTCACATTGTCCACTAGGTCTTGCCAGCAGCGAGTCTTGTTACTGTTGATCAGCTTGCGAAGGCATTTCCTGGCCGACTTATATGCTGCCACCTGCTCGCATGCCTCATCAGGGTTCCGCACCCGTTGAGCCTCACGTCGAAGCTTGTGACACTCCCTTCGCTTTTCAGCGATTTCAGTTGACCACCAGTACACTGGGGGCTTGCCGTGCCGGGGTCTTTGACGAGGCATAGAAGCGCAGCAAGCAGTCGTAATGATGCTCATAGTAGAGTTCACCACGTCTTCAGTTGCCCGTTCTTCCGTCCCCTCCGAAGCTCCCTGCAGCGGCTCACCCGCTGTGAGAGCCTTGACGAACCTCTCGACGTCCATCCTTCCGATGTTCCATCCAGTTGTGGAAGGCCGAGAGCACGGACGTCGGGAGACAGCATCACTTATCTCAAGCAGAATGCACTGATGATCACTGGCTGAGTAGTCCTCTAATACTTTCCAGTTTTGTATCCTTCGTACTAAGGAGTCCGAGGCGAATGTCACGTCCGGTATGGTTCGCTCACAACCAATACGGCGGAAAGTCGGCGTATTTCCGGAGTTTAGTACGACGAGGGCCGTCCTGGCCGCCATTTCCAGGATTCGTTTTCCCCGCGGATCCGTCTGAGGCATGCCCCATTCGATTGCTTTAGCGTTGAAGTCGCCCCCAACGAGCACTTTCCCCTCTGCGTTCGAGACAGCGCCCTCCAAAGCATTAAGTTTGGCTTGGAAAGATGATATCGACTCGTTACACACTAAAGAAGGTGATGCCCGAGCACCGAACCCACACGAAACCATCCCCCCGTCCACAACTCTCCGCTTGAAAGTCACTGTTCCGAACCCAGATGGCGGCAGTACCAGTTTCATCAGAATACCATAATGCAGGACTTTTACTATGGTTTTGCTCACTCAGCAGCAAGAAGTCGGCTTTCATGTCCCTCGCAAACTGCTCAAGCAGATTTTGGGCGGTTGAACTGCGGTGTAGGTTTAGCTGCAGGATGCGGGTCATCGAAGCTCTGATTTGGCCTTGGCGAGGGCTTCCTGGAACACCCGGCGTTTCCCTGATCCCAAGACGTGTCCAAAATCAGGTTTCGGATCAGCATCCTTGCAAAGAATACAGTGTGCCTCCTTCGTACACTCTTTTCTTTTAAGTCCCATTTCACCGCATTTGTAACATAGGGAACTCCTATCGGGTCCTTTGCATACTTGTGTGGTGTGACCATAACCAAGGCATTTGAAACATTGAAGAGGCGTTGCTCTTCGCCGTATCCTACAGACAACCCACCCTATTCGTACTTTACCCTTGTTCAGGAATTGTTCGGCGTCCTTTTCGGTCAAGTCAACTATGGCCATGCGTTGTCCCCTGTTGTTTTCTGGTGTCAGTCTCACTTTGATCCTTCCCACGCTAGGGAACTCCCTTTTGATGGCCTCTTCTACCTCGGCCAGATCCGTCACGCAGTCAATGTCCCGTATTTCGATCGTTGCCATCGGCTCGAGCGGGGCTATAGTTGCGCTTTTGCCGAGGACTTTCTTTACTTCGTCACAGAATGCTTCTTTATTGCCGGCCTCTGCTCCGAATTCGACCAGTATGTGGCCCGACCGCGTTGGTCGTACTACTTTAATGGTAGTATTGGTGTCTTCGGGCCTTACGTTTCCCCTGATGTCCCGCAGCACCTCCGCGTAGGATCGACCATCTTGGGGCTTTACGAGCAGTGCCTGCTGCCGGGGTCTTTGTCGGGGCTTCTGCCTCTCCCGTTTTGCATCAGGTCCTTTTTCTGATTGGGCGTCCGTGCGAATTTTATTTTCCGGGTTTTTTTGAAGGAGTTTCTTTGCGGCTCCTTTTGTAAGCACTGTCTGGAACCCCTGATCTGGTGCTCCATGCCCTTCAAGTGCCTCTTCCTTCTTTTATCCCGATCTCCTTCGATTGGGCTAGACGCCATTCTTTTATTGACTTTTAATGATGGAGCTATCTGCATGTCGCCTTTAGATTTTGCTCCAAGCGCCTCTTTAGCCTTCTGTTCATCTTCGGCCCTTAACCAGCTCCTCCGATAGTGCCCTATGCGATCTAGGAGCTCCTCTAGTTCAAGGAGCCCTTCCTTTGCTACTTTGCTAATTTTTGGGGAGTCGCATGCAGCTTGTATTCTTTTCAGAACATCTCCCGCTTTTCGAAGTAGTCTTTCTTCTTCGTATCGCTGAGCCGCAATTGTACCTTGCAACCGTCTTTGGGAGAGGTTTTCGCGTTCCGTTTCCGAGTGCAGTACTTCCGCCACATTTTCAACGTTGGCGGTACAACCACGCGGTGTCTGGTCACTCTTTGCTTTTAATGCCGTAATCTCCTCGTTTGCTTCTGGATTTTTCGTTGCAATGTCGGGATTTGTGACCCTTGCATCGGTCGCTTTAGTAACGATCGCAGCGGTGACAGTCGAATTTTCGGTGCTCTTTATGTTATCTTCCACTGCTCGAACACCTGAAGCATCCTGCCAAGTCTCCCGCTTCTCCTTAATAGGACGCTCGGGCATTCGCATAATTTTTTTGCTGCGCCCAAACGCCGCAGGAATCTTAGTCTGCACCAGACTGTCTGCTGTTCTCCGTTTTTCGTCTACCGTCACTGTCGTCGTGTTAGTCTTCGTTTTTTTCGTGGATAGTACAGCTCTCGATGTACTGTTGGCATCGTGGCTGCAACCGCTGGTTGCGTCGTCGTTGCTATTATTTTTAATTTCCTTTTTTGGTCTTTTGATTGCTCCAGTTTTGTTGGGTCCCCCCTCGGAGCCGCTATCTCCGTTCGTGTGTGTAGTCGCCTTTTTGGTCCCATGGTTATCTTTGCAGAGCAGGGAGGCCATGCGAGGGTTGGCACAAGCCCTTATGGGGACAAGTGCTCAGAGCCAGACCAGCGCTAATCGGGAGTCCGTCTCAACCGAACCTACACCACCAACCCAATGGTGCGAACTTCGAACGTACTCCGAGGCCTGCCAAGGTTTTACCGGGACGGAGACGGTATGATAGTTGAACTGGAGCCGTTCACACACTAGTTTCACCTCGGCGCTACTGTGCAATGTAACTAGGTCCAAACCATCACATCCGCCAGCCCAAAGCGTCAATTCCAGTTCGTTGTCCAAAGCGTAGTCCAGATACAATCAGGGTCGTTACCTGTCATCCCAGGAGGGAACCTCACGCCACCCCCCATATCCTCGGGTCCGTGGGGGCGGCACTCCCCAAAGAATGCTAGCCTCCAAGAAGGTTCTTGTCGACCGGCTTCCTCCCTGCGGGAATTTCCTCGGGTACGTGGGGGCGGAACTCCCCAAAGAATGCTAGCCTCCAAGAGTGGTCTTGTCGACCGGCATTCCCCCAGCGGAGTTTCCTCGGGTACGTGGGGGCGAAACTCCTCAAAGACCGGCATTCCCCCTGCGGGGCTGCTCGACCCATTAAGCAGCGGCATTATGCAGTCTCGCCTGTTATACAGAAACTGTTGTATGACGAACTCGATCGTATGTTGTCTTTGGGGGTAATATAGGAAAGTCAGAGTTCGTGGAGTTCTCCTGTGACCCTTGTCAGAAACCCGGCAAGGTGCGTTTATGTCGACGCTAGACGCCTCAACGAGGTGACCGTTAAGAACGCCTACCCGTTGCCACTGATTGAAGGTCTTTTGGCACGGTTGCAGAGTACCAGGTTCATTACCAGCTTGGACCTGAAGGATGCCTTTTGGCAAATACCATTGGATGAGGCAAGTAAGGAGAAAACGGCCTTTACTTTCCCTGGCAGGCCCTTGTACCATTTCAAGGTCATGCCGTTCGGTTTGTGCAATGCCCCCCAAACGATGTGTCACTTGATGCATAGGGTAATACCGCATGAGTTGCAGGACAAGGTATTTGTTTATCTAGATGATCTGCTTGTTACAAGTTCAACATTTGATGAGCACTTGGAGCTCCTGAGAACCGTTGCAAAACTGCTCAGAGACGTGTACCAAATGGGTCAGGCTGCGAAGGGGTCTTTACAGGGAGACGGGGGAGCTCACCCCGGATAATATAATTGCGGTGATGCTCGAATCGGTTGACAAATGGAACCAGGTGGCACATTATGTTCGGGCAGTCCTAAAATATAAAAGGGACTCACAGCAGCCGGGGGCGCTGGGGCTGGCGGATCGCTCTTCTGGCAATTCCTCTTCCCCTCTCCCCTCCCGCTAGGAAAGGGATTCCCCAGCTTGAAGGCGCTCCACGGCGTAACAAAACGAGACCTGGCCCGAAGTAATGTGTCAAACGGTTCCAGGCTGGGTTCTCAGGTTGACAGGGGAGGTGTTTAGTGGGTAGTCCAGTCGCGCATGGGAGTCCGACACTCTGTGCATAAATAGCATTCACCTCCCTACCACAAAAAAAAAATGGGTCGAGCAGAACCAGTGTCGATGTGATGAGACACGAGACTGGTCCTACCCAAGCCTTTCTCATTATACGACGGAAACTGTTGTTTGACGAAGTCTAGTCGTTGCTGATCTTTTGGAGACAAAAGATGGAATTCAGGGCTCTGAGGCTCCGAGGCTGCTTCGATAGCGTTGACCTGGATTGGTGCTATTTTGAAGAGATCCCAGAAGTCAATTCCAAGATACACTGTGCGCGTCAAGGAAGGAACAACCAGGAATCTCATCAATTTGGTGGTTTTATTAAATTGCACCAATGTGGTGACGTATCCCAGAACTGGATCCCTGATGCTGTCTGAACATGAGCATGCATGGAATGCATATGCAAGCCCAAGTCTGACAGCAGGTCCAAGGCTCCGGCTCCGAGGATACTAACACTGGCTCCGCTATCAAGCAAGCCCGTCAATTTGCGACCCTTGACGGAAATCTCTGCGTAGGGCCTATTGTCGCCAGGAGTTGCAAAATTGACTCTACGCAGGCACGCTTCAAGAGACGGCTGGCGAAGAAATATCTCCAGGATCTCCGAAAGCGATCCCGAAAAGGTCGCGCTCTAAAACTAACGGGTGATTCACGATCATCGCCCGCCGTTCCATTTCATTCGATGTAGTCCGGTAATCTTCCTGGAGCAATCACATTGCTACAAAATGGTGGTAAATCGGACCTATGAGGCGAAGTGAAGAAACTTGTGGGTGGGCACTGGTCTGGTATCTGGTTATTCATTGCGTTATGGAAGGACGAAGGGATCCCACTTGGAGACTGACTCTGGAAGCGTGCATGATATCCTGCAGCAGATCTCCCTTGAGGATCACACCAAGCATTTTCCAACATATCAACAGCGCCAATGTTGGGAGGATGCCTACTGCGATAGTCAACCTCAGGTCTACCGGAGGGATACCACACAGCTTCAACTCTAGTGCAGTCACGAACTAACTCTGCTGTCGATGCGCATTCCAAACCTGCCAGATGATTCCTCATTCGTTAGTCCATGTTCCGCAATAGGATAGCCTGCATGTCAACATCAGATAACCGATTTTTAAGACGCAAGGCCATCTCCATTATGGAGCCATGGAACTCACGGAAAGATTCTTCTGGCCTCTGGAAACGCGCATCGATTGCTCGCCGCACATCTACGTCGGTTCAATGAGATTTATAACGCTCCTTCAACGCAGCTTTCAAATCAGGCCACGTAAAATTGGGGTTGAGCTGCCGGAATAACCAGAGAAATCAATAAACAGCAGACGGACTACACCTTCTGCTGGTCCTTTCAGAAGAATATGTAGGCTAGATGCTAGTTCATCCAAGTGAATATTGTAGTTCCTTGCCAAGGCAGTAGCTCGAAAAAGGAACTGCTCAACATCTAGACCAGCAGAAGAACCATCAAAACTTACCCTCCACTTATGCATTGGTGGAAAGGAATAACATTCGTCGTCAGAGCTAGAATAAGTGGAGTAAGAAGCGTTATGCGATGCCATAATTGAAAATTAATATTATAAATACTGGATAACCAAACTGTAAAATCAATAAATTACCTAACAATTAACGGACGGACACCGACGAAATCAGAGAAATCAATAAACAGCAGACGGACTACACCGACAATTTGTATAAAATAAATATTAAATAAATCACAGACGGACAAACAAACGAGTCTATAAAAATAAACTAAATAGCAGACAGACAGACCGACAAGTAAATAAATGTAGAAAATTTAAACATTTTAACACTTACTAGCTAAAATAAAAATAAAAATTCTCTATAAGGTACACTACTTGAAAATTAACCCTAACCAAAACCTAACTAATAAACCTAAACTAAACTCAATAATGAAACTCAACCTAAAATTACTCAATTATTTATTAAATTATTCTAAACTAACAACCGTAAACCCACTTATTTAAAACTAATCTAAATCGTAAACCCTAATCAAACCCAATAATCTATAATTAAGCTAAACCTACATTCCCCAATAAGATAAAATAACCAAATACCTAACTGTAAAGATCAAAGCAAAGGAGTGCAAAAGAAAGTGCAAACTATTGTAATTAAAAGGTTTTGCATTTCATTTCTCAAAATGAACCCCCATAATAGGAAAAGGAAAAGAAATGGGAATTAAAATGGGATGAAGGTGGAAAAGTTTAACAAGACACAAAACAGACATACCGCCACAGTGCCTGGCATAGCCATGGAGTTCGAAGGCGGACTCCGCTCTAATGGTCACCACATAGGGCTGACTACGAGACCATTATGAAACATCACGGACTTCATAATTGCTCGGACAAGAGCCGCACAAATCCCAAAGTTACCACCAGATAGATGATGGAAGGGCCGAAAGCGTTGGCTAATTCAAAGTGTTGGATCTAAGTCCAACTATCCCGTGCAGGGAGATATAGCCAACGACTTGAAATTCGGGTGATCCAAACTAACATCCACACTGCCACAGCATACTGCTATTATAGCCGGTGAAGACTGGTAAACACAAATCAGCACGGTAGGCGCCACTGCAATTGCGGCGAACTGCGCCACTGCAACTGCGATTCTATTATCAAAATATCAAAACTAAAAAATTCGATTCAAACAAATCATCAACAATTTCTAACAAAGCAAAAAAAAACAAATAATTTCCCTGGAATGCACAAACCACTATTCAAGTTAGGCACTCCAGATACTCAGCCCAACAAATCTAAAATTGAAAAATTTAAAGTATAACTAAAAACAACCAAGATTTGGGCGCCATTTGTAGCAATCACGGAAGTCACCGCAGTTGAAGACATTAAGAATTAGCAGAGGGGTGTGTAGCCCAGGGTGGCATGCTGAGGCCGGCTAGCGCTCAGTCGTGTCGTGGGACGTCCGGGACACCCTCTGCTCGTGCTGAGCCACCTTACATAAAGAAACTAACACAGAGGGAAAAGGACGGGAAAGGCAGGGGTCATGTTTGAGAAATGAAAAAAATTATTTTTGCTTACAACATTGTGGCGGATTTATTAAAATGGAAAAAAAGAACACAACAACAAATTCATGTAAAAAAAAAATATTATAAACAAGCTACTTGTAGTGAATATTGAGTTCCATAAATGTCCGTGAAGGACTGCAGCGATGTTCTGCTGCCTCGGCAGAGGAAGGTGTGGATTCCTGCCGAGAATGCCCTCGTCCGGAGACGCGTGAATGCGCTGGCAGGCTAGCATTGCGGTGTCGTGGGGCGGGTTCGTTTCCCCGGCACGAGGACTCACTACAAAACATTTCGCATTCACGAATTGCTTGCAGAGTTCGAGAGGACGACCGAAGTCGCAAATCTGTAGATAACCTCCACGAAGGAATTACGACTTGTTGCGAGAACAAGAGAAACCTGAGAAGAAAGGCGAACTTGGGGTAACCTCGTCTTTACCCAAGTAAATTCAGGGCCCACAAATGAAAGAGGGGCAACCGGGTGGTGGTGGAGCCCCTTCATGCCCACCCAACCGGAATAAATCCAATGTTAAACTGTTGAAGTGGCCAGGTATTCCTCTTCTGAGTGGAAAACTCATATAACTTGAATTATATGAACTTTCCCATCAGAAGGGGAGTACCCCGGTGACCAATTTATGTCATAGAATTATACAATTGAATTGCATAACTTTATGCCATAAAAGGGCACTTGGCTTGGGCCACTCAACCCATAAAGTCTCCTGAAACAAAAAAATTTTTAAGTACCCGGTGGCTGGCTCATATTTTGGGGTGGAAGCCTGCCACCGTACCGGGTCCTATACCCGATTGGAAAAGACCGGAAGGAAAAGACCGATTTTCCATTTAATCCATCATTTTTTTTGTTTTTATTCGAACAACGTTAAAGCAATGGAACAGTATGATTTTTCTATGGCAATCAGCACAGCAATTTACAACACCATATTGAAAAGCATTTAATCGTTGAAAGAGGGAAATTGATATTAAAAGAAGATTAACATTATACGAAAATTCATTTTTTCTCTGATTTCCTGTAGTATTATAATTATTGTGGTTAGCTCTTGTAGATGCCACACTTTCACCCTACATACATTATGTAAAAAAAAAATTCTTACATAGATTTTTTACGACGATTCTTCTTCTCTTTTTTTTTTTTCTTTTTTTACAAATTCAATAAATATTTTTCAAAAAAAATATTTCAATAAATATTCAATAAATATATATTTTTTTTTTTAAACTCAATAAATATTTAATTAAAATTCAATAAATATTTTTTTAAAAAAAAATTCGATAAATATTTTTTGTTTAAAAAATTTCAATAAGTATTTAATTAAAAAATGTTAAGAGGTTACTTACAGTACCTTTCCCTCGACGACGAGCGCTCGCTGACGATGTGGAGGTAAGCAAGTCCTGAAATTTTTGGTAGTGAAGAATCGCGTCCATACATCAAATTTTTAACACACGAGTATTAAGACATAGAATAACTCTTAAGGGTGTATAAAATCATCTAAAAAATTCAGCTATCAAAGTGTAAATACATATAGACTTCCTTGAATATCAGAACCGTATGGTCTTCGAACGTGGTAATGCTCGCTGCTACTTCTTCTACGGCTTTTAATGTTTAATATTGCGTTTTTATGCAATCCGTTGGTCAATATATGGATTGAGTGATTTGACTAATTCTTCTGGATCTAACTTTCCAGTTGATTTATCACTCCTTGTTGAACTATGTTTGAATACACAATGCGCCTTTTTTTGCATACAAACGGTGTGGCTTCCCAGAAACAGGGAGTACGGTCCCGCCGTTTCCCAATCAACATGTGCCGCTCCGTAATATGAAGATCTTCACCTCGGCCTTCCAACCACCTGTTGCACCCCACTTCGGGAAGTAGCAATATCTGAAGTTCCTTTTTTTTTTTTTTTTTTTTCTTCTTCTTTTTCCGCTGTGCATCCACAGGATGGTAGAAGATGTCTCTGCCACAAACGTTTTCTTAGCACGTCACCCTCGTCAACCATCCAACCATATTCCTCCAAGGACCACCACGAGCACACAAATCACTTGTTGGCACTGTATCGAATCCGTCTTATCTACGGAGCGGTTTATGGGAAACTGTTCCCTGAAAACATCTTCGAGGCAAACGCAATAACCTCGCTCGTACCATATGGAAATAAAAGTGCCATCTATGTGTGAACATGCGGTGGTGATAATGCACACTCATTTCGGTTATTTTTAAAATTCGAAATTGTTTATTTTTTGTAGATTCGATTAAGTTTTCAATTGAAAGCAATTTATGTTTATAATTATTAGGCGTAATTAAGGCGGAAATAAATCGAAAGAATATTACAGGCACGCGTTAATTACCCACAAACAAAACAATTTTTAATTAATATTATGGTTGGAAAGGGTAAAATTTGACAGATTTTGTGGGGTTTAAATGATACAATGATTTTATCGTTCCTATAATTTAAGGGGTTAACCGTTTCGTTCTAAGCATTTGCATACCTCATTACACCCAATTAGTTAAATTATGTTCAAAAGATATTGTAATAAAATCACTACACATTAAAACAGTTTTAGAATTTTGTTTCCCGGGTGTTAAGTACAAAAGAAATTTTTCCCTTTAATTATTTTTCATGCGAGAGAGAAAAAAAACGAGTGTCGCGATGAGGAAGGTGACTGAAGGGTTACTCCTTGTTGAATTGAGTTGGTGCTGTGTGCCTGTGTCAGCGCTGCTTTTAGAGCCATAGCTCCTAGATTACTACAGGGCAGCTAATTTTCTCGTGATCCCGAGGCAATGCGGATTGCGAAAAAGGAGCTGAAGGATATTTCTGTGCATCATGGGTTGGCTTCGGCGTCGGGACTAGAGATGACGGACAATAAAAGAAAAACACAATTGACAGACGGACGGACTGACTTATGTTAATGTTTGCCCGGAAATATACAACCCTTGTGCGTTTGTTGAAAATATATGCGGACGGACAAACAGACGTGACTAATTATCTATCGACGCAGGTCCTTCGCGTGGTATATTCCCACTTCTTTTCCCGATGGATCCGTTATCAAGTAACGGTTAGGTCCCATTACCTTCTTTATGCGGCTTTTCAGGAATCGCCTATCCAGCTTGGCGTTGTAATGCCCCGCGGCGTCACTTTGGCGGAAGTTTCGCCGGAAAACTTCATCTCCTTCTTTGAAATTAGCAGATCGTGACCGGAGATTGTACTGCGCTTCATTTGCACTACCTGCGGCCTTAATCTTCCATCCGATTTGTTGGCGGAGGTCTCCTAGACGTTCGTGGGGCTCCAGCGCAACGACGGGGTCTCCCAAACACTTTAATTGCCGTAACAGTCGGTATGATTTACCATGGCAAATCATGTGCTGTCCAAAGGCGGCAAAGTAAGGGGCGACACCGGTGACAGAATGATACGAGGATCGCAGGGCGCATGTGATGGCAGACAATCGACGATTCCAATCCTTTTGAGATGGGTGGACGTAGGAACGGATCGCAGCCAATAGGGTGCGGTTCAAACGTTCTGATGCGTTGGACTGAGGAGAGTATATGGGCGTCAGTTGGTGTTCAACGCCATACTGCTCAAGTAGGCTCTTAAACTGCCGAGACCGGAACTGTACTCCATTATCGGAGTACACACTCTCTGGAACACCGAACACATGGAATACCCGGTTCTCTAAGAATTTCACGATCGATGGAGTTGTGAATTTACGGATAGGTTCCACCATTGGGAATTTTGAGAGCTGATCTAGAACGACTATAGCTCCGATGTGTCCCATTGAAGACCGAGGATATGGACCGAGTAGATCGATGTATAGACGCTGGAACACGCGTTCTGGAACGTTGAGTTGACCCATAGGAGGTCGAAGAGGCTGGTTGGGCGCTTTGGTGCCTTTACAGGTCTCACAGGCGCTCACGTAGTCTTTGACCTGGGATGCCATTTTAGGCCAAAAGAAGTATTTCTTGAGTCGCCGTAGTGTCCGACCGTACCCTCCGTGGGCACTTAAAGGATGGTCATGTGCGCGGAAGATCAGATGTTGTGTCATTTCCTCCGGTACCCAGAGTTTCCAAGACTCTTCTTCCTGCCATGGATCACCAGTGGCGTATTCATTTCGTCTATACACATAGCCGTCTATTACCTTCAAATCAGGCAGCTGTGTTTGTTGGGTCGCTATGGTTTGCCTCAACTCTTTGTAGCTATCTGATTCGAAATGTGGGCTGTCCAAATCTATTTCGATGGGGTCCTCGTCAGTTATTGTTAATTCGGCTCCCTCTGGGGAAAACATCCGTGAGAGAGTGTCGGGTACGATGTTCTGGGTTCCTTTCCGATGTTTGATGGAGAACTTAAACCCTTGCAGTTTAAGAGCCCATCTGGCTAGGCGTCCACTTAAATCTGCTTGGTTCATCAACCATTGTAGTGACGCGTGGTCCGTGATGATCTCGAATTGGTGGCCCTCGATATAAGCTCGAAACTTCTTCACAGCCATTACCGCTGCCAAACATTCTTGCTCGGAAACAGTATAGTTTCTTTGGGCCGAATTTAGCTTATTAGACATGAAGGCGATGGGAGCTTCCTCTCCTTCGTCGGTCAATTGCACCAGCACGGCTCCTACTCCATGTTGACTTGCGTCACAATGAATGGAAAAGGGCTTCGTGAAGTCGGGGCTGTGCAAGACAGGAGCTGATGTGAGGGCTTGTTTAAGCTCTTCAAATGCCTTTCGGCTGATTCCGGTCCAAACGAACTTCCCCTTCCGCAACATGTCTGACAGGGGCGCTGAGACTGTTGCATAATTCCGAACAAACCTTCGGTACCAACCGCACACACCAAGGAAACGTCGTAGCTGCTTGACTGTTTTTGGTAAGGGGAACTCATCAATCGCACGAGTTTTGTCTGGATCCGTTTTGATAGTGCCATGTCCTATGACATGTCCGAGGTATCGGACTTCTTTCATGACAAACTTACTTTTCTGTACGTTGATGGTGAGTCCCGCCTTACTGATGTGCAGGGCTACTTCTTGTAGGAGTAGGAGGTGTTGATCGAACGTTTCCGTGATGAGTAACAGATCATCAAGGTACACGAACACTTGGTGTTTTAGGTGAGGTGGGATGACCTTGTCCATCAACCGAGTCATCGTTTGCGGCGCGTTACACAGGCCAAAGGGCATTGTGACGAACTGATATAATGGTCGTCCAGGCACTGTGAAGGCGGTCTTGTCCCTTGACCCCTCATCGAGTGGAATTTGCCAGAAGGCGTCTTTTAGGTCGAGACTGGTGATATAATTGGCTTTCGGTAGTCTCGCTAGTATTCCATCGATGAGTGGAAGAGGGTACGCGTCCTTGATGGTAACCGCGTTTACCTTACGGGCATCAAGACAGAGGCGGACTTTACCTGGCTTCACCACCAAGGTTACCGGTGATGACCAGGCGCTTTGGGACTCTTCTATGACCCCTAACTCGAGCATCCTATCTAATTCCGCATACACCAATTTCTCCATGGCTGGCGAGATGGCGTAGTGTCTCTGTTTAATCGGTTTACTATCGCCAACGTCGATGGCGTGTGAGACTAGGGTGGTGCGGCCAAGGCCTTGGGTAGCGTAAGATGGGAAAGCAACAATGGATGCTTCCAGGCGTTGCCGTTGGTTAGACGTCAGGTCATGCCTATCGGGAGTAGAAGTGATTTCGTTGACATTTCTGGTTTTTAAAGACAAATCGGTGAATAAATCGGAGGCCAGTCCAAAGCGAAGGACGAAATCGACACCAAGGTATACGTTCTGAGTCAAAGACGGGATAATGTAGAAGGTAATATCCTTCGTCTGACCCCTGAACGTCACGGGTGTGGTTAGTTTACCTCGTATAGGGTGTTTGGTGCCATCAGCTGTACTGATTTCAGTGCGCCAGGATTTAATCAAGTTCGGGTATTCTTGGAGCACTTTCGAGCCAAAGCTCGAGGCAAGACAACTGATACTGGCACCCGTGTCGATCAATGCAAACACGGTCTCGCCCAACACTTTAATTGGATGATAAGGTCTGATCTCATTCTCAGCAACCTCCGAGATGTTACAAGAGTGTAAGGTTCGACGGCAGGTGCGCACTCTCTTGCGGAAATTCCGCCAACGACGGGTTGACCATTTTGTCGTGCACGAACGGGAAGTGACGACTTCGGAAGCAAATATTCGCTCTCGAGCCACCCGATATTCCTGCAGTCTAACATGATAAGGTTTTAGCGTGCGTACCTGAGGCTGCCGCGGTTTTTCTGGCAGTGACTGCGATGGTCGTTTTAATATTGTCGTTGGTGAGGTCTCCGGAAGAGAGTGAACATCCGCAGTCGTAATGGTCATGGCTGGTGGGTTAACGTCATGTTGGTTGGGGTGAGCCACTGATTGAGGAGCTACTGTTGGGGTTTTGAGTACCGCTGAGGTGGTCGGGTACTCTTTTGGCCGTTTTTTCGTGCGGCACATTCAGAACAGTCCGGGAAGTAAGTGTCCGGCTTGCCGCAACTGTAGCAGAAAACCTTACGTTCTGCGCGGCATGAAATAAACCGGTGTCCGGTTTGGTGACAATTCCAGCAGGTCGTAAGACTTCCCACTGCCGCTACAGCAAGCTGGTCTGGGTCCAAATCATCCTCCAGATCTAGGGTGGTATAATCTGGGGCCAATTCCGCGATTCCTCGTCGAGGACCCGTCCTGGTTAGTAAGTATGGCCGGTCCCGTAGGTCTTCCTCAAACCCTTCTATGCGACGCACATTTCTCAGCAGGGCCTCCATACTCTGTGGATCGGAGTTCACGATATGCCGACGAATCTCCGGTCTCAGATTTCGCTTTAGCAGGCGCAGAATTTGGGTAGAAGACAATGGCTCTGACAGCTGGTCATTCAACCGAAGGATATCGGCTCGATATTTATGGAAGGACTCGTCCGGACGCTGCCATCTAGCATTCATCTTATCCAGGACTAATTCGTCCATGTCGACCGTAGGGTATTCCATGCGGAGTACCTCCTTCAGCCGGGACCAGCGTATGGATGGTGGAGCTGAATGTATTCTCCAATATGTCTCCAGGGCTGCTCCCCTAAGCAGCATAGGCAAGTACCCTGCGAGCGCTGTGCGGTCTCCTGCTAGCATCTGCTCAATCAGTGACTCCACCCGACTTATGAAAACCTCTACCGTTATCGTGTTGGGTTCCCCACTGAAATGTAGATTCCATCCCTGGATGATGCTGGGGATCTGTGTCGGCTTCAGCCGATACATGTCGTGTGGATGGAAGCGTTGGTCCGGCGGAATCACGGGAGCCTGATTTGGTGGCGGTGCTTGGCTCAATCGGGGCCGGTAAACTGGAGCCAACGGATTCATGGCTGTACCTGGCCGGATCCGTTCGGGATCACGCCGCGAGTCTACTGGGAAATCCCACGGATTTGGGTCCGAATCCCACATAGGAGGAGTTCTTGGCCGGGATGGTGCGGGGTTCTCTCTCTGGCTCTCTAGAGAGGCGAGCCGGGTGGACATGTCCTGTACGAGCGCCATTAGATCTCTTAGAACTGTGGTTTCCACAGCCACCGGTGGACTCGCTTCTTCTGCAGGCGGAACTGCTTCAGCCCTGTAGTCATCGTCTCGTGCACTCCTTGTCGTGGATGGAAGGGGTCCGCTTTTGGGGACAGCTCCACTTGCACTGGAGGACTGAGGTCGTTCTGTTGCTGGCTGTGCGATTTCCAAAGGCTGACGACAGAGCGGGCAAGTGGATGAGGTTTGCCGCAGTTGTGCCAAACACAGCTGATGTAGCCTGTGTCCGCACTGCAACCTCTGGCTTGTAGTTTCGTCCATGTCCTCGTGACAGATGGAACACAATAGAGCTAGTCCGGCATCCGACCGCAACTTTCTCCTTTCGGGAGTTCTTTTTGTAGGCATTTTAAATCCAAATGGTTTTCCTAATTAAATACCTAGATAAATAAATAATGAAGAATATGGGTATATAAGATTAGCTATATGAATAATGACAATAATGAAGAAAAGGTGAGAAAAAGTTACTAAAATTCTTATGTGGCCGTCAGTGGCGAACTATCTCAGAACCTCACAAAAAAAAAGTATGAAAAAATTTAAGTGGTGATTGAACTATCAAAAAAAAAAAAATATAACCGGTCTTTCCCTTCCGCCCATCCTCCCAAGTATGGACACCATGGCACAATCCTTCGAAAACGTTTCAGGGACACTCTCTTGTGGCACCATGAAAATCAGGGTTCAGAAGTGATCCCTCATTAGCAAACTTCTCAAGTTACAGCTTGTCAGCCCAGGGTGGGATTCTAATCCACAAGCAGCGCGTGTCTTGTCATGGATAGTCATGGATTAGCTAATCAGCCAATCACATGAAATCAAAATCCATGTAATTTAAGACACTTAGGCACCGCTGGTTTGGGGAGCGGATCAGAATCCTCCGCAAAATAGATGTTGGGATAATAACTTCCGAACACAAAAAGGGACTCTAATATCATTTGGCCTTACTAGTTATACAATGGTGGTAAACCACCACAGTATAAGTCAAAAGCAGGACCAAACGACATTGATGTCCAGGGACTACACACGTTCGAAAGGTATTAGGCTGCTGGGGCACGATTAGTGCAAAAACCCTCGGGAGTTATCTACCCGCCAAAATTTCTAACACCTAGTATGGACACCTAGAGACGATGGACTGTCTCGTGCTCACGACTGATGATACAGCCGGGCTTTTCGGGCCCCACGTTGGGCGCCATTTGTAGTGAATATTGAGTTCCATAAATGTCCGTGAAGGACTGCAGCGATGTTCTGCTGCCTCGGCAGAGGAAGGTGTGGATTCCTGCCGAGAATGCCCTCGTCCGGAGACGCGTGAATGCGCTGGCAGGCTAGCATTGCGGTGTCGTGGGGCAGGTTCGTTTCCCCGGCACGAGGACTCACTACAAAACATTTCGCATTCACGAATTGCTTGCAGAGTTCGAGAGGACGACCGAAGTCGCAAATCTGTAGATAACCTCCACGAAGGAATTACGACTTGTTGCGAGAACAAGAGAAACCTGAGAAGAAAGGCGAACTTGGGGTAACCTCGTCTTTACCCAAGTAAATTCAGGGCCCACAAATGAAAGAGGGGCAACCGGGTGGTGGTGGAGCCCCTTCATGCCCACCCAACCGGAATAAATCCAATGTTAAACTGTTGAAGTGGCCAGGTATTCCTCTTCTGAGTGGAAAACTCATATAACTTGAATTATATGAACTTTCCCATCAGAAGGGGAGTACCCCGGTGACCAATTTATGTCATAGAATTATACAATTGAATTGCATAACTTTATGCCATAAAAGGGCACTTGGCTTGGGCCACTCAACCCATAAAGTCTCCTGAAACAAAAAAATTTTTAAGTACCCGGTGGCTGGCTCATATTTTGGGGTGGAAGCCTGCCACCGTACCGGGTCCTATACCCGATTGGAAAAGACCGGAAGGAAAAGACCGATTTTCCATTTAATCCATCATTTTTTTTGTTTTTATTCGAACAACGTTAAAGCAATGGAACAGTATGATTTTTCTATGGCAATCAGCACAGCAATTTACAACACCATATTGAAAAGCATTTAATCGTTGAAAGAGGGAAATTGATATTAAAAGAAGATTAACATTATACGAAAATTCATTTTTTCTCTGATTTCCTGTAGTATTATAATTATTGTGGTTAGCTCTTGTAGATGCCACACTTTCACCCTACATACATTATGTAAAAAAAAAATTCTTACATAGATTTTTTACGACGATTCTTCTTCTCTTTTTTTTTCTTCTTTTTTTACAAATTCAATAAATATTTTTCAAAAAAAATATTTCAATAAATATTCAATAAATATATATTTTTTTTTTAAACTCAATAAATATTTAATTAAAATTCAATAAATATTTTTTTAAAAAAAAATTCGATAAATATTTTTTGTTTAAAAAATTTCAATAAGTATTTAATTAAAAAATGTTAAGAGGTTACTTACAGTACCTTTCCCTCGACGACGAGCGCTCGCTGACGATGTGGAGGTAAGCAAGTCCTGAAATTTTTGGTAGTGAAGAATCGCGTCCATACATCAAATTTTTAACACACGAGTATTAAGACATAGAATAACTCTTAAGGGTGTATAAAATCATCTAAAAAATTCAGCTATCAAAGTGTAAATACATATAGACTTCCTTGAATATCAGAACCGTATGGTCTTCGAACGTGGTAATGCTCGCTGCTACTTCTTCTACGGCTTTTAATGTTTAATATTGCGTTTATATGCAATCCGTTGGTCAATATATGGATTGAGTGATTTGACTAATTCTTCTGGATCTAACTTTCCAGTTGATTTATCACTCCTTGTTGAACTATGTTTGAATACACAATGCGCCTTTTTGCATACAAACGGTGTGGCTTCCCAGAAACAGGGAGTACGGTCCCGCCGTTTCCCTATCAACATGTGCCGCTCCGTAATATGAAGATCTTCACCTCGGCCTTCCAACCACCTGTTGCACCCCACTTCGGGAAGTAGCAATATCTGAAGTTCCTTTTTTTTTTTTTTTTTTTTCTTCTTCTTTGTCCGCTGTGCATCCACAGGATGGTAGAAGATGTCTCTGCCACAAACGTTTTCTTAGCACGTCACCCTCGTCAACCATCCAACCATATTCCTCCAAGGACCACCACGAGCACACAAATCACTTGTTGGCACTGTATCGAATCCGTCTTATCTACGGAGCGGTTTATGGGAAACTGTTCCCTGAAAACATCTTCGAGGCAAACGCAATAACCTCGCTCGTACCATATGGAAATAAAAGTGCCATCTATGTGTGAACATGCGGTGGTGATAATGCACACTCATTTCAGTTATTTTTAAAATTCGAAATTGTTTATTTTTTGTAGATTCGATTAAGTTTTCAATTGAAAGCAATTTATGTTTATAATTATTAGGCGTAATTAAGGCGGAAATAAATCGAAAGAATAGGACAGGCACGCGTCAATTACCCACAAACAAAACAATTTTTAATTAATATTATGGTTGGAAAGGGTAAAATTTGACAGATTTTGTGGGGTTTAAATGATACAATGATTTTATCGTTCCTATAATTTAAGGGGTTAACCGTTTCGTTCTAAGCATTTGCATACCTCATTACACCCAATTAGTTAAATTATGTTCAAAAGATATTGTAATAAAATCACTACACATTAAAACAGTTTTAGAATTTTGTTTCCCGGGTGTTAAGTACAAAAGAAATTTTTCCCTTTAATTATTTTTCATGCGAGAGAGAAAAAAAACGAGTGTCGCGATGAGGAAGGTGACTGAAGGGTTACTCCTTGTTGAATTGAGTTGGTGCTGTGTGCCCGTGTCAGCGCTGCTTTTAGAGCCATAGCTCCTAGATTACTACATACTTCTTTTTTGTTTTTCAATAATTTAACTAATGAATCAAATGAATAAATAAATTTCCCCACTGCTATAAAAACCAGCCAATATTTTTAATTAAAGGGAAAAAATATATACCAAGGGGATAATTGTATTAAAAAAAATTCCAATATGATTAAAATATAGTTAATAAAAAATATAATGAAAAAAATGCGCAATTACTCACCCCTATTAATGCTGCAGAGCGCTCGGCAACTGAAGGGGGGGAGGGGGCACTGAAAATTAACTTCAATTTAAAAAAAATGTTTACTCTACTCTAAACGCAACCTAAACCGGCCACTTTTCACAAAATGTAGATCTTCTCTTCGGAAACCTGGCACTATAGATTCATCATTCAGGGATCCCGTTACTAATTACATTCAGACCCGCGTTTAGTTTTTGATTCACTTGTCGTTAATAAACTTTTGTTTTTAATCCATACTTTCATTTTCTTTACGGCATCCACTGTTATTTTTTTTGTTTTATTACCACTGTTACTCCGAACCAATTTTCTTTCCTATTCAAAACTATTTAAATTTCTTTTGTTTTATGTGATTTAAACCGACACTGTTTTATTCCGGCTTCACCTCACTAATTTTGTGTTTCTCGTGTGTTTAGCCCACTTAACTTCACTCACACGCAATTTAAATTCTTTTATCCCTCCCGCAAATTGTACTTTTCATTTATAAGGTCACTACCCTTCAAATTTCCGCTAATTTCACTCCCGAAAACTCCCCGAATCACAATCATGGCTTTTATTTACTGATTTTTCATGTTAAAACTCCTTACAACAATTTTCCAATCTCAACATTTCGATTGTTTTTTTCCCCGTTGTCATCGAAAAACTCCAAAAAAACTTCTTCGCGAAAATAAATCACTCTTATCCACCTTTTCTAAGTCAAAAGAACCGACTGACCCCGCATTCAAGCACCCCAATCCCGCATTTCACCTTCCCAAATCAGATTCCGCAATCCTTTTCACTGTTTTATTCCGGCTTCACCTCACTTAATTATGTGTTTCTCGTGTGTTTAGCCCACTTAACTTCACTCACAGGCAATTTAAATACTTTTATCCCTCCCGCAAATGGTACTTTTCATTTATAAAGTCACTACCGTTTCAAATTTCCGCTCATTTCATTCCCAAAAACTCCCCGCATCACAATCTTGGCTTTTATTTACTAATTTTTCATGTTAAAACTCCTTACACCAATTTTCCAATCTCAACATTTCGATTGTTTTTTTCCCCGTCGTCATCGAAAAACTCCAAAAAAACTTCTTCGCGAAAATAAATCACTAGTATCCACCTTCTCCAAGTCAAAAGAACCGACTGACCCCGCATCCAAGCACCCCAATCCCGCATTTCACCTTCCCAAATCAGATTCCGCAATCCTTTTCATTTTTAAATTACCGCTGCCGCATCTGGGTAACGTAATCGAAGTTCAATACACTTCGATTCCGTTACCCACACATCTTTTTTCCCGTACCGACAAACACAATAGTATCCATTGATTTGCATATATGGCAATTTTACATCATCCAAGAATCGCTTGATTGAATGCAAAGTGTCACATATACATCACGGAAGCTATTGATTTTGCCGATACCCCAAAAAGAGTGCTTCCCTGCGCCCGGGGAACTTGAACTCAGGGTTCCAGCAGACCCTCGGTCGAGAACTCGCGCCGTAACCAATGGAGCTATGACTTATCGATCTCCCATTCATCAGTTTAGCAACTTCAACTCTTTCTTGATGGGCAAGATATGGAAATTTGTTAAAAGGGAAACGTGAATAAATTTTTGTTAGTATAAAAATATGAAATTTGTTAGTGGGAATAGAATCAGTTAGTATGAAGGAAGGAATTAGGTTTTGTTAGAGAAAAGGTATTGAATGAAGTTTTGTTAGTGGGAATTAATCAATGGAATGTTGTTAGTGGGAAAATTGAAATTATTGGTATATACTATATCATTTTAGTTGGAAATAAGGGAAAAGGGTAGGATTGTGATGATGGGGAAGTAAAACTTATAGGGAAATTGGAAAAATTTTAATAAAATTAAATAAATAACAGGGAAAAAGGTATAAATGCTCAAAGGAAGATGGAGATGTTACGGCGGCAATTGCAAGTTGCGAATGGGAGGAAGTTGGTATGCCGGAATTCGCAACAATTGTGGGGACGACCCAGACCCTGAGTGTCTCATTCAGCCGGGCAAACAAAGAATGTCGGCAAGGGTAATTATGAATCGGATCGGATGTCCTTAGCGTGAAAGGTCCCAAGCAGCTTACCGGATTCATCCTCAAGCTCGTATGCCACTTGCCCAATACGACGACGGACCAGTGCAGGAGTGAATCGTGGAGCGAATTTGGCAGCAAAGCGATCTGCGGCATTGCTCACAGTGAAATTATGCACGAAAACCTTCTGACCCAGAAGTAGCTCACGAGGACGAACACGAAGGTTGTAGCGTTGAGCTCCCTTTTGGTAGGCTTCTTGCAATTTACATCTGACTTGGTCCTGTACAGCTCGCAGTCGCTCACTGTTAGCACTTAGCTGTACCTCACCATCCTCAAAGGCATTAAGGCTTCTGAGGAGGGCGTACTCAGAACCATGTTGGATAGGGTGGTGCCCGAACATGAGAAAGTAGGGCGAATATCCCGTGGACTCATGAATCACCTTGCGGAAGGCAAAACATGAGGCTGGAAGATTCTCGTCCCACTTGCCATGATCAGACCCTATGTAGGCTCTAATGGCGTTCAGTGTCGACTGGTTTGACCTCTCTGAGGCATTCGCCTGCGGTGAATGATATGGGGTGAAGCAATGCTGCACTCCATAGTCATTCATAAGCTTGCTGAATACCTTGGAGGTGAACTGCACCCCATTGTCAGAGTGTGGCCATTCAGGCACTCCAAAGGTCAAAAAGATTTCGCGCTCCAAATATCGCACGACTGACTCCGCAGTGGCTTTCGTCATGGGCTTAAGCCATACGAACTTTGTGTAATGATCCAGGACCATGAACAATTGGGTATTCCCTGATCTTGAACGAGGGTATGGGCCCATGAAGTCCACAAACAGGCGCTGCATAGGTCGTTCAGAGTCTCGTGATGCCCCCATAGGGGGCCTCATTGTGGAATTTGATGGTTTGACCTGTTTGCATATCAGGCTATTCTTAATGTGCTGAATCACATCTTGACGCAAACGAAGCCAACAATCATACCTTTGCAAAACTTCAGTTGTTTTGCGTATTCCACAATGAGAGCCCCGGGGATCATCATGAGCTCGTACTATGAGAGCTCGTTGGTGACCCTCAGGAACCCATAGTTTTGTTCTGGGAACATCAGTAGTCGACGTTACAGGAGAACCAGTACTAATATAGATTCGACCATCTGCAAGGTGCAAATTCTGAAACTGATCGGGTTTTTTCAAGATTTGCTCCTTGAGATGCTCATACTTGGGCTCCTGAAACTCAGACTCCGGGATTGAACCACCAATGTGCCACTGCTCCGGGAGGCAGGGAATAATCGTGTTCACCCGCTCGTCCTTCGAGCAGGTTCTTGACAACGCATCGGGAACAACGTTAAGGGCACCTTTCCGGTGTTCAATTTGGAAATTGAACCCTTGTAATTTCAGACTCAAGCGAGCCAATCGACCAGAAAGGTCCGACTGCTGCATCAGCCATTTAAGACTGGCATGGTCGGTTATGATGGTGTAGGGCAACCCCTTGATATATGCCCTGAATCTCTTTACGCTCTGCACCGCAGCTAAGCATTCCAATTCTGTAATGCTATAGTTACGTTGCGCAGCGGTGAGCTTCATAGACATATATGCGATTGGATGCTCTCCACCCTCATCGTCCTTCTGGAACAAAACACTTCCAATACCTACTGTACTTGCGTCACACTGGATATAGAAGTGCTTCGTAAAGTCGGGGTTAGCCAGCACTGGAGCAGAAATCAACAATTGCTTCTCTTCATTGAAGGCACTATTAGCGGAAGCAGGCCACTTGAAGACACGTTTTCCCTTGAACAAATCCGTTAGAGGGGCCGCAACCGAGGCGAAGTTTGGAATAAAACGCCTGTACCACCCTGCCATGCCCATGAATCGTCTCACGTCTTTGGCCGTTCGGGGTTCAGGATAGGATACTATACCTGAAACATTCTCCGGGTCGGTCCGCAGGATACCATCACTCACTACAAAGCCAAGATATTTGATCTCCTTCCTGACGAACTTGCTCTTTTCAACATTGATGGTCAAGTTGGCGTCCCTGAGCAGTTTTGCAACGGTACTCAGGAGCTCCAAGTGCTCATCAAATGTTGAGCTTGTAACAAGCAGGTCATCTAGATAAACAAATACCTTGTCCTGCAACTCATGCGGTATTACCCTATGCATCAAGCGACACATCGTTTGGGGGGCATTGCACAGACCGAACGGCATGACCTTGAAATGGTTCAAGGGCCTGCCAGGGACAGTAAAGGCCGTTTTCTCCTTACTTGCCTCATCCAATGGTATTTGCCAAAAGGCATCCTTCAGGTCCAAGCTGGTAATGAACCTGATACTCTGCAACCGTGCCAAAAGACCTTCAATCAGTGGCAACGGGTAGGCGTCCTTAACGGTCGCCTCATTGAGGCGTCTAGCGTCAAGACATAAACGCACTTTGCCGGGGTTTCTGACAAGGGTCACAGGAGAACTCCACGAACTCTCACTTTCCTCTTTTACCCCCAAAGACAACATACGATCGAGTTCGTCATACAACAGTTTCTGTATAACAAGCGAGACTGCATAATGCCGCTGCTTAATGGGTCGAGCAGAACCAGTGTCGATGTGATGAGACACGAGACTGGTCCTACCCAAGCCTTTCTCATTATACGACGGAAACTGTTGTTTGACGAAGTCTAGTCGTTGCTGATCTTTTGGAGACAAAAGATGGAATTCAGGGCTCTGAGGCTCCGAGGCTGCTTCGATAGCGTTGACCTGGATTGGTGCTATTTTGAAGAGATCCCAGAAGTCAATTCCAAGATACACTGTGCGCGTCAAGGAAGGAACAACCAGGAATCTCATCAATTTGGTGGTTTTATTAAATTGCACCAATGTGGTGACGTATCCCAGAACTGGATCCCTGATGCTGTCTGAACATGAGCATGCATGGAATGCATATGCAAGCCCAAGTCTGACAGCAGGTCCAAGGCTCCGGCTCCGAGGATACTAACACTGGCTCCGCTATCAAGCAAGCCCGTCAATTTGCGACCCTTGACGGAAATCTCTGCGTAGGGCCTATTGTCGCCAGGAGTTGCAACAATTGACTCTACGCAGGCACGCTTCAAGAGACGGCTGGCGAAGAAATATCTCCAGGATCTCCGAAAGCGATCCCGAAAAGGTCACGCTCTAAAACTAACGGGTGATTCACGATCATCGCCCGCCGTTCCATTTCATTCGATGTAGTCCGGTAATCTTCCTGGAGCAATCACATTGCTACAAAATGGTGGTAAATCGGACCTATGAGGCGAAGTGAAGAAACTTGTGGGTGGGCACTGCTCTGGTATCTGGTTATTCATTGCGTTATGGAAGGACGAAGGGATCCCACTTGGAGACTGACTCTGGAAGCGTGCATGATATCCTGCAGCAGATCTCCCTTGAGGATCACACCAAGCATTTTCCAACATATCAACAGCGCCAATGTTGGGAGGATGCCTACTGCGATAGTCAACCTCAGGTCTACCGGAGGGATACCACACAGCTTCAACTCTAGTGCAGTCACGAACTAACTCTGCTGTCGATGCGCATTCCAAACCTGCCAGATGATTCCTCATTCGTTCGTCCATGTTCCGCAATAGGATAGCCTGCATGTCAACATCAGATAACCGATTTTTAAGACGCAAGGCCATCTCCATTATGGAGCCATGGAACTCACGGAAAGATTCTTCTGGCCTCTGGAAACGCGCATCGATTGCTCGCCGCACATCTACGTCGGTTCAATGAGATTTATAACGCTCCTTCAACGCAGCTTCCAAATCAGGCCACGTAAAATTGGGGTTGAGCTGCCGGAATAACCAGTACCATTCTTCTGCTGGTCCTTTCAGAAGAATATGTAGGCTAGATGCTAGTTCATCCAAGTGAATATTGTAGTTCCTTGCCAAGGTAGTAGCTCGAAAAAGGAACTGCTCAACATCTAGACCAGCAGAAGAACCATCAAAACTTACCCTCCACTTATACATTGGTGGAAAGGAATAACATTCGTCGTCAGAGCTAGAATAAGTGGAGTAAGAAGCGTTATGCGATGCCATAATTGAAAATTAATATTATAAATACTGGATAACCAAACTGTAAAATCAATAAATTACCTAACGATTAACGGACGGACACCGACGAAATCAGAGAAATCAATAAACAGCAGACGGACTGCACCGACAATTTGTATAAAATAAATATTAAATAAATCACAGACGGACAAACAAACGAGTCTATAAAAATAAACTAAATAGCAGACAGACAGACCGACAAGTAAATAAATGTAGAAAATTTAAACATTTTAACACTTACTAGCTAAAATAAAAATAAAAATTCTCTATAAGGTACACTACTTGAAAATTAACCCTAACCAAAACCTAACTAATAAACCTAAACTAAACTCAATAATGAAACTCAACCTAAAATTACTCAAACCCAAAACTAACTAAACCAAACTCAATCATTAAAATTAAAAGAAATTATTCTAAACTAACAACCGTAAACCCACTTATTTAAAACTAATCTAAATCGTAAACCCTAATTAAACCCAATAATCTATAACTAAGCTAAACCTACATTCCCCAATAAGATAAAATAACCAAATACCTAACTGTAAAGATCAAAGCAAAGGAGTGCAAAAGAAAGTGCAAACTATTGTAATTAAAAGGTTTTGCATTTCATTTCTCAAAATGAACCACCATAATAGGAAAAGGAAAAGAAAAGGTAATTAAAATGGGATGAAGATGGAAAAGTTTAACAAGACACAAAACAGACATACCGCCACAGTGCCTGGCATAGCCATGGAATTCGAAGGCGGACTCCGCTCTAATGGTCACCACAAAGGGCTGACTACGAGACCACTATGAAACACCACGGACTTCATAATTGCTCGGACAAGAGCCGCACAAATCCCAAAGTTACCACCAGATAGATGATGGAAGGGCCGAAAGCGTTGGCTAATTCAAAGTGTTGGATCTAAGTCCAACTATCCCGTGCAGGGAGATATAGCCAACGACTTGAAATTCGGGTGATCCAAACTAACATCCACACTGCCACAGCATACTGCTATTATAGCCGGTGAAGACTGGTAAACACAAATCACCACGGTAGGCGCCACTGCAACTGCGGCGAGCCCCGTGATCAAGATTCTATTATCAAAATATCAAAACTAAAAAATTCATCAACAATCGGTGTGGAGAACAAAAATGAAATAGCCTTTCTAGACGTCAAGATCATCAGAGGTGAAAACGAAATCGAGTTTGGAATCCACAGGAAGACAACGAGCACTCAACGAACGATATCAGTGACGTCCAATCACTCCCACGCAACGAAAATGGCCAGCTACAATAGTTGGATTTACAGGATGTTGACAACGCCTATGAACGCCGAACGCTACAATCAAGAGAAGCAGTTTATCCTTGGCACAGCAGTTTTGAATGGTTTTGACGAAAGATCAATACAGGCGATCATAAGAAGAATGGAGAAAAAACTAAAATTGGAGTCACTCACTACACTCTACTCACAAGAAAGATCAAAAGAGACCCAACGAGCAGCATTAACATATTCGAAAGCTTTCGACAAAATCAAAAAGAGATTAATAAAAATAAACATAATAGCAGTACCAACAAGCCAAAAATCGAAATTGAGCACAATATTGGGAACACCCAAAGATAAGAAACATAAACACGAAAAATGTGGAGTTTACAAAATCACGTGCCAGACATGCCACAAAAGCTACATAGGACAAACGAAACGCCCGCTTAAAACAAGGTTTACGGAGCACATCAATGAAGCTGAAAAGTGCATCGAGAAACAACGACCCATTGAAGCGATAAAATCATCGGTAGCAAAGCACATCGTTTCAAGCAACCATAAGATCAATTGGGAAGACGTCGAGGAAGTACAGCAGGTCAAAAGCCGCAAGAAATTAGATGCGTATGAAAGCCTGTGGATTTTGAGACAACCGGAACAATCGAGGCTGAATGATGACGTCGGGCACGGATATTCAAAACTACTAGAGGTAATAAAGTAATTTAAAATTTTTGTAATAACCTTTTCCATTGACTGTCATTAAATAACATTTGTTAAGCTTGTAATTAAAGGACTAAACCAATAAAACCAAAACGTTTTAAAAAGTAGAGTAAGAAAAATAAAAAGGTATAATGAAATAGCAATTAAACTCACTCCTGTATAGCTAGACATGTTAGGTATTTAAGCAAAGAAAATTGTAACTAGACCATCAGTACACTGAAGAAGAGGGAAAACTTACCCTCGAAATATATATATATGTATAAAAAACAAAATATTTTATTTGCGTCTAAGGAGAAAAACATTTTCTAAACATATTTTTAAATAAGCGCAAAAACACCGAGACCACAAACAATTTGATAATGACGACCAGGTCAAGGTCGGAATTTTACGGTCTAGTAAATATAAAAAGGAAGTTAGGAGCATTGAGTGAAGATATTAAATTTTTAAAAACATGCAGAAGGTTGAGAATCGTACCAAAAAGTCACGTTGTGAGATTCAAGTCGTATCTACCGGGAGCGGAGAAACGAAAACAGGAGCTAGAAATGAAGTTGATCACGGACAGCTTGAATAGACTTTATAGCAAGTCATCGGAATTATCTCTCAAGGCGTATTACCTACATTTAAAGCTGACGAACCACATCACAGGAAGAAAAGGTTCCACGGAGGATATGATAGATAAAGTGCAGAGGGCGTTTGAGTGCGAGAAAGACCGGAAAAGGAACATTTTGAACAAAAAATTAAATAATCTTTTGAATATGCAGGTACCCAGACCAGAAAGAAGAATGGAAAACATAAAGGACTTTGTAGTGAATTTATCATCCGAACAATTCACAGACGAACAGTTACAGGTATTAAATAATGGGCTAAATTTTGCGATAAAAAACGAAGTTCTACCAACGGAAGACATAGTTATGGACATAGAAGCAGCCATCAAATTTCTACGAACGGAAGAAAAACAAGCGATTAGGGAAGAAACCATGCGAATAATAAAAACGGAGAATTCAAAAGTATGCAACAAGGATGGTAACACAATTAAGGAGCTAAAAGCAAAACCGGTATACTACCTCAAGGCTGACAAGGGAAACAAAGTCGTAATAATGAACAAGGAGAGCTACGACGAACGAGTATTTGAAAAGCTCAACAACGGTGATTACTTTGAGCTGAGACATGATCCCCTTCCCGATTCAATTAAAAGGGTAGAAAAAGCACTTACAGAATGCAAAGACGTCATCCCAAGCAAAACAGCGCTCCGAGTTTCAAACCCAGTTCTTCCCCGTATCAAATGTTTACCGAAAATCCACAAACCCGGCAACGAAATGCGGGAGATTATTACAGCAACGGAAGCCCCTACGAGCAATATCGCGAAGTGGCTGGTGGATGAATGCAAAAAATGGGGTGATCCCTCTAGTGTCCATTCAGTTAAAAATAGAAGTGAACTCATTGAAAAATTAAAACTGGTCCAACACATTGAACCAGATGAAATACTCGTCTCATTTGACGTGAAAGCACTTTTTCCCAGCGTTCCAGTAAAACAAGCTTTGGCTTTATTTGAAGACTGGCTGCTGACCCAAGCTAAGAATAGATCACAGATGAAGAAGGCAAGACAGCTATACAAACTCGCAACACTCTGCATGTCAGAAACATACTTCATGTTTCGAGGCAGATACTTCAAACAGAAGTTTGGCGTAGCAATGGGGAACCCATTATCTCCACTTATAAGCGAGATATTCATGACATGGATAGAACAACGAATTGCGGATGAAGGTGCATTGCCGAGAGTTTGGTTACGATATGTAGACGACGTATTCGCGATAGTCAAGAAAGAAAATCTGGAAAGCACGATGACGAAAATCAACAGTATCCACAAGAATATAAAGTTCACAATGGAGGTGGAGAACAAAAATGAAATAGCCTTTCTAGACGTGAAGATCATCAGAGGTGAAAACGAAATCGAGTTTGGAATCCACAGGAAGACAACGAGCACTCAACGAACGATACCAGTGACGTCCAATCACTCCCACGCAACGAAAATGGCCAGCTACAATAGTTGGATTTACAGGATGTTGACAACGCCTATGAACGCCGAACGCTACAATCAAGAGAAGCAGTTTATCCTTGGCACAGCAGTTTTGAATGGTTTTGACGAAAGATCAATACAGGCGATCATAAGAAGAATGGAGAAAAAACTAAAATTGGAGTCACTCACTACACTCTACTCACAAGAAAGATCAAAAGAGACCCAACGAGCAGCATTAACATATTCGAAAGCTTTCGACAAAATCAAAAAGAGATTAATAAAAATAAACATAATAGCAGTACCAACAAGCCAAAAATCGAAATTGAGCACAATATTGGGAACACCCAAAGATAAGAAACATAAACACGAAAAATGTGGAGTTTACAAAATCACGTGCCAGACATGCCACAAAAGCTACATAGGACAAACGAAACGCCCGCTTAAAACAAGGTTTACGGAGCACATCAATGAAGCTGAAAAGTGCATCGAGAAACAACGACCCATTGAAGCGATAAAATCATCGGTAGCAAAGCACATCGTTTCAAGCAACCATAAGATCAATTGGGAAGACGTCGAGGAAGTACAGCAGGTCAAAAGCCGCAAGAAATTAGATGCGTATGAAAGCCTGTGGATTTTGAGACAACCGGAACAATCGAGGCTGAATGATGACGTCGGGCACGGATATTCAAAACTACTAGAGGTAATAAAGTAATTTAAAATTTTTGTAATAACCTTTTCCATTGACTGTCATTAAATAACATTTGTTAAGCTTGTAATTAAAGGACTAAACCAATAAAACCAAAACGTTTTAAAAAGTAGAGTAAGAAAAATAAAAAGGTATAATGAAATAGCAATTAAACTCACTCCTGTATAGCTAGACATGTTAGGTATTTAAGCAAAGAAAATTGTAACTAGACCATCAGTACACTGAAGAAGAGGGAAAACTTACCCTCGAAATATATATATATGTATAAAAAACAAAATATTTTATTTGCGTCTAAGGAGAAAAACATTTTCTAAACATATTTTTAAATAAGCGCAAAAACACCGAGACCACAAACAATTTGATAATGACGACCAGGTCAAGGTCGGAATTTTACGGTCTAGTAAATATAAAAAGGAAGTTAGGAGCATTGAGTGAAGATATTAAATTTTTAAAAACATGCAGAAGGTTGAGAATCGTACCAAAAAGTCACGTTGTGAGATTCAAGTCGTATCTACCGGGAGCGGAGAAACGAAAACAGGAGCTAGAAATGAAGTTGATCACGGACAGCTTGAATAGACTTTATAGCAAGTCATCGGAATTATCTCTCAAGGCGTATTACCTACATTTAAAGCTGACGAACCACATCACAGGAAGAAAAGGTTCCACGGAGGATATGATAGATAAAGTGCAGAGGGCGTTTGAGTGCGAGAAAGACCGGAAAAGGAACATTTTGAACAAAAAATTAAATAATCTTTTGAATATGCAGGTACCCAGACCAGAAAGAAGAATGGAAAACATAAAGGACTTTGTAGTGAATTTATCATCCGAACAATTCACAGACGAACAGTTACAGGTATTAAATAATGGGCTAAATTTTGCGATAAAAAACGAAGTTCTACCAACGGAAGACATAGTTATGGACATAGAAGCAGCCATCAAATTTCTACGAACGGAAGAAAAACAAGCGATTAGGGAAGAAACCATGCGAATAATAAAAACGGAGAATTCAAAAGTATGCAACAAGGATGGTAACACAATTAAGGAGCTAAAAGCAAAACCGGTATACTACCTCAAGGCTGACAAGGGAAACAAAGTCGTAATAATGAACAAGGAGAGCTACGACGAACGAGTATTTGAAAAGCTCAACAACGGTGATTACTTTGAGCTGAGACATGATCCCCTTCCCGATTCAATTAAAAGGGTAGAAAAAGCACTTACAGAATGCAAAGACGTCATCCCAAGCAAAACAGCGCTCCGAGTTTCAAACCCAGTTCTTCCCCGTATCAAATGTTTACCGAAAATCCACAAACCCGGCAACGAAATGCGGGAGATTATTACAGCAACGGAAGCCCCTACGAGCAATATCGCGAAGTGGCTGGTGGATGAATGCAAAAAATGGGGTGATCCCTCTAGTGTCCATTCAGTTAAAAATAGAAGTGAACTCATTGAAAAATTAAAACTGGTCCAACACATTGAACCAGATGAAATACTCGTCTCATTTGACGTGAAAGCACTTTTTCCCAGCGTTCCAGTAAAACAAGCTTTGGCTTTATTTGAAGACTGGCTGCTGACCCAAGCTAAGAATAGATCACAGATGAAGAAGGCAAGACAGCTATACAAACTCGCAACACTCTGCATGTCAGAAACATACTTCATGTTTCGAGGCAGATACTTCAAACAGAAGTTTGGCGTAGCAATGGGGAACCCATTATCTCCACTTATAAGCGAGATATTCATGACATGGATAGAACAACGAATTGCGGATGAAGGTGCATTGCCGAGAGTTTGGTTACGATATGTAGACGACGTATTCGCGATAGTCAAGAAAGAAAATCTGGAAAGCACGATGACGAAAATCAACAGTATCCACAAGAATATAAAGTTCACAATGGAGGTGGAGAACAAAAATGAAATAGCCTTTCTAGACGTGAAGATCATCAGAGGTGAAAACGAAATCGAGTTTGGAATCCACAGGAAGACAACGAGCACTCAACGAACGATACCAGTGACGTCCAATCACTCCCACGCAACGAAAATGGCCAGCTACAATAGTTGGATTTACAGGATGTTGACAACGCCTATGAACGCCGAACGCTACAATCAAGAGAAGCAGTTTATCCTTGGCACAGCAGTTTTGAATGGTTTTGACGAAAGATCAATACAGGCGATCATAAGAAGAATGGAGAAAAAACTAAAATTGGAGTCACTCACTACACTCTACTCACAAGAAAGATCAAAAGAGACCCAACGAGCAGCATTAACATATTCGAAAGCTTTCGACAAAATCAAAAAGAGATTAATAAAAATAAACATAATAGCAGTACCAACAAGCCAAAAATCGAAATTGAGCACAATATTGGGAACACCCAAAGATAAGAAACATAAACACGAAAAATGTGGAGTTTACAAAATCACGTGCCAGACATGCCACAAAAGCTACATAGGACAAACGAAACGCCCGCTTAAAACAAGGTTTACGGAGCACATCAATGAAGCTGAAAAGTGCATCGAGAAACAACGACCCATTGAAGCGATAAAATCATCGGTAGCAAAGCACATCGTTTCAAGCAACCATAAGATCAGTTGGGAAGACGTCGAGGTAGTATAGCAGGTCAAAAGCCGCAAGAAATTAGATGCGTATGAAAGCCTGTGGATTTTGAGACAACCGGAACAATCGAGGCTGAATGATGACGTCGGGCACGGATATTCAAAACTACTAGATTTAATAAAGTAATTTAAAAATTTTTGTAATAACCTTTTCCATTGACTGTCATTAAATAACATTTGTTAAGCTTGTAATTAAAGGACTAAACCAATAAAACCAAAACGTTTTAAAAAGTAGAGTAAGAAAAATAAAAAGGTATAATGAAATAGCAATTAAACTCACTCCTGTATAGCTAGACATGTTAGGTATTTAAGCAAAGAAAATTGTAACTAGACCATCAGTACACTGAAGAAGAGGGAAAACTTACCCTCGAAATATATATATATATGTATAAAAAACAAAATATTTTATTTGCGTCTAAGGAGAAAAACATTTTCTAAACATATTTTTAAATAAGCGCAAAAACACCGAGACCACAAACAATTTAAAAAAAATGTTTACACTACTCTAAACCGGCCACTTTTCACAAAATGTAGATCTTCTCTTCGGAAACCTGGCACTATAGATTCATCATTCAGGGATCCCGTTACTAATTACATTCAGACCCGCGTTTAGTTTTTGATTCACTTGTCGTTAATAAACTTTTGTTTTTAATCCATACTTTCATCTTCTTTACGGCATCCACTGTTATTTTTTTTTGTTTTATTACCACTGTTACTCCGAACCAATTTTCTTTCCTATTCAAAACTATTTAAATTTCTTTTGTTTTATGTGATTTAAACCGACACTGTTTTATTCCGGCTTCACCTCACTTAATTTTGTGTTTCTCGTGTGTTTAGCCCACTTAACTTCACTCACACGCAATTTAAATTCTTTTATCCCTCCCGCAAATTGTACTTTTCATTTCTAGGGTCACTACCCTTCAAATTTCCGCTCATTTCACTCCCAAAAACTCGCCGAATCACAATCTTGGCTTTTATTTACTAATTTTTGTCATGTTAAAACTCCTTACAACAATTTTCCAATCTCAACATTTCGATTGTTTTTTTTCCCCGTTGTCATCGAAAAACTCCGAAAAAACTTCTTCGCGAAAATAAATCACTCTTATCCACCTTCTCCAAGTCAAAAGAACCGACTGACCCCGCATTCAAGCACCCCAATCCCGCATTTCACCTTCCCACATCAGATTCCGCAATCCTTTTCACTGTTTTATTCCGGCTTCACATCACTTAATTATGTGTTTCTCGTGTGTTTAGCCCACTTAACTTCACTCACAGGCAATTTAAATACTTTTATCCCTCCCGCAAATGGTACTTTTCATTTATAAGGTCACTACCGTTTCAAATTTCCGCTCATTTCACTCCCGAAAACTCCCCGAATCACAATCTTGGCTTTTATTTACTAATTTTTCATGTTAAAACTCCTTACACCAATTTTCCAATCTCAACATTTCGATTGTTTTTTTCCCCGTCGTCATCGAAAAACTACAAAAAAAACTTCTTCGAGAAAATAAATCACTAGTATCCACCTTCTCCAAGTCAAAAGAACCGACTGACCCCGCATTCAAGCACCCCAATCCCGCATTTCACCTTCCCAAATCAGATTCCGCAATCCTTTTCATTTTTAAATTACCGCTGCCGCACCTGGGTAACGTAATCGAAGTTCAATACACTTCGATTCCGCTACCCACACATCTTTTTTCCCGTACCGACAAACACAATAGTATCCATTGATTTGCATATATGGCAATTTTACATCATCCAAGAATCGCTTGATTGAATGCAAAGTGTCACATATACATCACGGAAGCTATTGATTTTGCCGATACCCCAAAAAGAGTGCTTCCCTGCGCCCGGGGAACTTGAACTCAGGGTTCCAGCAGACCCTCGGTCGAGAACTCGCGCCGTAACCAATGGAGCTATGACTTATCGATCTCCCATTCATCAGTTTAGCAACTTCAACTCTTTCTTGATGGGCAAGATATGGAAATTTGTTAAAAGGGAAACGTGAATAAATTTTTGTTAGTATAAAAATATGAAATTTGTTAGTGGGAATAGAATCAGTTAGTATGAAGGAAGGAATTAGGTTTTGTTAGGGAAAAGGTATTGAATGAAGTTTTGTTAGTGGGAATTAATCAATAGAATGTTGTCAGTGGGAAAATTGAAATTATTGGTATATACTATATCATTTTAGTTGGAAATAAGGGAAAAGGGTAGGATTGTGATGATGGGGAAGTAAAACTTATAGGGAAATTGGAAAAATTTTAATAAAATTAAATAAATAACAGGGAAAAAGGTATAAATGCTCAAAGGAAGATGGAGATGTTACGGCGGCAATTGCAAGTTGCGAATGGGAGGAAGTTGGTATGCCGGAATTCGCAACAATTGTGGGGACGACCCAGACCCTGAGTGTCTCATTCAGCCGGGCAAACAAAGAATGTCGGCAGGGGTAATTATGAATCGGATCGGATGTCTTTAGCGTGAAAGGTCCCAAGCAGCTTACCGGATTCATCCTCAAGCTCGTATGCCACTTGCCCAATACGACGACGGACCAGGGCAGGAGTGAATCGTGGAGCGAATTTGGCAGCAAAGCGATCTGCGGCATTGCTCACAGTGAAATTATGCACGAAAACCTTCTGACCCAGAAGTAGCTCACGAGGACGAACACGAAGGTTGTAGCGTTGAGCTCCCTTTTGGTAGGCTTCTTGCAATTTACATCTGACTTGGTCCTGTACAGCTCGCAGTCGCTCACTGTTAGCACTTAGCTGTACCTCACCATCCTCAAAGGCATTAAGGCTTCTGAGGAGGGCGTACTCAGAACCATGTTGGATAGGGTGGTGCCCGAACATGAGAAAGTAGGGCGAATATCCCGTGGACTCATGAATCACCTTGCGGAAAGCAAAACATGAGGCTGGAAGATTCTCGTCCCACTTGCCATGATCAGACCCTATGTAGGCTCTAATGGCGTTCAGTGTCGACTGGTTTGACCTCTCTGAGGCATTCGCCTGCGGTGAATGATATGGGGTGAAGCAATGCTGCACTCCATAGTCATTCATAAGCTTGCTGAATACCTTGGAGGTGAACTGCACCCCATTGTCAGAGTGTGGCCATTCAGGCACTCCAAAGGTCAAAAAGATTTCGCGCTCCAAATATCGCACGACTGACTCCGCAGTGGCTTTCGTCATGGGCTTAAGCCATACGAACTTTGTGTAATGATCCAGGACCATGAACAATTGGGTATTCCCTGATCTTGAACGAGGGTATGGGCCCATGAAGTCCACAAACAGGCGCTGCATAGGTCGTTCAGAGTCTCGTGATGCCCCCATAGGGGGCCTCATTGTGGAATTTGATGGTTTGACCTGTTTGCATATCAGGCTATTCTTAATGTGCTGAATCACATCTTGACGCAAACGAAGCCAACAATCATACCTTTGCAAAACTTCAGTTGTTTTGCGTATTCCACAATGAGAGCCCCGGGGATCATCATGAGCTCGTACTATGAGAGCTCGTTGGTGACCCTCAGGAACCCATAGTTTTGTTCTGGGAACATCAGTAGTCGACGTTACAGGAGAACCAGTACTAATATAGATTCGACCATCTGCAAGGTGCAAATTCTGAAACTGATCGGGTTTTTTCAAGATTTGCTCCTTGAGATGCTCATACTTGGGCTCCTGAAACTCAGACTCCGGGATTGAACCACCAATGTGCCACTGCTCCGGGAGGCAGGGAATAATCGTGTTCACCCGCTCGTCCTTCGAGCAGGTTCTTGACAACGCATCGGGAACAACGTTAAGGGCACCTACCTTTCCGGTGTTCAATTTGGAAATTGAACCCTTGTAATTTCAGACTCAAGCGAGCCAATCGACCAGAAAGGTCCGACTGCTGCATCAGCCATTTAAGACTGGCATGGTCGGTTATGATGGTGTAGGGCAACCCTTCGATATATGCCCTGAATCTCTTTACGCTCTGCACCGTAGCTAAGCATTCCAATTCTGTAATGCTATCGTTACGTTGCGCAGCGGTGAGCTTTATAGACGTATATGCGATTGGATGCTCTCCACCCTCATCGTCCTTCTGGAACAAAACACTTCCAATACCCACTGTACTTGCGTCACACTGGATATAGAAGTGCTTCGTAAAGTCGGGGTTAGCCAGCACTGGAGCAGAAATCAACAATTGCTTCTCTTCATTGAAGGCACTATTAGCGGAAGCAGGCCACTTGAAGACACGTTTTCCCTTGAACAAATCCGTTAGAGGGGCCGCAACCGAGGCGAAGTTTGGAATAAAACGCCTGTACCACCCTGCCATGCCCATGAATCGTCTCACGTCTTTGGCCGTTCGGGGTTCAGGATAGGATACTATACCTGAAACATTCTCCGGGTCGGTCCGCAGGATACCATCACTCACTACAAAGCCAAGATATTTGATCTCCTTCCTGACGAACTTGCTCTTTTCAACATTGATGGTCAAGTTAGCGTCCCTGAGCAGTTTTGCAACGGTACTCAGGAGCTCCAAGTGCTCATCAAATGTTGAACTTGTAACAAGCAGGTCATCTAGATAAACAAATACCTTGTCCTGCAACTCATGCGGTATTACCCTATGCATCAAGCGACACATCGTTTGGGGGGCATTGCACAGACCGAACGGCATGACCTTGAAATGGTTCAAGGGCCTGCCAGGGACAGTAAAGGCCGTTTTCTCCTTACTTGCCTCATCCAATGGTATTTGCCAAAAGGCATCCTTCAGGTCCAAGCTGGTAATGAACCTGGTACTCTGCAACCGCGCCAAAAGACCTTCAATCAGTGGCAACGGGTAGGCGTCCTTAACGGTCGCCTCGTTGAGGCGTCTAGCGTCAAGACATAAACGCACTTTGCGGGGTTTCTGACAAGGGTCACAGGAGAACTCCACGAACTCTCACTTTCCTCTTTTACCCGCAAAGACAACATACGATCGAGTTCGTCATACAACAGTTTCTGTATAACAGGCGAGACTGCATAATGCCGCTGCTTAATGGGTCGAGCAGAACCAGTGTCGATGTGATGAGACACGAGACTGGTCCTACCCAAGCCTTTCTCATTATACGACGGAAACTGTTGTTTGGCGAAGTCTAGTCGTTGCTGATCTTTTGGAGACAAAAGATGGAATTCAGGGCTCTGAGGCTCCGAGGCTGCTTCGATAGCGTTGACCTGGATTGGTGCTATTTTGAAGAGATCCCAGAAGTCAATTCCAAGATACACTGTGCGCGTCAAGGAAGGAACAACCAGGAATCTCATCAATTTGGTGGTTTTATTCAATTGCACCAATGTGGTGACGTATCCCAGAACTGGATCCTTGTGCCCTGATGCTGTCTGAACATGAGCATGCATGGAATGCATATGCAAGCCCAAGTCTGACAGCAGGTCCAAGGCTCCGGCTCCGAGGATACTAACGTCAATTTGCGACCCTTGACGGAAATCTCTGCGTAGGGCCTATTGTCGCCAGGAGTTGCAACAATTGACTCCACGCAGGCACGCTTCAAGAGACGCCTGGCGAAGAAATATCTCCAGGATCTCCGAAAGCGATCCCGAAAAGGTCGCGCTCTAAAACTAGCGGGTGATTCACGATCATCGCCCGCCGTTCCATTTCATTCGATGTAGTCCGGTAATCTTCCTGGAGCAATCACATTGCTACAAAATGGTGGTAAATCGGACCTATGAGGCAAAGTGAAGAAACTTGTGGGTGGGCACTGGTCTGGTATCTGGTTATTCATTGCGTTATGGAAGGACGAAGGGATCCCACTTGGAGACTGACTCTGGAAGCGTGCATGATATCCTGCAGCAGATCTCCCTTGAGGATCACACCAAGCATTTTCCAACATATCAACAGCGCCAATGTTGGGAGGATGCCTACAGCGATGGTCAACCTCAGGTCTACCGGAGGGATACCACACAGCTTCAACTCTAGTGCAGTCACGAACTAACTCTGCTGTCGATGCGCATTCCAAACCTGCCAGATGATTCCTCATTCGTTCGTCCATGTTCCGCAATAGGATAGCCTGCATGTCAACATCAGATAACCGATTTTTAAGACGCAAGGCCATCTCCATTATGGAGCCATGGAACTCACGGAAAGATTCTTCTGGCCTCTGGAAACGCGCATCGATTGCTCGCCGCACATCTACGTCGGTTCAATGAGATTTATAACGCTCCTTCAACGCAGCTTCCAAATCAGGCCACGTAAAATTGGGGTTGAGCTGCCGGAATAACCAGTACCATTCTTCTGCTGGTCCTTTCAGAAGAATATGTAGGCTAGATGCTAGTTCATCCAAGTGAATATTGTAGTTCCTTGCCAAGGTAGTAGCTCGAAAAAGGAACTGCTCAACATCTAGACCAGCAGAAGAACCATCAAAACTTACCCTCAACTTATGCATTGGTGGAAAGGAATAACATTCGTCGTCAGAGCTAGAATAAGTGGAGTAAGAAGCGTTATGCGATGCCATAATTGAAAATTAATATTATAAATACTGGATAACCAAACTGTAAAATCAATAAATTACCTAACAATTAACGGACGGACACCGACGAAATCAGAGAAATCAATAAACAGCAGACGGACTACACCGACAATTTGTATAAAATAAATATTAAATAAATCACAGACGGACAAACAAACGAGTCTATAAAAATAAACTAAATAGCAGACAGACAGACCGACAAGTAAATAAATGTAGAAAATTTAAACATTTTAACACTTACTAGCTAAAATAAAAATAAAAATTCTCTATAAGGTACACTACTTGAAAATTAACCCTAACCAAAACCTAACTAATAAACCTAAACTAAACTCAATAATGAAACTCAACCTAAAATTACTCAAACCCAAAACTAACTAAACCAAACTCAATCATTAAAATTAAAAGAAATTATTCTAAACTAACAACCGTAAACCCACTTATTTAAAACTAATCTAAATCGTAAACCCTAATTAAACCCAATAATCTATAATAAGCTAAACCTACATTCCCCAATAAGATAAAATAACCAAATACCTAACTGTAAAGATCAAAGCAAAGGAGTGCAAAAGAAAGTGCAAACTATTGTAATTAAAAGGTTTTGCATTTCATTTCTCAAAATGAACCACCATAATAGGAAAAGGAAAAGAAAAGGTAATTAAAATGGGATGAAGGTGGAAAAGTTTAACAAGACACAAAACAGACATACCGCCACAGTGCCTGGCATAGCCATGGAATTCGAAAGCGGACTCCGCTCTAATGGTCACCACAAAGGGCTGACTACGAGACCACTATGAAACACCACGGACTTCATAATTGCTCGGACAAGAGCCGCACAAATCCCAAAGTTACCACCAGATAGATGATGGAAGGGCCGAAAGCGTTGGCTAATTCAAAGTGTTGGATCTAAGTCCAACTATCCCGTGCAGGGAGATATAGCCAACGACTTGAAATTCGGGTGATCCAAACTAACATCCACACTGCCACAGCATACTGCTATTATAGCCGGTGAAGACTGGTAAACACAAATCAGCACGGTAGGCGCCACTGCAACTGCGGCGAACCCCGTGATCAAGATTCTATTATCAAAATATCAAAACTAAAAAATTCGATTCAAACAAATCATCAACAATTTCTAACAAAGCAAAAAAAACAAATAATTTCCCTGGAATGCACAAACCACTATTCAAGTTAGGCACTCCAGATACTCAGCCCAACAAATCTAAAATTGAAAAATTTAAAGTATAACTAAAAACAACCAAGATTTGGGCGCCATTTGTAGCAACCACGGAAGTCATCGCAGTTGCAGACATTAAGAATTAGCAGAGGGGTGTGTAGCCCGGGGTGACATACTGAGGCCGGCTAGCGCTCAGTCGTGTCGTGGGACTTCCGGGACACCCTCTGCTCGTGCTGGGCCACCTTACATAAAGAAACTAACACAGAGGGAAAAGGACGGGAAAGGCAGGGGTCATGTTTGAGAAATGAAAAAAATTATTTTTGCTTACAACATTGTGGCGGATTTATTGAAACAGAAAAAAAAGAACACAACAACAAATTCATGTAAAAAAAATATTATTATAAACAAGCTACTTCTTTTTTGTTTTTCAATAATTTAACTAATGCATCAAATGAATAAATAAATTTCCCCACTGCTATAAAAACCAGCCAATATTTTTAATTAAGAGGAAAAAATATATACCAAGGGGATAATTGTATTAAAGAAAATTCCAATATGATTAAAATATAGTTAATAAAAATTATAATGAAAAAAAATGTGCAATTACTCACCCCTATTAATGCTGCAGAGCGCTCGGCAACTGAAGGGGGGAGGGGGCACTGAAAATTAACTTCAATTTAAAAAAAAATGTTTACACTACTCTAAACGCAACCTAAACCGGCCACTTTTCACAAAATGTAGATCTTCTCTTCGGAAACCTGGCACTATAGATTCATCATTCAGGGATCCCGTTACTAATTACATTCAGACCCGCGTTTGGTTTTTGATTCACTTGTCGTTAATAAACTTTTGTTTTTAATCCATACTTTCATTTTCTTTACGGCATCCAGTGTTATTTTTTCTGTTTTATTACCACTGTTACTCCGAACCAATTTTCTTTCCTATTCAAAACTATTTAAATTTCTTTTGTTTTATGTGATTTAAACCGACACTGTTTTATTCCGGCTTCACCTCACTTAATTTTGTGTTTCTCGTGTGTTTAGCCCACTTAACTTCACTCACACGCAATTTAAATTCTTTTATCCCTCCCGCAAATGGTACTTTTCATTTATAAGGTCACTACCCTTCAAATTTCCGCTCATTTCACTCCCGAAAACTCCTCGAATCACAATCATGGCTTTTATTTACTAATTTTTCATGTTAAAACTCCTTACACCAATTTTCCAATCTCAACATTTCGATTGTATTTTCCCCGTCGTCATCGAAAAACTCCAAAAAAAACTTCTTCGCGAAAATAAATCACTCTTATCCACCTTCTCCAAGTCAAAAGAACCGACTAACCCCGCATTCAAGCACCCCAATCCCGCATTTCACCTTCCCAAATCAGATTCCGCATTCCTTTTCATTTTTAAATTACGCTTGCGCATCTGGGTAACGTAATCGAAGTTCAATACACTTCGATTCCGTTACCCACACATCTTTTTTCCCGTACCGACAAACACAATAGCATCCATTGATTTGAATATATGGCAATTTTACATCATCCAAGAATCGCTTGATTGAATGCAAAGTGTCACATATACATCACGGAAGCTATTGATTTTGCCGATACCCCAAAAAGAGTGCTTCCCTGCGCCCGGGGAACTTGAACTCAGGGTTCCAGCAGACCCTCGGTCGAGAACTCGCGCCGTAACCAATGGAGCTATGACTTATCGATCTCCCATTCATCAGTTTAGCAACTTCAACTCTTTCTTGATGGGCAAGATATGGAAATTTGTTAAAAGGGAAACGTGAATAAATTTTTGTTAGTATAATAATATGAAATTTGTTAGTGGGAATAGAATTAGTTAGTATGAAGGAAGGAATTAGGTTTTGTTAGGGAAAAGGTATTGAATGAAGTTTTGTTAGTGGGAATTAATCAATGGAATGTTGTTAGTGGGAAAATTGAAATTATTAGTATATATTATATCATTTTAGTTGGAAATAAGGGAAAAGGGTAGGATTGTGATGATGGGGAAGTAAAAATTATAGGGAAATTGGAAAAATTTTAATAAAATTAAATAAATAACAGGGAAAAAGGTATAAATGCCCAAAGGAAGATGGAGATGTTACGGCGGCAATTGCAAGTTGCGAATGGGAGGAAGTTGGTACGCCGAAACTCTTTTAATTTAATTTAAAAGACAGCGTTTTCACCTTCCCGGAACATTAAATTATTGGCCGCGAACCAAAACACGCGACAATATATATATATATATATATATATATATATATATATATATATATATATATATATATATATATATATCTATATAAATATATAAATAAATATATATATATATATATATATATATATATATATATATATATATATATATATATATATATATATATATACCTATATATAGATATATATCTATATATATATATATATATATATATATATATATATATCTATATAAATATAAATATATATATATATATATATATATACATACCTATATATAGCTATATATCTATATATATATATATATATATATATATATATATATATATTTATCTATATATCTATATATATATATATATATATATATATATACATATATATATATATATATATATATATATATATATATATATATATATATATATATATATATATATGTGTGTGTGTATTGTATATATATATATATATATATATATATATATATATATATATATATATATATATATATCTATATATTGTAGTGAATAGAGATGTTCACGATCGTTCACTTCCCGACTGACCAACTGAGACCACCTCCGAGGTGATCTTAATGAGCACAACCAAGTCTTGGCGCTATATTTAATGTCTTCACTATTTTAACCCATCACTCAACCGATGATCGATTACCCGGCCCAGCAAACGCTTCAGATACCCCACTCGAGTAGCGAAATCGCTCGCAAATTAGGCGCTTCGTCATCGGTTGGCTCCAATAACAGTACTTTTTCTTGAACTAGATCCATACACGAAATGTAATAGATCTGAACTAGACTATGCACTTCGACGATTTTCGATCGATGATGCGTACTAGGGTGGATCCGCGATGGTGATAATGCACACTCGTTTCGGTTGTTTTTTAAAATTTACGTCGTCTTTTGTAGATTCGATTAAGTTATCAATTGAAAGCAATTTTCGTTTATAATGAATAGGCGTAATTAAGTGGGAAAAAAAATCGGAAGAATTAGACAGGCACACGTTAATTACCGACAAACAAAACAATTTTTAATTAATATTATGGTTGGAATCAGTAAAATTTGACAAATTTTAAGGGATTTTAAATGATACAATGATTTTATCGTTCCTATAATTTAAGGGGTTAACCGTTTCGTTCTAAGCATTTGTATACCGCGTTACACCGCAATTCGTTAAATTATATTCAAAGATATTGTAATAAAATCACTACACATTAAAATTATTAAACAGTTTTAGAATTTTGTTTCCCGGGAGTTAAGTACAAAAGACATTTTCTTGACTTATTTTTCATGCGAAAAAAAAAAGAGCGAGTGTTGCGATGGGGAAAGTGACTGAATGGTTACTCATCGTTAAATTGAGTTTGTGCTGTGTGCCTGTGGCAGCTCTGGCTTTTAGAGCCCTACTCCTCAATTACTACAGGGCAGCTAATTTTCTCGCGATCCCAAGGCAATGCGGATTGCGAAAAAGGAGCTGAAGGATCTTTCTGTGTATCATGGGTTGGCTTCGCGTCGGGACTAGAAATAACGGACAATAAAAGAAAAACACACTTGACAGACGGACGGACTGACTTATGTCTACGTTTGCCCGGAAGTATACAACCCTTGCGCGTTTCTTGAAAATATATGCGGACGGACAAACAGACGTGACTAATTATCTATCGGCGCAGGTCTTTCGCGTGGTATATCCCCACTTCTTTTCCCGATGGATCCGTTATCAGGTAACGGTTAGGTCCCATTACCTTCTTTATGCGGCTTTTCAAGAATCGCCTGTCCAGCTTGGCGTTGTAATGCCCCGCGGCGTCACTTTGGCGGAAATTTCGCCGGAAAACTTCATCTCCTTCTTTGAAATTAGCAGAGCGTGACCGGAGATTGTACTGCGCTTCATTTGCACTTCCTGCGGCCTTAATCTTCCGTCCGATTTGTTGGCGGAGGTCTCCTAAACGTTCGTGGGGCTCCAGCGCAACGACGGGGTCTCCCAAACACTTTAATTGCCGTAACAGCCGGTATGATTTACCGTGGCAAATCATGTGCTATCCAAAGGCGGCAAAGTAAGAGGCGACACCGGTGACGGAATGATACGAGGATCGCAGGGCGCATGTGATGGCAGACAATCGCCGATCCCAATCCTTTTGAGATGGGTGGACGTAGGAACGGATCGCGGCCAATAGGGTGCGGTTCAACCGTTCTGATGCGTTGGACTGAGGAGAGTATATGGGCGTCAGTTGGTGTTCAACGCCATACTGCTCAAGTAGGCTCTTAAACTGCCGAGACCGGAACTGTACTCCATTATCTGAGTACACACTCTCTGGAACACCGAACACATGAAATACCCGGTTCTCTAAGAATTTCACGATCGATGGAGTTGTGAATTTACGGATAGGTTCCACCAGTGGGAACTTTGAAAGCTGGTCTAGAACGACTATAGCTCCGATGTGTCCCATGGATGACCGAGGATATGGACCGAGTAGATCGATGTATAGACGTTGGAATACGCGTTCTGGGACGTTGAGTTGACCCATAGGAGGTCGAAGAGGCTGGTTGGGCGCTTTGGTGCCTTTACAGGTCTCACAGACGCTCACGTAGTCTTTGACCTGCGATGCCATTTTAGGCCAAAAGAAGTATTTCTTGAGTCGCCGTAACGTCCGACCGTAACCTCCGTGGGCACTTAAAGGATGGTCATGTGCGCGGAGGATCAGATGTTGTGTCATTTCCTCCGGTACCCAGAGTTTCCAAGACTCTTCTTCCTGCCATGGATCACCAGTGGCGTATTCATTTCGTCTATACACGTAGCCGTCTATTACCTTCAAATCAGGCAGCTGTGATTGTTGGGTCGTCGCGATGGTTTGCCTCAACTCTTTGTAGCTGTCTGATTCGAAATGTGGGCTGTCCAAATCTATTTCGATGGGGTCCTCGTCATTTATTGTCAATTCGGCTCCCTCTGGGGAAAACATCCGTGAGAGAGTGTCGGGTACGATGTTCTGGGTCCCCTTCCGATGTTTGATGGTAAACTTGAACCCTTGCAGTTTAAGAGCCCATCTGGCTAGGCGTCCATTTAAATCTGCCTGGTTCATCAACCATTGTAGTGACGCGTGGTCCGTGATGATCTCGAATTGGTGGCCCTCGATATAAGCTCGGAATTTCTTCACAGCCATTACCGCTGCCAAACATTCTTGCTCGGAAACAGTATAGTTTCTTTGGGCCGAATTCAGATTATTGGACATGAAGGCGATGGGAGCTTCCTCTCCTTCGTCGGTCAATTGCACCAGCACGGCTCCTACTCCATGTTGACTTGCATCACAATGAATGGAGAAGGGCTTCGTGAAGTCGGGGCTGTGCGAGACAGGAGCTGATGTGAGGGCTTGTTTTAGCTCTTCAAATGCCTTTCGGTTGAGTTCGGTCCAAATAAACTTCCCCTTCCGCAACATGTCTGACAGGGGCGCTGAAACTGTGGCATAATTCCGAACAAACCTTCGGTACCAACCGCACACACCAAGGAAACGTCGTAGCTGCTTGACTGTTTTTGGTAAGGGGAACTCATCAATCGCACGAGTTTTGTCTGGATCCGTTTTGATAGTGCCATGTCCTATGACATGTCCTAGGTATCGGACTTCTTTCATGACAAACTTACTTTTCTGTACGTTGATGGTGAGTCTCGCCTTACTGATGTGCAGGGCTACTTCTTGTAGAAGTAGGAGGTGTTGATCGAACGTTTCCGTGATGAGTAACAGATCATCAAGGTACACGAACACTTGGTGTTTCAGGTGAGGTGGGATGACCTTGTCCATCAACCGAGTCATCGTTTGCGGCGCGTTACACAGGCCAAAGGGCATTGTGACGAACTGATATAATGGTCGTCCAGGCACTGTGAAGGCGGTCTTGTCCCTCGAGCCCTCATCGAGTGGAATTTGCCAGAAGGCGTCTTTTAGGTCGAGACTGGTAATATAATTGGCTTTCGGCAGTCTCCCTAGTATTCCATCGATGAGTGGAAGAGGGTACGCGTCCTTGATGGTAACCGCGTTTACCTTACGGGCATCAAGACAGAGGCGGACTTTACCTGGCTTCACCACCAAGGTTACCGGTGATGACCAGGCACTTTGGGACTCTTCTATGACCCCCAACTCGAGCATCCTATCTAGCACCGCATACACCAATTTCTCCATGGCCGGTGAGATGGCGTAGTGTCTCTGTTTAATCGGTTTACTATCGCCAACGTCGCTGGCGTGTGAGACTAGGGTGGTGCGGCCAAGGCCTTGGGTAGCGTAAGATGGGAAAGCAGCGATGGATGCTTCCAGGCGTTGCCGTTGGTTAGGCGTCAGGTCATGCCTATCGGGAGTAGAAGTGATTTCGTTGACATTTCTGGTTTTTAAAGACAAATCGGTGAATAAATCTGAGGCCAGTCCAAAGCGAAGGACGAAATCGACGCCAAGGTACACATTCTGAGTCAAGGACGGGATAATGTAGAACGTAATATCCTTCGTCTGACCCCTGAACGTCACGGGTGTGGTTAGTTTACCTCGTATAGGGTGTTTGGTGCCATCAGCTGTACTGATTTCAGTGCGCCAGGATTTAATCAAGTTTGGATAGTCTTGGAGCACCTTCGAGCCAAAGCTCGAGGCAAGACAACTGATACTGGCACCCGTGTCGATCAATGCAAACACGGTCTCGCCCAACACTTTAATGGGGTGATAAGGTCTGATCTCATTCTCAGCAACCTCCGAGATGTTACAAGAGTTTAAGGTTTGACGGCAGGTGCGCACTCTCTTGCGGAAATTCCGCCAACGACGGGTTGACCATTTTGTCGTGCGCGGGCGGGAAGTGGCTACTTCGGAAGCAAATATTCGCTCTCGAGCCACCCGATATTCCTGCAGTCGAACATGATAAGGTTTCAGAGTGCGTATTTGAGGCTGCCGGGGTTCTTCTGGCAGTGACTGCGATGGTCGCTTCAATATTGTCGTTGGTGAGGTCTCCGGAAGAGAGTGAACATCCGCAGTCATAGTGGTCATGGCTGGTGGGTTAAAGTCAGGTTTGTTGGGGTGAGCAGCTGGCTGAGAAGCTACTGCGGGGGCTTCGAGTACCGCTGAGGTGGTCGGGTACTCTTTTGGCCGTTTTTTCGCGCGGCACATTCAGAGCAGTCCGGGAAGTAAGTGTCCGGCTTGCCGCAACCGTAACAGAAAACTTTACGCTCTGCTTGGCATTAAATGATCCGGTGTCCGGTTTGATGGCAATTCCAGCAGGTCGTAAGACTTCCCACTGCTGCTACAGCAAGCTGGTCCTGGTCCAAATCTTCTTCCAGATTTATGGTGGTATAATCTGGGGCCAATTCCGCGATTCCTCGTCGAGGACCCGTCCTAGCTAGTAAGTATGGCCGGTCCCGGAGATCTTCCTCAAACCCTTCTAGGCGACGCACAGTTCTCAGCAGGGCCTCCATACTCTGTGGATCGGAGTTCACGATATGGCTCCGGCCTTAGATTGCGCTTTAGCAGGCGCAGTATTTGGGTAGAAGACAACGGCTCTGACAACTGGTCATTCAGCCGAAGGATATCGACTCGATATTGATGGAAGGACTCGTCCGGACGCTGCCATCTAGCATGGATCTTGTCCAGTACTAATTCGTCCATGTCGACCGTAGGGTATTCCATGCGGAGTACCTCCTTCAACCGTGACCAGCGTATTGATGGTGGGGCCGAATGTATTCGCCAATATGTCTCAAGTGCTGCTCCCTTAAGCAGCATTGGCAAGTATCCTGCGAGCGCCGTGCGGTCTCCTGCTAGCATCTGCTCAATCAGCGACTCCACCCGACTAATGAAGACTTCCACCGTTATGGTATTGGGTTCCCCGCTGAAATGCAGATTCCATCCCTGGATGATGCTAGGGATCTGCGTCGGCTTCAGCCGATACGTAGCGTGTGGATGGATGCGTTGGTCCGGCGGAATCACTGGAGCCTGATTTGGTAGCGGTGCTTGGCTCAATCGGGGCCGGTACACTGGAGCCAACGGATTCATTGCCGCACCTGGCCGGATTCGTTCGTGATCGCGCCGCGAGTCTTTCCGAAAATCCCACGGATTTGGGTCCGAATCCCACATCGGAGGCGTTCTTGGCCGAGATGGTACCGGATTCTCCTTCTGGCTTTCCAGCGAGGCTACCCGGGTGGACAGGTCCTGCATGAGCGCCATTAAGTCTTGTAAAACTGTCGCCTCCACAGCCACAGTGGGTCTCGCCTCTTCCGCAGGCGTCACTGCTTCGGCTCGGTAGTCTTCGTCTCGTGCACTCATTGTCGTGGATGGAAGGGGTCCGCTTTTGGGCACAGTTCCACTTGCGCTGGAGGACTGAGGTCGTTCTGTTGCTGGCTGGGCGGTTTCTAGAGGCTGACGACAGAGCGGGCACGTGGATGAGGTTTGCCGCAGTTGGACCAAACACAGCTGGTGTAGCCTGTGTCCACACTGCAAACGCTGACTGGTGAGTTCATCCATGTCCTCATGGCATATGAAGCACAAGAGCGCTGGTCCGGCATCTGACCTCAACTTTCTCCTCTCGGGTGTGCGTTTGGTGGGCATGCTAAATGAAATTTATTTTTGCTCACGAAATACCTAAATTTATATAAGTTAAATACAGGCTAGAATAACACTATAAAAGAAATAAGTAAATATTAATAAGAAAAATATAACACATAAAGTGGCCGAAAGTGGCGAACTATTCAGATTCCTCACAAAAAAAAAGTTTTAATTAAGTTATCAAAAAAAAAATAATCGGTCTTTCCTGTCCGTCCTTCCCCCCAAGTATGGACACCATGGCACAATCCTTCTCTAGCGTTTCAGGGACACTCTCTTGTGGCACCATGAAAATCAGGGTTCAGAAGTGATCCCTCATCCGCAAATTTTCTCAAGTTACGACTTGTCAGCCCAGGGTTGGGTTCTAATACACAAGCAGCGCGTGTCTTGTCATGGATAGTCATGGATAAGCTAATCAGCTAATCACATGAAATCAAAATCCATGTAATTTAAGACACCTAGGCACCGCTGGTTTGGGGAGCGGATCAGAATCCTCCGCAAAAAGTTGTTAGGATAATAACTTCCGAACACAACAAGGGACTCTAATATCATTTGGCCTTACTAGTTATACAATGGTGGTAAACCACCAAAGTATAAATCAAAAGCAGGACCAAACGATATTGATGTCCAAAGACAACACACGTTCGAAAGTTACTAGGCTTGCTGGGGCACGATCAGTGCAATTACCCTCGGGAGTTATCTACCCGCCAATAATACAAACACCTTGTGGGGACACCTAGAGACGATGGACTGTCTCGTGCTCACGACTGATGATACAGCCGGGCTTTTTCGGGCCCCACGTTGGGCGCCATTTGTAGTGAATTAGGATGTTCACGATCGTTCACTTCCCGACTGACCAACTGAGACCACCTCCGAGGTGATCTTAATGAGCACAACCAAGTCTTGGCGCTATATTTAATGTCTTCACTATTTTAACCCATCACTCAACCGATGATCGATTACCCGGCCCCGCAAACGCTTCAGATACCCCACTCGAGTAGCGAAATCGCTCGCAAATTAGGCGCTTCGTCATCGGTTGGCTCCAATAACAGTACTTTTTCTTGAACTAGATCCATACACGAAATGTAATAGATCTGAACTAGACTATGCATTTCGACGATTTTCGATCGATGATGCGTACTAGGGTGGATCCGCGATGGTGATAATGCACACTCGTTTCGGTTGTTTTTTAAAATTTACGTCGTCTTTTGTAGATTCGATTAAGTTATCAATTGAAAGCAATTTTCGTTTATAATGATTAGGCGTAATTAAGTGGGAAAAAAAATCGGAAAAATTAGACAGGCACACGTTAATTACCGACAAACAAAACAATTTTTAATTAATATTATGGTTGGAATCAGTAAAATTTGACAAATTTTAAGGGATTTTAAATGATACAATGATTTTATCGTTCATATAATTTAAGGGGTTAACCGTTTCGTTCTAAGCATTTGTATACCGCGTTACACCGCAATTCGTTAAATTATATTCAAAGATATTGTAATAAAATCACTACACATTAAAATTATTAAACAGTTTTAGAATTTTGTTTCCCGGGAGTTAAGTACAAAAGACATTTTCTTGACTTATTTTTCATGCGAAAAAAAAGAGCGAGTGTTGCGATGGGGAAAGTGACTGAATGGTTACTCATCGTTAAATTGAGTTTGTGCTGTGTGCCTGTGGCAGCGCTGGCTTTTAGAGCCCTACTCCTCAATTACTACAATATATATATATATATATATATATATATATATATATATATATATATATATATATATATATATATATATATATATATATATATATATATATATATATATATGTATATATATATATATATATATATATATATATATATACATATATATATAATATATATATATATATATATATATATATATATAATATATATATATATATATATATATATATATATAATATATATATATATATATATATATATATATATATATATATATATATATATATATATATATATATATATATATATATATATATATATATATTGTCGCGTGTTTTGGTTCGCGGCCAATAATTTTAATGTTCCGGGAAAGTGAAAACGCAATGTCTTTTAATTTAAGTTAAAAGAATTTATTTAATTACAAAAGTGCACAATTATCAGTTTAACACTTTCACTAATTTTAATTTTCACTATAAACCTTGTCCATAAATTTCTTATCGCAATTGTCTTCTAAATCACTTCACTATTGCGAAAATCACTTTTCTACTATTCGAATAATATCGCTTCCCACACACAATCGCAGTTCTTATCGCGGTCGAATGAATGATCATCCCCCCATTCATTCAGCTCGCCTTTATATAGGGTCTCTACCTATTCACCCATTTCTCGTACATTGGCGAATATTCTACCGAGAGGTATCTGGTAGATTCGAGCAAATTAATGAATGGAGTGACGTCACTTGCAGATGTTGATCATGCTTGTTGGGTTCTCGTGGGTTCGAGTAAATTCATTTGTTGACGTTCTTAATGATTATGAAAACAATTGCGACAGTAGCTCGCAGCATTATTTGTACATGTAATTATTTGTACATGTAACAATATATATATATATATATATATATATATATATATATATATATATATATATATATATATATATATATATATATATTATATATATATATATATATATATATATATATATATATATATATTATATATATATATATATATATATATTATATATTATATATATATATATATATATAAATATATATATATATATATATATATATATATATATATATATACATATATATATATATATATATATATATATATATATATATATATATATATATATATATATATAGTCGCGTGTTTTGGTTCGCGGCCAATAATTTAATGTTCCGGGAAAGTGAAAACGCGATGTCTTTTAAATTAAATTAAAAGAGTTTATTTAATTTGTGTACCTTCCACTTGTCCATAAATTTCTATCGCAATTGTCTACTAAAATCACTTCACACTCAAACAATCAATATCGCCTGTACTTCGCGTATCGCAGTTTTCTATCGCGGTTGTAATGAATGATCCCCCCATTCATTCAGCTCGGCTTTATATAGGGTCCCTAATCATTCAACTCAGTTCTCGTACATTGATGAATTAGCGGGAGCATTCCAGCAGTGAATGAATAGAGCAGTGACTCACTTTCAGATGTTGTTCATGCTTGTTGGGTTCTCGTGGTTTCAAGTAAATTCGTTTTGTTCCTGTATTCGGTATACGACGTCGTTGATTCGCTTCGTAACTCGGTATGGTCCCTCCCAATTATGTTTCAACTTTGGAGACCTACCCTTTCGCCTTTGCGGGTTATATAGCCACACCGTCATCTTGCTGGAAGCCAGTAGAATTTGCCTTTAGATCATACCTGGTCTTCATGCGGTCAGTAGCCGATTCGAGGTGTTTTCGCACTGTCCGATGTATCTGGTTCAACCGTTGCCTTAGCTCACTTGCGTACTCCGAGATGGTTTGGGGTTTCTCGGGAGGTGTTCCGAACTTTATATCAGCTGGCAGACGAATAGTCTTTCCAAAAATGACTTTGGCTGGGGCTTGGCCCGTCGATGCATGTTCGGCAGCTCTGTACGCCATCAAAAATAGTGGAATGTGTCGGTCCCAGTCCCTTTGGTTCTCGTCAACCATCTTGGCCAGGTGTTTATTGAGAGTGCCGTTGAAACGTTCGACCACTCCATCGGATTGGGGATGCAGTGGTGTTGTCCTCGTTTTCCGTATTCCCAGCAGCTCGCATATTTCGCTAAAAACTAGTGATTCGAAGTTTCGACCTTGATCTGAATGTAGTTCACAAGGTACGCCGTACCTACTGACCCAATTTAACACTAGCTGTTCGGCTACAGTAGTTGCTTCCTGGTTGGGAATGGGGTAGACCTCGGGCCACTTGCTGAAATAATCGGCTACAACCAGCGTGTATTGATTTCCCCATTCGGATTCAGGAAAGGGTTCTGTGATGTCAACGGCAATCCTTTCCAATGGTACCCCCCACGTTATAGGTTTGCATTTGTCCTCTCAGTCGTCACTTTGGACCTTTTACGGAAGCGCAAATCGTGCATCGACGGCACCAGTCCTCTACGTCTTCTCGAGCGTGGAGCCAGTAAATCCTTTCTCGCAATTTCGCTAAGGTCTTGTTAACACCAAGGTAGCCTCCCGAGGATCCTTCATGCATTTCCTTAATCACATCGTGGATTCGGCTTTTGGGAAGTATAGTTTGCATCATATAGGAGCTGCCATCCGCCGTTTCCCATTTCCGCTTGAGTACGCCACCCTCCACCTGAAGGGAGTTCCATTGTGCCCAAAAGCTTTTCAGGGTTGCGCCATGCATTGAAACGTCCTTCCACTCAGGTCGCCCAGTTGTCTCCTTCCATACGAGCAATGGTCCGATGTCTTCATCGGCTAACTGGGCGTTTCGAATCTCCTCCGATGACCAACCTTCATCGAATTCGGCCGTTATCAATCGCAGATCAACGGGCGGTTCTTTTTCCTCAATCCGTCGGCAATGCTTGCAGTTAGCTGGACATGGACGGCGGGATAGGGCGTCAGCATTTCCATGAACTCCGCCCTTCCGATGCACAATTTCGTAGTCGTATGACTGCAATCTTTCGATCCATCTCGCAACTTGTCCCTCGGGGTTTTTGAAGTTGAGCAGCCATCTCAGCGATGCATGGTCCGTTCGAAGAACAAATTTCTGGCCATATAGGTACTTGTGGAACTGCTTGGTGGCCTCTATTATAGACAATAGCTCCTTCCTGGTCACGCAGTAGTTCCTCTCACTTTTTGAAAGAACTCGACTGTAATACGAGAGGACTCTTTCTTCGCCATCGATCTGCTGGGAGAGTACAGCTCCAATGCCGCCGTTGCTCGCATCGGTGTCAACTACAAACATTTTTCCGGGTTTCGGATATGCCAGCACGGGTGATTCACATAGCTTCTCCTTCAAGGTCTCAAAGGCTACCTGGCATTGTTCATTCCAGACATACGGACGATTTTTCTCGGTTAGCTGATGGAGACACTTAGCTATTTTGGCAAAGTCTTTGACGAATCTTCGATAGTAGGTTGCCAGACCCAGAAAACTTCGTAGTTGGCGCTTGTTGCTTGGTGTTGGCCAGCTTTTTACGGCTTCAATTTTCTCATGGTCTGTTTTGACCCTTTCTGCTGATACGACGTGTCCCAGGTATTTTACTTCAGCTACGAAAAGGGTACACTTGTCGGGACTAAGTTTCAAATTTGCCAGTCGCAATCGGGAGAAAACCTCTTCTAAGTTCCGCACATGCTCTTCGAACGTTCTCCCGATGACAATGATGTCATCTAGGTACACCAAGCAGGTTTTCCAGGTGAGGCCACGTAGCACGTACTCCATCAGGCGTTCGAAAGTGGCTGGAGCATTGCAAAGCCCAAACGGCATCACCACAAATTGCCACAATCCGGTCCCAACTGAAAATGCGGTCTTCTCTCGGTCCTTCTTGTCGATTTCTACCTGCCAATAGCCACTCTTGAGATCGAGTGTAGAAAACCATTTTGCGTCGGCTAAAGTGTCCATGATGTCATCGATGCGTGGGAGCGGGTAACTATCTTTCTTAGTGACGTCGTTGAGCTGCCTATAGTCGACACAAAAACGAGTGCTACCATCCTTTTTCTTTACTAAAACTACAGGCGCGGCCCATGGACTGACGGAAGGTTCAATAACGCCTTGTTTTTCCATGCCCGAGATCAGCGCGCTCACTTCTCCTTGTTTGGCTATAGGGAGACGTCTCGGTGCTTGTCGAATCGGCTTGGCTCCCTGTGTATCTATGACGTGAGTTACCAGACTCGTTCGGCCTTGGTCATCCGGGCTTGTTGAGAAGATATCACTGTACTTGGTGACCAGATCAGAGGCTCGTTTGAATAGCTGCACTGGCAATTTGACCTGCTTCAATATTGCAGACGTGAATTCCCGGGTTTTGTCTGTGTCTTGCCTCCTAGTCCAATGATGGTCGTGAGTAGCTTCCAAAGAGGTGATGGTGGAAATAGGCTGGCAGCTGCCGATGACTTCTCCCGCTTTGATGCTCGTGGTTGAGTCTGCGGTGTTAAGGACTCTAACCGGCACGTATCCGTTCCTTAAAGTTCTTACAAGGCTTCGTCCTACAATCAAACTGCGCAATGAGGACGTCTTCGTTGGCTCTATCAGATAAGATCGGTGGTCACCAGAATCACCATCAAGCTTGGCCCATACAATGCTTTCGGAAGAATTCGGTACATCAGTGTCAGTACATACCACTACATTCATCTTGGGAATTTGGACGCTGGGATCCTCCATCAGTACTTCGACATTCTGCCATTTCAATACCCGTTTGCCCATATCCAACGTGATTCCATGTGGTCGCAGAAAATCCATTCCGAGAATGCAGTCATCCATAATGTTCGCGACCAGAAAATTATGTCGGAACACAAGGTCTCCCAACTGTATCTGGAGGTTGACCTCTCCATGAACAGGTGCAGTTTCTCCCGTAGCTGTCCGTAGTGAGAACATTCTGCCCTTGTGAAGTTGTTGCTGTCTAACTAGGTCTGGTCGGATAATCGATCCGGTTGCACCAGTGTCGATTGTTATGGTGCAGTGTTCTCCGTCAACTTGACCCGGAAGGCATAAGTCCGCTTCTCCACGATGTAGTCTTGACACGGTGATGGTGGTGCTGTGGACGTCGATCCTCCTAGCCAACCTCTACCCCACGAAGTTGGCTCTTACATGTTTCCCGACCCCTCTGTTTGAAGGGCTTCCATTCTGGGCTCCTGACTCGGTCTGGATCTCCTCCTAGCTGCACACCCTGGACAATAGCTCGGTTTTCTTCGCTTCTTGCAGTCTCTTTGCAGGTGCTCCTTCTCTCCGCAATTCCAGCATCTAGGCGCACCATTTACATGCGGGTCTCGCTCAATTTCCACGCGCTCACACCTGCACTCGTATGTCACTACCTCACGAACCCCGGCAGTGGTACGAGTCACATTTTTCGCTGCCTCAAAGTTCAGACTGGAAGCCAATGCGTCCTTAACCGTTTGCTTTTGAGCTAAACGCACGGCTTGTTGCAATTCCGGGTCCTTTAGTGCGCTGATGAATGCTTCTGTCGCCGCATCATCTCGATGTTCTGAGTCGTAGGCCGGATAAGCCAAAAGTGCCAGTCACTCAATGTCTTGGGCTAGCTGCTGTAGGGTTTCACCAGACTTCTGCATTCGATGCCTTAGCTGTGACCGATAAATCTGCTTCAGATGATCGTCAACATAACGCATGTCGAGCGCATTCATTATAGCATTCGGGTTTGAGTGCAATTCAACGGGGATCGTCTGCAAAAGCTCGGCAGCTGGGCCTCTTAGAGCAAGAATCAATGCAGTTGCTCGTTCCTGGTCATTCCAGCGATTCGCCCTTGCGGCAGCTTCAAACTGGGTCTTGTAAATACTCCAGACCGTTTGCCCATCGAATATTGGTGCTTGCACATATCTGGATGTGCTTTGCGCTGCGGTTATAAGCGAGGCTGGTGAGGAGGTTACTACTGCCTTTGCTGCTTCCAATTCCTTTTTCATGTTTCCCATCTCATGGTTGATTCTCTCCTCTACCTGGCTGATATCATGGTTTATTCTCTCCTCGACCTGGCTGATCTCATGGTTAATTCTCTCCTCGACCTGGTAAACCTTTTCCTCGACCTGGTCAACCTTTTCCTCGACTCCTTTAATTTGTTTGTTCAGATGACCGAGCTCCGCTTTTATTTTTGGTTGACTGTTTCTCCAGCTTCTGTGTGATGTCTGCCTTGATGTCTGCCTTGATTTCGATCGCTTGTTGGTCCAGCTTCACTGATTGCTCATTTAACTTCGCTGATTGTTCGTCTAGCTTCGCAGTTAGACTGGATGACAACAGCATTAACATTTGCATTAGCGCATTTTCTGGCTCCTTTGATTTTGGTGTTTTCACTTCTACACCTTCTGCGCCTCTTTCCGCATCTGAGAGCTCACCCGAATCCAGATTCCCGCCTTCCGACTCGATCGCGTCACGCAAGCGTGCAATCAGTATGGCCTTTGTACCTTGTGTGGCCAGATTTCGCTGTTCCAACTCCTCTTTGAGCTCCGATATGCTCAATTGATTAATTTTTAGATGTAAATTTCCTGGCATTTTTATTGTTTCGGCTATTTTTCCACCAGTTTTCACGTTAATTTACACTATTGTGCACTTTAAAAATGTTTAAACGTTTTCACTTCCCAAATTTTCTTTCTTACTTCTTGACACCACTGTCGCGTGTTTTGGTTCGCGGCCAATAATTTAATGTTCCGGGAAAGTGAAAACGCAATGTCTTTTAAATTAAACTAAAAGAGTTTATTTAATTTGTCAAAAATGCACAATCACTTCACTAACACTTAACAACTGTAATTTTCACTATTAAAATTCTACCTTCCACTTGTCCATAAATTTCTATCGCAATTGTCTACTAAAATCACTTCACACTCAAACAATCAATATCGCCTGTACTTCGCGTATCGCAGTTTTCTATCGCGGTTGTAATGAATGATCCCCCCATTCATTTAGCTCGCCTTTATATAGGGTCTCTAATCATTCAACTCAGTTTTCGTACATTGGTGAATTAGCGGGAGCATTCCAGCAGTGAATGAGTGGAGCAGTAACTCACTTTCAGATGTTGTTCATGCTTGTTGGGTTCTCGTGGTTTCGAGTAAATTCGTTTTGTTGATGTTTTTAATTGTTGTGAATACAATTGCGACAGTAGCTCGCAGAATTATATATATATATATATATATATATATATATATATATATATATATATATATATATATAGATATATATATATATATATATATAGATATATATATATATATATATATATATATATATATATAGATATATATATATATATATATATATATATATATATATATATACATATATATATATATATATATATATATATATATATATATATATATATTTTTTTTTTTTTTTTTTTTTCTTCGTAGCACAACAGCCCCTTTCGGGCCTTCACTTAGAGATAGAAAATCTCGTTGTCATGATCTAATGTATCGTCACTCCACAAGGTGATATAAATGATCATTATCACGTTTTATTTATATATATATATATATATATATACATATTGTTTGCGTCGGGACTCTTTTGTCCCAACATTTGAATTTATTATTTGCCTTTTTCCCATTAACAAACAATAACGTTCCCACAAGTACTTGGTAAAGGTAATTTTTTGAACGCAATTGTCCTGAATTTCTTCTCTACTTTTCTGATTAAAGTTTGAGATTCGCAATTGTCCAAATAATGCGTGTATTTATATTGTATTTCAGAGTCTTGTTTATCACAAATTCTTAAATTTTTAATCGAAAAACATATGATCACTAAATGTTACAAATTTGCACAATCAAAAGATTTAAATGCTTATTCCTCCTAACCACGATTCAACGAATCCCCAAGACACCAGATAACTGACTGAATCGGCCGAGCAATCACCCATGTTCAATTGCCAAAACAATTTGCTGACCCGACAAACGCGTCAGAGAAAGAACACTGAGTTTGCGTCTTTTCGCTGGCATGCCTGCCTTTGTGCATGAAATGTAACCCAATCTCTTCGATTACGGATACACTTCATGGACAAATGCACTAGCAGAATGGGTCAGCAATCCTGCTGGGAATGAAAAATAGCAAATGGAATTACAGTGTGTGGCACAATTTAGGATTCGTGAAGGTTGACTAAAATATTTAAAATTGAATCAAATTATTGAATGAAAATATTTGAAATTGAATTAAATTATCGATTTTGGGTGAAATGCCGGCGAAAGGTAAATACAATTGTTCTGAAAGGGAACAGCAAATGATTGATCAATTGATCGGTGAATTGAATTAAAATGATCGATCAATTGATAAATCAATCAAATAAATCGAATTAATTACGAATGGGCTAATTATTACAGTGGTAATTAACCTTAAATAACTATGCAAGATGATGGAAGCGTTGATGTTGCAGTATTAGGCTGTGATGGGCGTTCAGGGGTGTTAGGAACTCAACATCCATCCCCGCGTTGAACGGTCCGTTCAACCACTTCCAAGGTGTGCGGTAGGCTGTAGCGTCTAGGTAACGGCACGGGTGGTTGGACCTGCAGGTGCGATTGTTGTTTTCAGGAACGCCAGCGGATGTAGGTCACCAGTACGACTAATTCGAGAATGCCCAGGTAGCCGATTGTGCACTGGTGGATGTCGTGGTCGGTCACTTGATCGGTCGTTGAAAGAGTCCGCAAGGTTCGGCCCGCCGCCAGTAGAAATGTGCTGAAAGGCATCGTGCACGGTGATGGCTTGGCCCTCGTACATGCAGTGCCCCTGGATGCTTGTCGTGCCGGTTTTGAGAGTGCAGTCCGCCCCCAGCTGAAGGATACTGGAGCCCTTCAACGACAGTGTGGAAGTGTAACTGCCACACACTAGGTGTGCGATGGTTTGGTTGTCAAAAGTGTAGATCATTCGTTCGATTGAGGGATGTTGGACCAGAGAGATGAGGTGTGTAAATCCACTAAGGTGCATTTGGGCGCGGGTGTAATTCCCTTCAACAAGTCGACTTTGCATTGACTCTTATTGGATTCCTTGCTGTATAATGGATGCGTCTGTCGGCAAATGTGAATGTTTAGACTCCGTTTGGATGCAGGATGAGTACTTCGCCTCCGAGAGTGGGTAGTAAATGTCACGGTGCGGCGTGATTATCAAATACTGTGAAGATGGTTATATGACCACTAATTTGTTGGACATTACCCTAGGTAAAAAAAAAACGTATAAAAATGGCGAACAGCTGCGCTACCAACGTTACCGAAACCATTCTCGTCGAATATCGGCAGGCTTCAATGACCACGACAATTATTTTTTTTAGTATAAATTTGTATTTATATTTACAACAGATTTCACACAAAATATGTTAATAAAAAAGTAGCTAGGTTTGTAAATGCTTAAAAATTTAAAAGTTATGGTTATATATTCAGCTCAATAATTTTTCTTTATGGACGATATCAAAAGTCTAATAAAAGAGGCAAACAAATTTTGGCAAATGAGAAAAAGAGTATTGATAGATTGAGTAAACCAAAAACTTTAAAAGAAAAACTAGATAGATTGATTGAAATTGAGAGGAATCTGAGTATCTTATTCTAAGCAACAGATGAAGACTCCTTTGAGTTGAAACACACAACGGTTTTTGACTTATACATACATTAAATACATTCTGAGGTAACGCGCTTTCAGTTTAATAGTGGGTCCAATCACCACCAGCTTCAATTATTGCTTAGCACCTCCGAGGCATACTTTCCACTAAATTTTCAGCGTATTCGAGGGGAAGCGCCTTTCAAATGAGTCGAATTTGTCGGGAGAGCTGCTTCAAAGTGTGAACACGTTTTGCACGGTACTTCTGCTTGATGTAGGCCCAGACATTTTCGATAAGATTTGCATCAGGCGATTGCGAAGGCCAATCAAGTGTCACAATGCATTTTTCCCATTTCAATTCAGTACACAGCCGGCTCCGGTGTTTGGGGTCATTATCGGTACTCCTCCATTTTACATTGTTTGCGCACAGATGTTCCCGAATGGCGACGTGTGATAACTTCTCTTAAGCCATAGCCAATACACACCTAACGTAGGTTAGGTAGAAGGAAAAAAAAAGTGATAACTTGAGACCTTTTTGCTTCAATTTCACTTGTCCTTGATGTAAGGACAAGCCAGGATTGCGCGAAAATAAAGCCACGATTCGCTTTTTGCCCTTTTTAGTCACTTTTCCTACCGAACCACGATTTGGAAGGTCATCGACGGTTTTTGACTCTTTAAATTGTTAAACCCACTTCTTGACAAACGATACACAGTTTTTAATGTATTTAGCCGCCACCACATAGTTCATTTTTGGTCCGTTAGGGTGTGTGCAAAGGAATACGGCCTCGAAGCGCTTTGCGTAAATGTCACTCATCGCGATTTTAGTGTTTTCCCGACGGAAGATTGACTTCGACTGAATTTTTTTTTTCAAAGCGCCAAAGACAGAGGTTCTCTCGACCGATCAAAAAAAAATTGAAGTCGATATCACTTACCGATCGCAAGCTATGCTGGACACGCTCTTACTTAACAGACTGTATACACTAACTGTATTTACAAATTGTCTGAACGACCAATATAAAAATATTCTCTTCGCAGCAAGACCTCAAAACTTGATGGATGCTGTAAACCTCACACTAGAGTTAGAAAAGAATCAAAGCGTTCAAATAACCAATGTGATTTATTATAACAAAGGCGATAATCGTCGTTATAATCATAATGAACGTAGGTATAAGAAGCACAAAAATAAAAGGAATAGGAATAATAACGATAGACATAATAAGGATCATCGTAACGACTCAAATAGCAACAATGGACACATACCTTGTTGTTGTCAGGGCTCTTTTGTCCTGGCAGTTCATTATTTCCTTTGATAAAATTCCGTTCCTTAATATCTCAAAGTCGCTCCTTTATAATTAAGAAAGAATTGAATCAATCTGATTTTATTGATGTTCGGCAAACTCAACTACACCTTGGTTGTTACAATACAAAACTGAATGACCTTTACAAATTGTGATACAGATTACGTTTGTAATAAACATAAGCAGTCGAGCAGCCCCGTGGTGATCAGGAGTGGCTGCTCCTGAAGAGAAAAGGTGGTCACCCCGTCGAAACTGCTTAGTTTGTTGTTTTACTAGTGTAAAGTAAACTGCATCCGTCAAGTTTTCATCCTTTAGGCAGAGATGAGTGGTTCACTTCAGCCACTTTAACATCTTTAGGTTTGACATTCCCCTTGTAATGCAACGACCTTCTTCTGTGAAAGTAACGGTTGCTTTTTGTGTAATGTTTGCGTTTGTCTCAAGCCTCCGTGTCCGCTAACTTTAACGAGGCAAAACAATATTGAATTTCTGTAGAGTAGATTAATTGACACCTAATAGAACTTTTCTAAAGACAATAAAAATTGATCGGTGCGTCTTGTAGAGTAGAGTACGCGTGATAAGTATTTTGTAGTGTAGCTTCGTGGCTCGACAAGAACCCGCCTCATATGATCCCGCAAATGCTAGTCGTCAAGCACGCGTACGCGGTCGTTAAGCGAAGCTAGTTAGCTGAGCTCGGTGTTGTTTTAGCTCGGTGTTGTTTTAGCTCGCTGACACTTGTGCCAGACCATCGGCACCCGTGTCCTACACGGACATTTAAAAATAATCATTACAAATGGCGCCCAACGTGGGGCCCGAAGGGGAAACAACACCACTCTCCTTCGAGTTCTCACATTTTTAATTTTGCTGTCGGCAGATGAACCGATTCAATTTTTATTGTCGCCCTCACCATTTGATATTAACGTAGCATACTTTGGAGGGTTCCATAAAGTAAAGATAGAGTCACCGATAAACTCTCTTTTGGTGTTGTTTGTCTTCTCTTCGGTATAATAAGGTCTATAGCATCTTCTGGAGTTCTTCGTTCGTGGTGGCTCAGTCGCCTGAACATGCCGATGATGTTATAGAGTAGTGCGTCCCTTAATGTTACCAAAAGAAAGGTTTGCACATTTTTATACAGGTTGAAGTCGGACAGTTCTAATTTTGAACAAACTGATGGTGCCAGGGGTTTTCAAATACATTGCTTGGAATTGCGTCAGTTTTTGCTGGGAGCTAATCTGATGACCGGCAGTGATAAAATCCGCATCATCAATTAGTCCTGACCGACACCCGATTTGTTTTTATGATTGGTTAGCGGTTTTTATTAGCATACTTTTGTAGAAGACAGGGACTTGTATTCAAGAAGAGGGGCCTAAAATTATAATAACCATCTCTCCACTGCGGAAACAATTGTTTCTTCACTAGTGTAGAGCGAAATCCTTCAGTCTCTCCATGCCTGGGTCGGCATCGAAAAGACTGCCCTGTAATAAACATAAGCAGTCGAGCAGCCCCGTGGTGATCAGGAGTGGCTGCTCCTGAAGAGAAAAGGTGGTCACCCCGTCGAAACTGCTTAGTTTGTTGTTTTACTAGTGTAAAGTAAACTGCATCCGTCAAGTTTTCATCCTTTAGGCAGAGATGAGTGGTTCACTTCAGCCACTTTAACATCTTTAGGTTTGACATTCCCCTTGTAATGCAACGACCTTCTTCTGTGAAAGTAACGGTTGCTTTTTGTGTAATGTTTGCGTTTTTCTCAAGCCTCCGTGTCCGCTAACTTTAACGAGGCAAAACAATATTGAATTTCTGTAGAGTAGATTAATTGACACCTAATAGAACTTTTCTAAAGACAATAAAAATTGATCGGTGCGTCTTGTAGAGTAGAGTACGCGTGATAAGTATTTTGTAGTGTAGCTTCGTGGCTCGACAAGAACCCACCTCATATGATCCCGCAAATGCTAGTCGTCAAGCACGCGTACGCGGTCGTTAAGCGAAACTAGTTAGCTGAGCTCGGTGTTGTTTTAGCTCGCTGACACTTGTGCCAGACCATCGGCACCCGTGTCCTACACGGACATTTCGAAATTCATTACACGTTTTACAAATATGCTACTTAACGCGTTCAACAAAATTATTCGACTGAAATGATCAATTCGCCGAACATTTCACCCACGTTCAAACTGCCAACGCGACTTGGACCAGACAAAAACACGCCGGAGAAAGAACGCTGAGTTTGCGTCTCTTCACCGGCATGCCTGCCTTTGTCCATGAAATGTAACCCAATCTCTTCGATTACGGATCCACTTCACGGACAAATGCACTGACTGAATGTGCATGGGTCAGCAATTTGGCTGGGAAATGAAAATAGCATTTTGAATTACAGTGTGTAGCAAAATTTAGGATTCATGAATATTGAATTGAATTAAAATATTTGAACTGAATAAAATTATTGAATTTGGGTGAAATGCCGGCGAAAGGCAAATTCAATTGTTCTTAAAGGGAACAGTGAATGATTGATCAATCGATCGGTGAATTGAGTTAAAATGATCGATCAATTGATAAATCAATCGAATTGATTACAAATGAGCTAATTACTACGGTGAATTAACCTTAAATAACTAAGCCGTTGATGTTGCCGGATCAGGCTGTGATGGGCGCTCAGGGTGTCAGGAACTCAACATCCACCCCCCGTTGAACGGTTCTTTCGACCTCCTCCAAGGTGTGCGGTAGGCTGTATCGTCTAGGTAACGACACGGGTGGTTGGACCTGCAGGTTGGATTGTTGTTTGCAGGAACGCCAGCGGATGTAGGTCACCAGTACGACTAATCCGAGAATGCCCAGGTAGCCGATTGTGTACTGGTGGATATCGTGGTCGGTCACTTGATCGGTCCATGAAATATCTTGCGCTTGTAGTTGTCGTTGCAATTCCTCGATTTCAGATGCAGGCTCAGTGAAATGAGTGGACTCGTTGAAAGAGTCCGAAAGGTTCGACCCGCCGCCAGTAGAAATGTGTTGAAAGACATCGTGCACGGTGATGGCTTGGCCCTCGTACATGTAGTGCCCCTGGATGCTTGCCGAATCGGTTTTGAAAGTGCAGTCCGCCCCCAGCTGAAGGATACCGGAGCCCTGCAACGACAGTGTCGAAGTGTTACTGCCACACACTAGGTTAGCGACGGTTTGGTTGACGAAAGCGTAGATCCATTCGTTCGATTGAGGGTTGTTGGACCAGACAGATGAGGTGTGTGATTTCACCAAGGTGCATTAGGGCGCGTGTGTAATTCCCTTCAACAAGTCTACTTCGCATCGACTCATGTTGGATTCCCTCCTGTATAATGGATGCGTCTGTCGGCAAATGTGAATGTTTAGACTCCGTTTGGATGCAGGATGAGTATTTCGCCTCCGAGAGTGGGTAGTAAATGTCACGGTGCGGGGTGATAATAAATACCTGTACTGTGTTTATATGGCCACTAATTTGTTGGATCTTACCCTAGGTATTGCAAGAAGTCTAAAGAACTCGAAGGTCGTTGCTTCTACCAGTGGAATCTTTAGTTCAAAAATGACGATATCGGTGGTCACTTTGGCACTGATTGACGTTATTTGAAAGAGTTAAGAGTTATAGATAGCATTCTCTTGGTGTATAAGTAGCCGCTGGTTCTCGGGTAGATGATCTCTGATCTTTGTCACAAGGAATTGAACTGCCCGTGTTGAGTATCCGTGACTAAACTGGTGAGGGACGATTGCAATCTCTGCAAGTTGACGGTGATGAGTGTCATTTGCAAGGGGAGCGTGGTGATCAAGTCGAGCATCGGGGTTTGACTTCCCTCAGGATGAGGAGCCTTGATGGCATTGGTCAGTCTGGTTAACTCCTTCTCTATTGCTGTGAAATGTTTTTGGGGAATTTGTTCGGTTTTCCCAAGGATGTTCAGCGTTGAGTCGATGACGGAAGTTTGGTTGGTTAGCAGTGAGTGCAGCTTGTCTTGTCTTTCTTGCATGGTTTTGATGGTCCGGGCCATTTGATTGGCATATTCGTCATCAAGAACGCCGAACCGAAGGCCACCCACTATATTGACAACACCTCTCTTGAACCTGATTCTCAAGATTTGGTTGATGCTCGAGAATTCCCTTTCAGAGTGCGGGAAATGGTCTATAACATGTAGGCAGTTGGTCTGCACCGTGCGTCCTTCGCTTATGATAACCACTGTTTACAGGATCGCATTGGGGTGTGATTATCTCCACTTGACACGATGCTGCAACTGCGCCAAGTACTCGTGCGACCATCGTCTCCAGAATTCGAGTTTGAGGTGATTGATAAGCTTCTCCCGGGCATGGAGATCTCCGATGACGGGCTCTGCGCGACCATCCACCATTGCTGTGAGGGGTTCGCCGAAGAGAAAGTGTACTGGAGTTAAGACTGCCAAATCATTGGGATCGTTTGACATCGGAGTCAGTGGTCTTAAATTGAGGATAGCCTCCACCCAAACCACCAAGGTATGCAGCTCCTCGTAGGTGAGAGTCGCCGACGAAACGCCTCGACGGAGCAAATTTTTGGTTGATTTGACCGCCGCCTCCCACAAGCTGCCAAAATGAGGCGCGCGTGGAGGGATGAAATGTAAATCGATTCCCCGGCTGGAGCACGCCGTTGTTACTTCTTGACGCGCTTCGTTGGAATATAATGAGGATGACAATTCTGATAGATAGTTGTGAGCTCCCACAAAATTAGTGGCATTTTCGCAAAATAGGTTTCAGCAGTGTCCTCGCCGTCCAGTGAAACGTTTGAGAGCAGAGAGGAATGCCCCTGCGCTTATATCGCTGACTAGCTCCAGATGGATGGCCTATGTAGCGAAACAGCAAAATATGGCTAGGTACCCTTTTTGCGGTCGGGTACCTCTACCTCGGTAATGGATCATTATAGGCCCATAGAAATCCACACCGAAGCTGATGAACGGAACGGAAGAAGCCTTCTCAGCCGTTGTCCTGATTTGCTCAGAGAAACTCATCTTCGAGTCGATCAGTAGACCCAGGTACTTCACCGCAGGCTTCGATTCGATTCGTAAGTCTCCAATACTGATCATCCTTACTCTAGGGATTCTCTTTTTTGTCAAGATGACCACTTCGGTTTTCTCCAGTGCTAAGCTGAGCCCGCGAGCAGTCATCCAGTCCCTCACTCGGCGCATTAGCATACCTAGCCTAAGTTGCGCTTGTTCAACGGTGCGTCCAGCAACCAGAGCCCCAACATCATCCGCATAGCCGACCAAGCGCGACTCATCTGGCATCTCAAGTCTCAGTAGCCCGTCGTAAGACACGTTCCACAGGTCCGGACCAAGGATAGACCCCTGGGCAACACCCGATGTAATTTCCATCCTTCGTTGGCCCTGTGTCGTGTCATAGAGCAGGCTTCGGTCCTTTAGGTAGTTCCTCAAAAGCCGCATTAGATATTCTGGAACTTGAAAAGAGTTTCCAGCGTGTCCAGAATATCCACCCATCTAGCGGAGTTGAAGGCATTCCTGACGTCGAGTGTCATCAACAGGACGATCCGTCGCTTGATACGACTATATGCCTCTGCCCTTTGGACCGCGTTCACCACCTCTGCAATCGCATCAATGGTAGATCGTCTTGCTCTAAAGCCGTACTGCCTAGGAGATAGGTCCCCAGCGGCACGAATCGCGTCAGTGAGTCTTCCCTTGATGAGTTTCTCTAGCACTTTCCCAGCCGCGTCTAGCATGCATAACGGGCGGTATGCAGACGGCGATTCGGGATTCCCTCTCCCTTGCTGATTAGCACGAGCCTCGCCTCCTTTCATCGTACCGGGAAAACCGTCCCGTAGGCAAGCGTTGAATGTGCTGAGCAGCAAGTCAGGACAATGGTGATAGACCAGCCGCAACACCTCTGGCGGAACACCATCTGGACCTGGAGCCTTCCTCGTTTTCAATGAGAGAACTGCCTCCTCCAGTTCAAGCTGTGTGAAGAGTGGGCACTCGACTGCTGTTTCACCATGGACAGCGTCAACACGGACGGGATGGGCGGGGAAGAGTCCCCGCACTATCGCGTCCATCTTTTCCGCGTCATGTATACAAGGCTTCCGTAGGGCACCAAGTTTCCCCATGACCAGCTTGTAGCCAAGGCCCCACGGATCCTTGTTCACATTGTCCACTAGGTCTTGCCAGCAGCGAGCCTTGCTACTGTTGATCAGTTTGCGAAGGCATTTCCTGGCCGACTTATATGCTGCCACCTAGTTGCATGCCTCGTCACCGTTCCGCGCCCGTTGAGCGTCACGTCGAAACTTGTGACACTCCCTTCGCTTTTCAGCGATTTCAGTTGACCACCAGTACACTGGGGGCTTGCCGTGCCGGGGTATTCGACGAGGCATAGAAGCGCAGCAATCAGTCGTAATGATGCTCATAGTAGAGTTCACCACGTCTTGAGCTGCCAGTTCTTCCGTCCCCTCCGAAGCTCCCTGCAGCGGCTCACCTGCTGTGAGCACCTCGACGAACCTCTCGACGTCCATCCTTCTGATGTTCCATCTAGTTGTAGAAAGCCGAGAGCACGGACTTCGGGAGACAGCATCACTGATCTCAAGCAGAATGCACTGATGATCGCTGGCTGAGTAGGCCTCTTATACTTTCCAGTTGTGTATCCTTCGTACTAAGGACTTCGAGGCGAGTGTCACGTCCGGTATGGTTCCCTCACAACCAATACGGCGGAAAGTCGGCGGGAAAGTACGACGAGGCCCGTCCTGGCCGCCATTTCCAGGATTCGTTTTCCCCGCGGATTCGTCTGAGGCATGCCCCATTCGATTGCTTTAGCGTTAAAGTCGCCCCCAACGAGCACTTTACCCTCTGCGTTCGAGGCAGCGCCCTCCAAAGCATTAAGCTTGGCTTGGAAAGATGATATCGATACGTTAGGCGTTAGGTACGTACACCCTAAAGAAGGTGGTCCCTGAGCACCGCATCCACACGAAACCATCTCCCCGTCCACAACTCTCCGCTTGAAAGTCACTGTTCCGAACCCAGATGGCAGCAGTACCAGTTTCAATAGAATACCATAATGCAGGACTTTTATTATGGTGTTGCTCACTCAGAAGTCGGCTTTTATGTCCCGCAAACTGCTCAAGCAGATTTTGGGCGGTTGAACTGCGGTGTAGGTTTAGCTGCAGGATGCGGGTCATCGGAGTTCTGATTTGGCCTTGGCTAGGCCTTCTTGGAACACCCGGCATTTTCCTGATCCCAAGACATGTCCAAAATCAGGTTTTAGATCAGCATCCTTGCAAAGAATACAGTTTGCCTCCTTCGTACACTCTTTTCTTTCATGTCCCATTTAACCGCATTTGTAACATAGGGAACTCCTATCGGGTCCTTTGCATACTTGTGTGGTGTGACCATAACCAAGGCATTTGAAACATTGAAGAGACGTTGCTCTTCACCGTATCCTACAGACAACCCACCCTATTCGTACTTTGCTCTTGTTCAGGAATTGTTCGGCGTCCTTTTCGGTCAAGTCAACTATGGCCATGCGTTGCCGCTGTTGTTTTCTGGTGTCAGTCTCGCTTTGATCCTTTCCACGCTAGGGAACTCCCTTTTGATGGCCTCTTCTACCTCGGCCAGATCCGTCACGCAGTCAATGTCTCGCATTTCGATCGTTGCCATCGGCTCGAGCGGGGCTATAGTTGCGCTTTTGCCGCTGCGTCACAGAATGCTTCTTTGTTGCCGGCCTCTGCTCCGAATTCGACCAGTATGGAACCCGACCGCGTTGGTCGTACTACTTTAATGGTAGTATTGGTGTCTTCGGGCCTTACGTTTCCCCTGATATCCCACTGTACCTCCGTGTAGGATCGGCCATATTGGGGCTTTATGAGCAGTGCCTGCTGCCGGGGTCTTCGTCGGGGCTTCTGCCTCTCCTGTTTTCCATCAGGTCCTTTTTCTAATTGGGCGTCCGTGCGAACTTTACGGAACGGATGTTTGAACGGTAGTAAAATGGGATGTTTGGCGTTGAACGTGATCTTGGCAGCCTCGCACCGACATGGATTATGCCCTCTGGATCCAGGAACCGCGCCAGTCCCACCAACGGACTGTGCTCTGAAGATTGCCTCCCCGACCTGATGTCCAAAAGTTCGCAGTTAAAAGTTTTTGATTCTACATACCTCACGATCATCCCCAGGGTTGTGGATAATTTATCACTCGTGGGCGCTTGATTTGTCAGTTGAGATTGCTTAACTGCCGGCTTAAGACCACAGATAAAGCGCATCATGTAGGCCTCTTGAAGGAGTTGCCGTGTTGGATCCGCTGAATAAAGTGTGTTTCAGGAGCCTCTGCCGCTACCATAGCGGTCTTAGTCCGTTTCGCCTTCAAGTCGCAAGGGTCCTCACTCCGATACTCGGAAGGCCAAACTGATTCTGCCCCGGATAAAAATGGTGGTCCTGGGTTGTCTTCAGACACGTATGGTACGATGATGTGGTAGGATTGATCCACGCAAAGACGATCTCATTATCGGTCCAGAATACCTGAAAAACCTCCTGCAGATTGAGCGCTGCCTTAACTCGTCTTGTGAGCTCAGCGCCTAGTTTCACCGCACACAACTCCAGGCACTGAACAGTAAGTGTTTTGATCGGAGCCACTCTTGACTTGGCGCACAGCAACCTGACGACGACTTGACCGCTCCTCAGAGTTGGCCGCATGTATATTGCTGTGCCATTTGCCTTCTCGGAGGCATCACAAAATGTGTGCAACTGTACTTGCACGGGTTTCTCGCCTGTACTGACCACTGCGGGAATCAGACCACTGGGTATGGATCCCCACTGGTAATGCTTCATCCCAGTCCAATTCCAATCGCCATAATTCCTGCAAGAATAGCTTGGCTGCTACTATCACAGGAGCCAGAATCCTCAATCGATCGAACATTCTGGCTATATCAGATGCCACCGTCCTCTTGGAGAACTTCGCATTGGTCGGTTCCAGGTTGATTTGGATCTGGAACTCGTCAGTCTTCGGATGACAGATGACTGCTAACGTCTTAATGTAGTCTCCGGATGGTTGGCACACCATTTGCGCAAGTGCATACCTGCGCTCGAGAGTAAGGTACATAGCTTTTTTTTGTTTATATAACGCGGTATATATATATATATATATATATATATATATATATATATATATATATATATATATATATATATATATATATACATATATATATATATATATATATATATATATATATACATATATATATATATATATACATATATATATATATATATATATAAATATATATATATATATATATATATATATATATATATATATATTTATATATATATATATACATATATATATATATATATATATATATATATATATATATATATATATATATATATATATATATATATATATCTATACGTCCTACAAGATTTGATGGCGCTTATGCAAGACCTGACCACCCGGGTAGCCTCGCTGGAAAGGCAGAAGGAGAATCCAGTACCACCTCGGCCAAGAACGCCTCCGATGTGGGATTCGGACCTAAATCCATGGGATTTTCCGGTAGACTCGCGGCGCGATCACGAACGAATCCGGCGCGGTGCGGCAATGAATCCGTTGGCTCCAGTATACCGGCCCCGACTGAGCCAAGCACCGCCACCAACTCAGGCTCCAGTGGCTCCGCCGGACCAACGCATCCATCCACACGCTACGTATCGGCTGAAGCCGACGCAGATTCCCAGCATCATCCAGGGCTGGAATCTGCATTTCAGCGGGGAACCCAACACCATAACTGTGGAGGTTTTCATTGGTCGGGTGGAGTCGCTGATTGAGCAAATGTTAGCAGGAGACCACACGGCGCTGGCAGGATACTTGCCAATGCTGCTTAGGGGAGCAGCACTTGAGTCATATTGGCGAATACATTCAATACGCTGGTCACGGTTGAAGGAGGTACTCCGCATGGAGTACCCTACGGTAGATATGGACGAATTGGTACTGGACAAGATCCATGCTAGATGGCAGCGTCCGGACGAGTCTTTTCATCAATATCGAGCCGATATCGTTCGGCTGAATGACCAGTTGTCAGAGCCGATGTCTTCTACCCAATTGCTGCGGTTGCTAAAGCGCAATCTAAGGCCGGAGCTTCGTCGCCATATCGTGAACTCCGATCCGCAGAGTATGGAGGCGCTGCTGAGGACTGTGCGTCGCCTGGAGGGGTTTGAGGAAGATCTCCGGGACCGGCCCTACTTACTAGCTAGGACGGGTCCTCGGCGCGGAATCGCAGAAGTGGCCCCAGATTATACCACCATGGATCTGGAGGAAGATATGGACCGGGACCAGCTTGCTGTAGCGGCGGTGGGAAGTCTTACGACCTGCTGGAATTGCAATCAAACCGGACACCGGTTTATTTCATGTCGAGCAGAGCGTAAGGTTTTCTGCTACGGTTGCGGTAAGCCGGACACTTACTTCCCGGATTGCCCTAAATGTGCCGCGCAAAAAAACGGCCCAAAGAGTACCCGACCACCTCAGCGGTACTCGAAGCCCCCGCAGTAGTTCCCCAGCCAGCTGCTCATCCCAATAACCCTGACGTTAACCCACCAGCCATGACCACTATGACTTTGGATGTTCACTCTCTTCCGGAGGCCTCGCCAACGACAATATTGAAGCGACCACCGCAGTCACTGCCAGAAGAACCCCGGCAGCCTCAAATACGCACTCTGAAACCTTATCATGTTCGACTGCAGGAATATCGGGTGGCTCGAGAGCGAATATTTGCTTCCGAAGTAGTCACTTCCCGCCCGCGCAAGACAAAATGGTCAACCCGTCGTTGGCGCACCTGCCGTCAAACCCTAAACTCTTGTAACATCTCGGAGGTTGCTGAGAATGAGATCAGACCTTATCACCCAATTAAAGTGTTGGGTGTTGGGCGCAGGGGGGATGCCGGTCGACAAGAGCACTCTTGGAGGCTAGCATTCTTTGGGGAGTTCCGCCCCCACGTACCCGAGGAAACTCCGCTGGGGGAATGCCGGTCGACAAGACCACTCTTGTCGGCTAGCATTCTTTGGGGAGTTCTGCCCCCACGTACCCGAGGAAATTCCCGCAGGGAGAAAGCCGGTCGACAAGAACATTCTTGGAGGCTAGCATTCTTTGGGGAGTGCCGCCCCCACGGACTCGAGGATATGGGGGGTGCCGTGAGGTTCCCTCCTGGGATGACAGGTAACGACTCTTATTGTATCTGGACTACGCTTTGGACAACGAACTGGAATTGACGCTTTGGGCTGGCGGATGTGATGGTTTGGACCTAGTTGCTTTGCACAGTAGCGCCGAGGTGACACTCGTGTGTGAACGGCTCCAATTCAACTATCATACCGTCTCCGTCCCGGTAAAACCTTGGCAGGCCTCGGAGTACGTTCGAAGTTCGCACCATTGGGTTGGGGGTGTAGGTTCGGTTGAGACGGACTCCCAATTAGCGCTGGTCTGGCTCTGAGCACTTGTCCCCATAAGGGCTTGTGCCAACCCTCGCATGGCCTCCCTGCTCTGCAAAGATAACCATGGGACCAAAAAGGCGACTACACACACGAACGGAGATAGCGGCTCTGAGGGGGGACCCAATAAAATGGAGCAAATAAAATCAACAGATCAAAAACATCCAACAAATGAAACCACAAGCAAACAGGACGCTAGCACGGAGAATCCTTTCAGGCAAAAACCGCTGTTGGCAAGAACACCGATAAAACAAGTCACCGATTGCGGGGGGAGGCAGCAAACCCCAGAAACACTGTCAAAGTCAACATCACAGGTTAAATCATCGGAGACAGACCACAGACGGACTAACGAACGAAAGAAGGCAGAGTGCGTTGTGCAACCTGGCATCATTGCGGCCTTTGGGCGCAGTAGAAGGACTATGCGCACCCCGGAGCGCTCAGTGCAAGACGTACACAATCCGGATCAAGCTGCGACACCATCAGAGGCCAGTGTAAGACTGGGGGAGGGAGAATTTTTGCCGTTGGCCGACGCCACTTCAAACGCGACCCAAGCGATAGAAGCAAAAGGGCTAGGAAACGGGGGCCTCTCCCAAGAGGTGGCGCCAAATAACACAATCGCCCTTGACCGCGCCGAAGAGGAGCGGCTTACTCGGAAAGCGGGGAATATCGTCAAACAACTGAGGGCTGCCTGCGAAGTGCAGAAAAACATAGGCAAGAGTGTCAAGAATGGCATTCTTGAACTGGAGGAGCTTTTCGGCCGCATAACGCACTACAGGCGGAGGTGGCTTGCAACCGAAAAGCACCCCAAAAGACACGCTCTCCCTCGAGGCATCAGTGGGTCCTAGCAGCAGCAAAAGAATGGCCGGTAGCCCAATTGAAGGCGACCGTGAGAAAAGGAGGAAGGACGAGACCATAAACGAAGTTGACACTCCAGGCGAGGAGTTTCATGTGGTGCGAAACAAGGCAGCGAAAAAAGCGGCCAAAAAGCTACTCCTAGAAAAAACAGACAAAGAGCTCAACCACGAAAAGAAGAACAAAGAACCCCCCGATATACCGCAGAAAACAAAAAGCAAACCGCGGCGCAAACCCTTGCGAGAGGCACTGCTTATTAAACCCACTAAGGGCCGAACCTACGCAGATGTCCTCCGTGAAATTAAAGGAGCGGTCAAGCCAGACGACACCAAATCTCCCATCAAAGCAGTTCGACCAACCCGGACCGATGGCCTGCTGGTGGAATTCGGGCCAGAGGCCACAAACAAAGATGCATTCCGTGACGCGGTTCAAAAGGTTCTTGGAGATGCTGCAACCGTTGCCTCGCTCGAACCAATGGCCACCCTGGAAATCAGGGACCTCGACTGCGTCACGGACAAAGCTGAAGTAGAGGATGCCATTAGGAGGGAGTTCCCCAGCTTAAGTGAAGTCAAGGCAAGATGGATTCGTGAAAACACAAGGGGGCAACGCATGGCTATTGTCGAACTAGCTGATAAAGACGCCCAGCAAATCCTGGCGAAGGGAAAAATTAAGATAGGTTGGGTGATCTGCAGGATACGGAGAAGAGCGATCCCTATCCGCTGCCTCAGATGCTTCGAATACGGACACACCGCGTATGGCTGTAGGGGACCCGACAGGAGATCTCTGTGCTACAAATGTGGTGAAACGGGGCACAACAGGAAGGAGTGCACGAACGAGGCAAAATGCATTCTTTGCAAGGATGCTAAGCTAGCACCCGGCGACCTCAAACATGAGCCGGGGACAGGGAGATGTTGGGTTTTCAAGGAGGCCCTAACTAAAGCCAAATCGATACTCAAATGATCCGTATCCTGCAGGTCAATTTGCATCGAAGCACAAACGCCCAGGACCTACTTGAGCAGTTTGCGAGGGATAAGAAAGCTGACCTCCTGTTGCTGAGTGAGCAACATCATAACAAGGACTCGCAAGCGTGGTACCCTGACAAATCTGGTACCTCGGCCATCTGGGTTCGAGACAGCGCCCGCCTTCAGGTGCAGGGCCATGGACGCGGGGATGGTTTTGTGTGGGTGCGGTGTTCAGGGATAACATATTTCAGAGTTTAACTGACGCCTAACGAGGCAATGCGATCTTTTCGAACCAAACTCGATGCCCTGGAGGACGCTGTCTCGAACACAGAGGGCCACATGCTGGTCGGGGGAGACTTCAACGCTAGAGCCATCGAATGGGGTATGCCACAATCCGACCCAAGGGGAAAGCAAATCTTGGACATGGCGGCCAGAACAGCGCTTTTGTCCTAAATACTGGTAACACCCCTACTTTCTGCCGCTGGGGTTGCGTAGGAACCATACCCGATGTGACACTCGCTTCGGAGTCCCTGGTACCCAGAGTACACAACTGGCGAGTACTAGAGGACTACTCGGCTAGTGATCACCAGTATATAGCTGTTGAGATTCACGACGGTGCTACTCTGCGTGCATATGCCCAAACTTCAATCCTCGGATGGAGGACTGGGAGGATGGACGTTGAGAGGTTTGCTGACGCGCTTACGGCAGGCGCACCGTTGCTGGGAGCTCCGCCAGGGAGTGGAGGGCCTACAGCCAAGGACTTGGTGAATCAACTATGAGTACCATCATAGCTGCTTGCGAGTCTTCCATGCCCCGTCGGAGACCCCGACATGGTAAGCCTCCAGTATACTGGTGGTCAAACGAGATCGCCGAACAAAGAAGCGAGTGTCACAAACTTCAGCGAGAGGCCCAGCGGGCGCGAACACGGGAGGAGGCAGACACTAGGCTAGCAGCATACAGGTCCGGCAGGAAATATCTTCGCAGGCTTATTAACAAGAGCAAGGCCCGATGCTGGCAAGACCTCGTGGACGATGTGAACAAGGATCCGTGGGGCCTTGGCTACAAGCTGGTCATGGGGAAACTTGGTGCCCTACGGAAGCCTTGTATACATGACGCGGAAAAGATGGACGCGATAGTGCGGGGACTCTTCCCCGCCCATCCCGTCCGTGTTGACGCTGTCCATGGTGAAACAGCAGTCGAGTGCCCACTCTTCACACAGCTTGAACTGGAGGAGGCAGTCCTCTCCCTGAAAGCGAGCAAGGCTCCAGGTCCAGATGGTGTTCCAGCTGAGGTGTTGCAGCTCGTCTATCACCATTGTCCTGACTTGCTGCTCAGCACATTCAACGCTTGCCTACGGGACGGGGTTTTCCCGGTACAATGGAAGGTGGCGAGGCCCGTGCTGGTCAGCAAGGGGAAGGGAAATCCCGAATCGCCGTCTGCATACCGCCCGTTATGCATGCTAGACACGGCTGGGAAAGTGCTAGAGAAACTCATCAAGGGAAGACTCACTGACGCGATTCGTGGTGCTGGGGACCTATCTCCTCGGCAGTACGGCTTTAGAGCAGGACGTTCTACCATTGATGCGATTGCAGAGGTGGTGAACGCGGTCCAAAAGGCAGAGGCATATAGTCGCACCAAGCGACGGATCATCCTGTTGGTGACACTCGACGTCAGGAATGCCTTCAACTCCGCTAGATGGGTGGATATTCTGGACACGCTGGAAAACTCTTTTCAAGTTCCAGAATATCTAATGCGGCTTTTGAGGAACTACCTTAAGGACCGAAGCCTGCTCTATGACACGACACAGGGCCAACGAAGGATGGAAATTACATCGGATGTTGCCCAGGGATCTATCCTTGGCCCGGACCTGTGGAACGTGTCTTACGACGGGCTACTGAGACTTGAGATGCCAGATGAGTCGCGCTTGGTCGGCTATGCGGATGATGTTGCAGCTCTGGTCGCCGGACGCACCGTTGAACAAGCGCAACTTAGGCTAGGTATGCTAATGCGCCGAGTGAGGGACTGGATGACTGCTCGCGGGCTCAGTTTAGCACTGGAGAAAACCGAAGTGGTCATCTTGACAAAAAAGAGAATCCCTAGAGTAAGGATGATCAGTATTGGAGATATACAGATCGAATCGAAGCCAGCGGTGAAGTACCTGGGGCTACTGATCGACTCGAAGATGAGTTTCTCTGAGCAAATCAGGGCAACGGCTGAGAAGGCTGCTTCGGGAATATCGGCCCTGAGTCGACTTATGGCCAACGTAGGGGGACCCAGCCCATCAAGAAGACGCCTCTTGATGAGTGCTGTAGGGTCAGTGCTACTGTACGGAGCAGAGGTATGGGGCGACGCTCTCAGCAAGGAGGTATACCGAAAACGATTGGCACAGGTACAGAGAAGAGGAGCACTGAGAATTGCTTCTTCGTATCCAACAGTCTCCGACTCGGCGGTGAGAGTGATTGCAGGCGTGATACCTGTCGCCCTCCTTGCTAGAGAGCGCCGCGCTATTTACCTGCGCCGAAACGAGGATGCGAGGGAGATGGTTGTCCGCGAGGAGAGACAACGCTCGCTCAACGCTTGGCAGCAGTCTTGGAGGAATTGCACGAAGGGAAGGTGGACTGCGCGCCTCATCCCGGATGTGAGACCGTGGCTAAATCGAAAGCATGGTGAGACTGACTTCTATCTGACCCAGCTTTTGAGCGGGCACGGGTGTTTTCAGTCTTACCTGCACAAGATCGGCAAGTCACGGTCTCCCGATTGTCGGTTTTGCCCAGGAGAAGAGGACAATGCCTGTCACACATTTTTTGCGTGTACGAAATGGGCCAGGCTGCGAAGGGAACTCTACAGGGAGACGGGAGAGCTCACCCCGGATAATATAGTTGCGGTGATGCTCGAATCGGTTGACAAATGGAACCAGGTGGCACATTATGCTCGGGCAGTCCTAAAATATAAAAGGGACTCACAGCAGCCGGAGGCGCTGGGGCTGGGGGATCGCTCTTCTGGCAATTCCTCTTCCCCCCTCCCCTCCCGCTAGGAAAGGGACTCCCCAGCTTGAAGGCGCCCCAGGGCGTAACAAAACGAGACCTGGCCCGAAGTAATGTGTCAAACGGTTCCAGGCTGGGTTCTCAGATTGACAGGGGAGGTGTTTAGTGGGTAGTCCAAAGGTATCCTCCATGGGAGTCCCACACTGCCAGACTCGGCGGGCATAAATGCCTTCACCTCCCTACCACAAAAAAAAAAAAAAAAAAAAAAAAAACACCCTATACGAGGTAAACTAACAACATCCGTGACGTTCAGGGGTCAGACGAAGGATATTTCTGCATTATCCCGTCCTTGACTCAGAATGTGTACCTGGGCGTCGATTTCGTCCTTCGTTTTGGACTGGCCTCCGATTTATTCACAGATTTGTCTTTAAATACCAGATATGTCAACGAACTCACTTCTATTCCCGATAGGCATGAACTGACGCCTAACCAACGGCAACGCCTGGAAGTATCCATCGCTGCTTTTCCATCTTACGCTACCCAAGGCCTTGGCCGCACCACCATAGTCTCACACGTCATAGACGTTGGCAATAGTAAGCCAATTAAGCAGAGACACTATGCCATCTCACCGGCCATGGAGAAATTGGTGTATGCGGAGCTGGATAGGATGCTCGAGTTGGGGGTTATAGAGGAGTCCCAAAGTGCCTGGTCATCACCGGTAACCTTGGTGGTGAAGCCAGGTAAAGTCCGCCTTTGTCTAGATGCCCGTAAGGTAAACGCGGTGACCATCAAGGACGCTTACCGTCTTCCGCTCATTGATGGAATACTAGGGAGACTGCCGAAAGCCAATTATATTACCAGTTTCGACCTAAAAGACGCCTTCTGGCAAATTCCACTCGATGAGGGGTATCAGTTCGTCACAATGCCCTTTGGCCTGTGTAACGCGCCGCAAACGATGACTCGGCTGATGGACAAGGTCATCCCACCTCACCTGAAACACCAAGTGTTCGTGTACCTTGATGATCTGTTACTCATCACGGAAACGTTCGACCAACACCTCCTACTCCTACAAGAAGTAGCCCTGCACATCAGTAAGGCGGGACTCACCATCAACGTACAGAAAAGTAAGTTTGTCATGAAAGAAGTGCGATACCTAGGACATGTCATAGGACATGGCACTATCAAAACGGATCCAGACAAAACTCGTGCGATTGATGAGTTCCCCTTACCAAAAACAGTTAAGCAGCTACGACGTTTCCTTGGTGTGTGCGGTTGGTACCGAAGGTTTGTTCGGAATTATGCAACAGTTTCAGCGCCCCTGTCAGACATGCTGCGGACAGGGAAGTTCATTTGGACCGAACTCAGCCGAAAGGCATTTGAAGAGCTAAAACAAGCCCTCACATCAGCTCCGGTCTTGCACAGCCCCGACTTCACGAAGCCCTTCTCCACTCATTGTGACGCAAGTTAACATGGAGTTGGAGCCGTGCTGGTGCAATTGACCGAAGAGGGAGAGGAAGCTCCCATCGCCTTCATGTCCAATAAGCTGAACTCGGCCCAAAGAAACTATACCGTGTCCGAGCAGGAATGTTTGGCAGCGGTAATGGCTGTGAAGAAATTCCGAGCTTATATCGAGGGCCACCCATTCGAGATCATCACGGACCACGCTTGGCTACAATGGTTGATGAACCAGGCAGATTTACATGGACGCCTAGCAAGATGGGCTCTTAAACTGCAAGGGTTAAGTTTTCCATCAAACATCGGAAAGGGACCCAGAACATCGTACCCGACACTCTCTCACGGATGTTTTCCCCAGAGGGAGCCAAATTGACAACAAGTGACGAGGACCCCATCGAAATAGATTTGCACAGCCCACATTTCGAATCAGACAGCTACAAAGAGTTGAGGCAAACCATCGCGACCCAACAATCGCAGCTGCCTGATTTGAAAGTAATAGACGGCTACGTGTATAGACGAAATGAATACGCCACTGGTGATCCATGGCAGGAAGAAGAGTCTTGGAAACTCTGGGTACCGGAGGAAATGACACAACATCTGATCCTCCGCGCACATGACCATCCTTTAAGTGCCCACGGAGGTTACGGTCGGACGTTACGGCGACTCAAGAAATACTTCTTTTGGCCTAAAATGGCATCCCAGGTCAAAGACTACGTGAGCGCCTGTGAGACCTGTAAAGGCACCAAAGCGCCCAACCAGCCCCTTCGACCTCCTATGGGTTAACTCAACGTCCCAGAACGCGTATTCCAACGTCTATACATAGATCTACTCGGCCCATATCCTCGGTCATCCATGGGACACATCGGAGCTATAGTCGTTCTAGACCAGCTCTCAAAATTCCCACTGGTGGAACCTATCCGTAAATTCACAACTCCATCTATCGTGAAATTCCTAGAGAGCCGGGTATTCCATGTGTTCGGGGTTCCAGAGAGTGTGTACTCGGACAATGGAGTACAGTTCCGGTCTCGGCAGTTTAAGGGCCTACTTGAGCAGTATGGCGTTGAACACCAACTGACGCCCATATACTCTCCTCAGTCCAACGCATCAGAACGGTTGAACCGCACCCTATTGGCCGCGATCCGTTCCTACGTCCACCCATCTCAAAAGGATTGGGATCGGCGATTGTCTGCCATCACATGCGCCCTGCGATCCTCGTATCATTCCGTCACCGGTGTCGCACCTTACTTTGCCGCCTTTGGACAGCACATGATTTGCCACGGTAAATGATACCGGCTGTTACGGCAATTGAAGTGTTTGGGAGACCCCGTCGTTGCGCTGGAGCCCCACGAGCGTTTAGGAGACCTCCGCCAACAAATCGGACGGAAGATTAAGGCCGCGGGACGTGCAAATGAGGCGCAGTACAATCTCAGGTCACGATCTGCCAAGTTCAAAGAAGGAGATGAAGTTTTCCGGCGCAATTTCCGCCAAAGTGACGCCGCGGGGCACTACAATGCCAAGCTGGACCGGCGCTTCTTGAAAAGCCGCATAAAGAAGGTAATGGGACCTAACCGTTATCTGATAACGGACCCATCGGGTAAAGAATTTGGGATATACCACGCAAAAGACCTGCGCCGATAGATAAGTAGCCACGTCTATTTTGTCCGTCCGCATACATTTTCAAAAACGCGCAAGGTTGGTATACTTCCGGCAAAACATAAATATACGTGTCAGTCCATCCGTCTGTCAATTGTGTATTCTTTTATTGTTCGTCACTACTTGTTCCGACGCCGAAGACAACCCATGCTATAATGAAAGCTCCTTCAGCTCCTTTTTCGCAATCCGCGTCGCCTTGGGATCGCGAGAAAATTAGCTGCCCTGTAGTAATCGAGCAGGTAAGGTTGTGGCGGCCTTCGTTCGCCCCGAGAAAAAAGGATTTTTCACGCAGTTTTCTTTCCGTTCACGGTGTAAAAGAAATTTCTAATTCGTAAATACAGGGTGTTGATTAAAACACGACCATTTCTTTGATAGATTTTTAATTTAAGAGCCCACCACAGCAAAGTCCAAACAGTTGCCATCCGAGTATCGAGACATCAAGCTTAAGTTTCTCGCAAAGCAATTTAAATGCATCTGGTGGTCCATCAAATCAAGATGCATCTAAAGCAAAATGGCCATGCCCGAGATGTACTTACTTAAATTGGCCACGCTTTAAACGCTGTGTACAATGCTATCCGAAACGGAATCAAGATGATTGTGATATGGACACAGTAATATCACCACTGGGAGCTATAACACCGCCTACAACGATCACGCAAACTAAAAATACAATAAAAAGCAATACTATTCAAGATCAAATGAAGAATTTAACAATTGGTGAATTAGGAAATAACGGTGGTGGTTGCCCGATTGTTACAACCGGGTCTGATTCCGATCTAGCCGGCAATGCATTGGTCACGGCTCGAGGTCAACAGTATCGATTAAGTCCAGTAGGATCTGTAAATAATTTAGCTAGCTCAAGATGTTTGACGGGAGCTATGATCAATCGCATTAGTCCCAGCGAAAGTCGGCCTTTTGTCAATAAATGGGCTTGCAATAGATGTACTTATGAGAACTGGCCAAAGAGCCTGAAATACTCGATGTGGGGTAATTTAAAAGAACATAATAATGAAATAGTTGATCGAAGTAGTGCAAACAACGCAAAATTGTTTCCAGATAAAGATCTTAACGAAGAGAACTCTACTGCAGTAACCTCAAACAACACGATGTCCAATAATAATATTAATAATAAGCGGAGTAGTTCTAATCGCTATCAATTAGGTTCTTCAGACACTACAAATTGTGATTCCATTCAAGAAAGACAAGAAAGGCGGACGCGGCAGGTGAGAAGACAAGTCGATTGGCAATGGTTGAATGCTTGTATAGGTGTAGACGAAAATAATTTCAGCGCTGTAGAAGAACTAAGCCGGAAAGAACTTTTCAGTTGAGAAATCGATTAAGAGCGACTTTTGATCGGAATCAGTCCTTATCTATAACATTTCCATGAAGAAAATCGATCATCAAGGATCTATCAAAATCAACCGGGATGAACTGAAATCACGCAGTGATAGACGTAGTGAATTTTTGATTAGACGCAGTCAAGTGGAATAGATTCTTCTTTACAATTTCCTTATTTCAAATCAGTTCAAATTAGAGCTCGAAGAAAAAGGTTAAATCAATTTCATTCGTTCCGTAATAGTGAAATTCAATAATTATTGTTAATTTTTATGATAATGAGTTAAAGTTTAATTAAATAAGTTAGTGCGAGTGGATTTTTTTTTCCTTTTATACAAGTATGGTACAACAATTGAAACGAATAGTTAACCATTCAGTTTCAGGCTTACCCGCCCCGAACACGAGCGCTCGTAGGAAGAGGTCTGGGTAAGTACCCTTTTTTATTGGTCAAAAATATTTTCTTTACAATGAAAAAAACCGTATAAAGTCGAATGGAAAGCACGGTTTATTCTAAATTGCAGTTGAAATTCGCACTTAACTTCAACAACGTGTTAGTGATAAAAATTTTGCATGAAGCAAAAATTAGAAAGTTCTTACCAAACAAAAATTTCAGTTCCGATATTGCGATTAGATATTTGCTTGTTTTGAACTGAGAGGTTTTGTTTTGCTTTAAGCGGTCCAAATTCAAAACAACTTACGTTTTATTGTATTTTGAAAGAAGTGTTATAGGTCACATGCGATATACTTATTGCATGCTATTTCTCTAGTTGCATGCTACTTTACTTATCATGACTCCCTCTCTTTGATAAAGTCACGAGTTGCCTGATATTTCGCTTATCACAATTAATTACACATGCATGAAAGAGGTGTGTCTAACTTGCACTTGCATTGAAACACAAAACCTCGACTCGCGTGTACACACAAAATCTTCGGCATGTTTAATGTACCGAGCCGAGTCTCAAAAGAGAAACTTACTGTTAAGAGCGAAAAGTGGGCGTGGCAAAGACGGGAGCTTTCGCGTTATAGCTGTAGCAGCTACGGAGGAAGAGATTGTCGGGGTTCTGAAATGTTTGAATGAACTAAATTGAAACCATTATTTTGCTTGATAATCAATAAATCAATTAAAAGTAGGCTATCTTCGAGTATAAAAGAACCTGGTGGTTCCAACAATGGTGTCTTAATCGTTGAGTAGCTTGTTCAAGGCGTATGCCCGAACAATACCACTTCCAAGGCTTCCGCCAGGAATAGCGAAAAGCGATCAAGGCCTCGTCGTGCTGAACATACAAAGGAAAGCCAAGCAGCGGACAAGCGAACACCAACAACTTCGAAGTCCCAGACCCGCAGAGGCAAGCAGCGGACAAGCGAACACCAACAACTCCGAAGTCCCGGACACGCAGAGGGAATCATCTGTTATGCCGACGGACCGTCCGGCATTGGAGCAGGCTATTGAAGCATCGCCCACGGCAGGCCCGCGACAACTGACGATCGAGGAATACCGCGCTCGAACAGCGAGGCGTTGCAGCCCACCACCTGAGCCAAAACCCGAGAAGCGACAACGAGGCGGCCGAATAGTTGCATACCGGCGCCAAGCAAGCGACCTGCGAAGGCTGGCACGAGTTGCGGTCACTTCGGCTGAGCGGGAGAGCTTTAAGCGGCAGTATCGGCAACTGGAGGCTGAGTTCAAGAGCCAGCAGCGGCTTAAAGAATTAGCGAGAAACTCGTCTTCGTCTGGATCGCCAACATGCCCAGTATAATCTGTACGAATATTTGAAATTAAATAAATGTGCATTAAAAGAAGGAAGATTAGTTTATACTGGAGGAAGGTGTTCGTTCGGTAGTAGGTACAGTGCTTTGCTTCCTTTACAGGTATCAACGCTATACATAGGGTGTAGCGTTGTGGTTATATTTTCTCCAGGCAGTTGAGGTTGCAACGTTCGTTGCAAGATACTTAACATTTTGGCGCAGCCGGTAGGATACCGGTTTTGCTTAGATTACAGTGATAGCGTCTGTATAGCAAATTAAGTGATGGGAACATCAACCGGCATTCGAACCTATATTAATTATTGCTTGAGAGTGAGGTTTCTAAACATCTTATTTTTCGAAAAGCACACTCTACCACGAACATGCCTTGAGGTACTCCAGTCTAAACTAATCCGTTGTTATAAAATATTAATAATCACATTTAAATTACAGTGAAATAATTTTAATTAACATAAAAACAGAGACTGCAATATAACAAGTGAGCTCTTGGTGCGGGTAACCGAATAAACGGGGAAATTTAATTTTTGATTAAAGTGTATAAAGGCAGTTTGAAAGTGAAAAAAAAACTCTAAGAGTAAGGAGCATATGACTGACAAAACATTCAACGTTGATGATTTGTTCCATCATTCGACGCCTTCAGGTAAACCCAGCGGAGTAGTGCTACGAAGCGGAAAGGTATTACAACCTCAAAGAAGTAAGTCTGAGTCCTTTGACGAATTGAACCAGATAACCACAGCACAGGTTCTGCGAGATTCTGCCCTCCAAGAACTGGAATCAATTCAAAGTATTACCAAAACTTTAGAAGAAATAAATATCAAACGGATCCAATTCATAGACAAGTTTCGTGAAAAAACGGAAGAATTTAAGAACGAGATAAATCAGTTCCGCGGAACCTCGCAAAACCCAAGAGGCCGTTTTGACCACGTATCGCAATCAGTTGATCGATTAATCACTTCACAAGATTGGAAAATTTCTCTAGAATCAGGAAATACCTCCTTTTTTGCTACTCAATCCATGGTAGACGAGAGTTCGAACGAAATGGCCGACTACATGAAAGTGGCCAAACCAATGGGACAGATGATCCCATTGTTCTCTGGCGCCCCGAGTCCCACCATCGTGTACGAGTTGCAGACCTTTTTAGGATGCAGTAGGCAGGTTTGGCAATGCTTAAACAAACTAGAGCAAGCTGCATTCATGCAAATTTTCCCTACCAGGCTACGAGGTGAAGCTTATCAATTAATTTCTTCAAGTTGCCCGACAACACTTGAAGCAGCAGAGGAGCTCCTGAACAGGTTATACCTACCACGGGAAACTTATCAGGAGTTAGTTATTGGGTTAGCTACGGCCAAGCAGTCTCCTGTAGAGACTCTTACTGCTTACACATCCCGGCTGCGGCAACTGCTAAAGCGTTGTCAGGAAGCGGCAGGGCTCAAATACGGAAAGGAAGCAGCCAACGTATTAAATCAACAATTGGAGGACTTTGCTAAAACATCCCTCAAGGGTGGAGTTACGAATCCATACTTACGCCAGTACCTGCTGCCACTGGAGAAGATAACGTTTGAGGACCTCATACCCAAAGCCTTGGATATGGAAAAGATGCAACAAGGAGCCCACCATGTTCAGTGGATTCATGAGCAACCCAGTTTTAGCTATCCAACCAGCCAAACCACCATGGCACTTAATCCCCTTATACCATCCTTTCAACCGCAGGCCGAAAAGGTAATAACTAGTCCAGACCATTCAGAGGTGCGTAAAAAGCCATCTAAGTTCACGTGTAACTTTTGCCATAAAACTGGACATACGTATTCCGAATGCCTAAAGCGGAAGAACTCTCCTTTCTGCCCCACTTGTAAGAAGTATGGACATGATCTAAGAGACTGCAATGCAACCGCTGTCACACCGAAACAAAATAATGGTCCACAAGTGTATCATATGTCGGTAATTTGTGATTTCTGTGGCCGGCAAGGTCATCAAGTGGGAGACTGTTACCAAAAATTGAAATGGGAGAGTTCTAAAGCGGGAAACGAGAAAAAGTCGAGCCGAAAATCCCCGACTCGACTCTAATTAGAATTGAACTGGGCACCGCTCGTGGTGGATCCAAACTGTTTTCCGCGTCCCTACCCATAGATATAGGCATAGAAATTAGGACTAGGCTCACAATTGACACAGGCGCAGAGGTTAGCTTAATAAAAAAATCTGCCATAAAAGCAGGAAATATTAACTTTCGTCAGAAAATAACACTGCAATGTCCGTTTGGTCGAGGAGAAACATTAGGTACTATTTTAGGAAGATTTGATTTTCCCACTCCCCTTTTCTGCAATTTTCATGTAGTGGATGAGATACCTGGGGTAGCCGATGATGGGTTATTGGGAAACGACTTTTTAGCTAAAGACTGCAACGTGGAAGGTCCTGGACAAACTCTTCGATTTCCTCGCACGGAAATCAACCCTGAGGAGTTTTCATTCCCATTATCCCTGCCAGGGGATGGGGCACAGGAGCAGCGGAGTTGCCAAGTGGTGTCGAAGAGCGCGGATCCAGACCCTAGTGAGGGGCAAGCACGCGTGACACCTGAAGTACCCGCAGATTCACGACAAAACCCAAGGGACGTAATACCCACTAGGGACATGGAGGATGGCAGACACAGGGTTACTTTAGAGAAGGCCGTCACATTACACCCCCGTACCCAACAAATAGAGGAAGTCCCATTAAAATTACCCCATGAGATGCTTTGTCAATCGCAAGAGGTTTGTGATGGAGTTTTCCTAGCTAACTCCTTGCTGAGCCCTTGCAGGGTATTCATTGGCATGCTCAACGCTAACAGTATCCCCATCACAATATCCCATGTTGATCTGACACTCGAAGCAGTCACAAAATACCATATTCAGGAGGTAACTGAAGAGAAAGGGTCAACAGGCCCTACTGTAGCTCCTATTGTAAAACCACGAATTCAAATGGAACGAATAGGGGTTGTGTCCAGGTTGGTGGAACCAGATTTCAAATTCAATTCCCGGCATTCTCCGATCAATTCTACAAGGCATGCTGATACTGAAAGAAACTCACAACTTGAAAAAGAACTGATATTATATGAACACCTGAATCCCGAGGAAAAGGGAGCTATAACGCAGCTTTGTCAAGAATTCAACGACATATTTTTCTTATCAGGCGACAAACTCACACATACGAATGCTATTCAGCATGAAATACCGTTGGTGGCCAATCAAGCACCTATCAACCAGAAAATGTATAGGCTGGCTCAGCCCCAAAAGGAAATAATTAACGAGCAGTTAAAAGAGATGTTGGACAATGATATTGTCCAGCCTAGTAAAAGCCCTTGGAACTCTCCTCTTTTGGTAGTGCCAAAAAAGGCTGGAGTTGATGGTAAGAAGAAATGGCGCGTAGTTGTCGACTTTAGGCGGTTGAATGATAAAACCATAGGGGATGCATTCCCTCTGCCTCGTATTGAAGACATCCTGGACCAACTTGGACATTCACGCTATTTCAGCACACTTGATTTAGCTAGTGGCTACCATCAAGTCCTTGTTCAGCCCAGGGACCGGTCCAAGACAGCGTTTAGCACGAGCTATGGGCATTATGAATTCAAGCGTATGCCATTTGGGCTGAAGGGAGCGCCAGCTACTTTTCAGAGGTTAATGAATCACATCTTGACTGGCCTCCAGGGTATTGATTGTTTCGTGTATTTGGACGATGTAGTAGTATACGGAAAGAACCTACACGAACATATTGGCAGACTCAGGAGACTTTTTTATCGCCTCAGGGAAAACAATTTAAAGTTGCAGCCAGAGAAATGTCAATTCCTACGTCCCGAAGTCGTCTATTTGGGTCATATCTGTTCTCAAACTGGTGCCCGGCCAGATCCTAGCAAGACTAGCTGCGTTCGAGATTTTCCAGTACCCACCACTGTAAAACGGTTGCAGTCTTTCCTGGGTTTGGTAAACTACTACCGCAAATTCATTCCTAACTTTTCGAAAATAGCTAAACCGCTTACAAACTTGCTTAGAAAGGATGTAAAATATCCCTGGACGGAAAAGTGTAATGAAGCATTCCAGCTTCTTAAAGCCGCTTTGGTTCAACCACCATTGCTAGCCTACCCCGATTTTAGTCAGCCTTTCAACCTAACCACAGATGCAAGTAAAGAAGCACTGGGTGCGGTATTATCCTAGGGGGAGATAGGTATGGATAAACCAATAGCCTATGCCAGCCGTACCCTAAATAAGGCAGAGCAGAATTATTCTACCATCGAGAGGGAACTACTAGCAATAGTATGGGCAGCACGCAACTTCCGCTGTTACCTTTTAGGTCGGCAGTTCACGGTGTTCACAGACCATAAACCTCTAAAAGGGGTCTTCAATGTAAAAGACCCTACTACACGTTTGGTTAGATTTCATTACAAGCTATCAGAGTTTGATTACCGGATAGAATACAAACCTGGTAAGTATAACACGAACGCTGACGCTCTTAGTAGGATTCCTGCGGAGACAGTGGAAGATACGGAACAGGTGCGCCAGTGTAATGTCACCACCCGGTCCAGGAAAAAGGATTCAGAAGTTCAGAAAGAAGAAAACCAGCTACCTCCAGCAGATCTCTCTCTCTCACAGACAACCCACCCGGTGGCTCACCCAGAACGGGTTAGTATCGAGATAGATGAGTTGCCAGTAGAGTCAGCCTGTCCTCTTGGTATACAGTCGGAAACTACAGGACCAGATAACATTACTCTATTACATACTCCCGAGCAAGTTAAGGCTGTATTACACGAGTATCATGATTCCGCTTTCGGTGGTCATCAGGGAGTTTCAAAAACATATAAAAAACTCAAGAAGCATTTTAGATGGAATCATATGTTGCAAGACATCAAGTCTTATATAAAAGAATGCAAGAAGTGTCAAGTGATGAAGAGCAGTCTTCAGCACCGTATGCCCATGGTCATTACAGACATAGCTGGTAAACCTTTCGACAAAATATACCTGGACATCGTAGGCCCTTTAATCGAAACCTCTTTAGGCAATAAGTATATTCTCACTTTCCAGGATAATCTAACAAAATTTGTTGATTGGTATGCGATGCCCAACGCGGAAGCGGAAACTGTAGCCCAGATTTTCTTTGAGGAAATTATTACAAGGTATAGAATACCGAAACAGGTAGTTACGGACCAGGGTACAAATTTCACCCGCGATTTATTCAAACAAGTTTGTAAATTACTCCATGTCAGGAAACTGCAGACCACTGCGTACCATCCACAATCCAACGGAGCTCTGGAAAGGGCCCATCGTCCTCTAGTAGAGTACTTACGTACAGCTGTGGATGAAAGTCCAAACACTTGGGACCACTTTTTAAGGACTGCCGCGTTTGTGTATAATAATAGTGTACACGATAATACCAAATTGACACTTATGGATTGTTTATTTGGTTTCACGGCAGATATACCATCTAACTTCAAAAGAATTATTACTATAGCCTCTAATATAAACTACAAAAAATGCATTCGATAGCCCGACAGAACTTATTCTCGAGTAAAATAAAGTCTAAAGAGCAGTATGACAAAAAGATGAGGCCAGTATCTTTCCATTTGGGGGATAAGGTACTCTTGAGGAATGAAAATAGAAAGCACAAGTTAGTACAGGTATGGTTAGGCACTTACATAGTGAAAAAAATAACGTTACCGGTCAACACCACGATTGCGATAGGCAAAAAGTTGGTCAACGTTCACAACAATAGATTAAAACTTTATCATGAATAAACAATTTTGTATATTTATTTTCATTTTTTTTTTTTTTAACGATTTTGATCATTTAGAAATGGCGCAACGTTCGATAACCACACTTTTAATCCTCGCCGCAGTTATTGCCCGAATCGAAGCAGTACCATTCACTATTACACCAGTTAGCAATTCGGGAGTTTTATTTGAAGACGTAGGTGAACTCCTTTGTTATTATAGCTCTTGGAGCATTGTAATGGAACTAAACCTTGGAGAAATTCGGACGCAAATAGACCTTGCGGAGCGAGCAGAGCACTTGGTGCAACTACTTTGTTCTTTTAACAACACAGAATGCAAGGATCAGGACCGGCATATGCATGTGTTAGTAGAAAACCTAAAACTCAGCTCCGAAACTCTTCAGGAATCCTTGGTGCCGCGAAGATCAAAAAGATCCTTATTCGACGGTTTGGGACGAACCATGCATTTTTTGTTTGGGACTATGGACAACGAAAATGAGCAGGAGCTATATAGTAGGCTTGGGCAGGTGGAAAAAAACGAAGAGCAGCTAGTGTACTTGGAGAAGCAGAGAATAAGCGTTGTAAAGACTTCTTTGGAGGAACTTCACAAACCATTAGCACACGTTATAGATAGGCAGCGCCAATTAGCAATGCAGATTCGCGATATAGAAAATCCAACTAATGCTTTGTTAGTAAGTGAACGGAAAAATCAAATCATTACCACCCTGCTTGCACAAATATTGGAAATCGAAGCAAGGCAGCGAACGTTAGTAGATATCGTAGTAGCAACCAATAACAATAGAATACATCCTCTTCTTATATCTACCAGAAAACTTCGGGAAGTTTACGTTAAAACCGGCAATAATTGTCCGGAGTTTTGTGAGCAAGTATTAACTCAGTCCGCAAGTTTACATTATTATCGGTTAAAGGATAAACTCATAGTAGTCATAGGACTTCCACTATTTCAATTGCCAAGGATGCGGTTGCAGCAAATACATATTTTTCCTGTTAGCACTAATAAAACATACACGCTAGTGCCCGAGATTGGTTACGCTCACATAGCAAGCCATATACCATCACAACAATTCCTATTATTAACGTCTATAAACGCGCAGAGTTTTAAAAAGATTAGTCACCCTGAGCCGGGAGACCTATACGTTATGCCCCTTACTGTCCCAATAATCCGTTCCCCACCCGCACAAAATGAAATTATTTCGTTGCTGCATAATCCCTATCAGAAAAAAAGTTAATTTTCCTCTTCGAATAGATGTATCTCCTCGCAATGTGCTAATCAAATTGAATAAACCTAATAGTTGGCTATATTTTTTTCCCAACCATCACACCCGTTCATGTGCAGTGTGACAACAATATCACAACTCATACTCTTAGTGGACAAGGGATCCTGACTGTTATTCAGCCCTGCAATATGCAATTCAACGAGCTACTTATACCGCATCAGGTGGAAAGTACGCATGATTTTAAAATTCAACATCCACCTTTCTTCCCCGAGTTTGATAACGAGCTATTTAACCTCAATCTTTCAACCCTTTCAGTGAGTCATCCTAATAATTCCCTACAATTAGTACCACCTAAAGATGGAAGTAAGATATTTCAAAGTGGGACGCATTCCCTGACTGAAATATACTCTAAATTGGACCAAATAAAATTCAAGGAAATTAGTAGAAAGCAGGTATGCAGGTATGCAGGTAACCCAACTATCCACGTCAATTGTAGCACTTTTTATACTTGCGGTAGTAGCATATTTAATTGTTCGCTTTGTGTTGTTTCGCTGTCAAAGGTCATCCAAAGCGCCCAAACATTCAGGAAACAGCAACACAAGTCAGCCATCAAGTTCTAATATTACCCTCAATCTTCGTGAGGAGCGGATGACAACAAAAGAGATTCCAGCACAAACTGTTTTAGAAAAAATCACGGTAGCCCCAACATATTCCTCAGCCCGATCCTTTCAATTAGTCTAACAAACAAAAAAAAATATATTAACTTAAAAATACTAATTTTTCCCATTTAAAAATTCCCCACGGAGTCCACATATCAAATGAACCGCTACTAATATGCTCATCATATTATTTTGTCAGCGCATAAATTTGCCGTGCATCCGCACTGACTGCATTGAGTGCACTGAATTGAGTTCAGCAGCTAGAGCTACACGCATCGTCGCCAAGCTACATGCATGCACATACGTGCAGATAGAAGCGAAAGTCCGTGAATAATTTTTCTGTATCCATTTATGAGCTGCAAAAGCTTTTCTGGTAGCCGAACAATTCAATTTAGTAGGTAGCACCAATCACTCGAAGTTTTTATGATCGTACCCGATCGTGCTGACAATTCGCATATGATTGGGTGGATGGTCCGCCAGGATCATATTACCTATGCAATGAAGTGCGGATAAAATGGCGCTATGCCAAACCCTTTGCATGTTAATTACCATGCCAATCCGATTCCCCACCCAAAATACTAATAAATAATTTAAACATCAATGATGAATGATGTCGTAACCAGAAGCTTACCATGAAAGCTTCTCGTTATGGGAAACGTAAAAGATAAATTGATTTAAAAATAAAGATTCAAAAGAATGTAATGTTGTTAATCCAAAAATATTAGGTAAATACAATTGCAAGAGGAATATAGTAAGGAAATTTTATGAAAGAAGTATATACTATTATAAATATAAATAATTGAAGAAGAAGAAGATCTTTATGAAATAAAAGTTAGAAGACAAAATGATGCAAATCAGAAAATATTAAGAAACAAAATGCAAAAAAAAATTATTTAAAGTGCATGCTAATTACTAATTAATTATTTCTCGCATAGAAGAAACAACATAAGTTTAAGTATGTACGTAAATTTGATTGAGTAAAGGACAATTATTAATTAAACGAAGCAAAGTACATAATATCAGAAATATTGGAAACTGAGAAATAAATATAATGCTGTTTAATTACTCATAAACAGGTAAATGCGATTGTAAAGAAAAATAATGTAAAGAGAAAATAAAACGAAGATTTATAAATAATAAATGCATGCTAATTACTGTACGTCAATATTTATATTTATTAAATAGAAAAAATATGTACGTAAAGTTTGATTAAGTAAAAGATATTTAAAATTAAGGCGAGACAATGTACTATCAGAAAGATTGGAAACTGAGTTGTAAATATAAGGCTATTCAATTACCCATAAGTAAGTAAATGTATGCAAAGATGTAAAAAAATGTGTAAAGGAAATTTATTAAAGGAAAAAAAAATACATACTAGTTACTGTAGTTCAATATATCTTTATTTATTACGTGTGTAAAATGTATTGTCGATAAGCGATATATTTAAAAGAAAACAAGAATTTAACGTTTATCAAGCAACATAATAGGCAAGGAAAATGTAATTTGAATTTAACTACTAGAAGAGAAACATTTCTGGACCCTATCACGACTAGGCTCTCCAAGCCATTCGTGCTCAATCTTTTTCGGCAGGATAGTAATGTTATAGGTCATACAAAGGAAAGCCAAGCAGCGGACAAGCGAACACCAACAACTTCGGAGTCCCAGACCCACAGAGGCAAGCAGCGGACAAGCGAACACCAACAACTCCGAAGTCCCGGACACGCAGAGGGAATCATCTGTTATGCCGACGGACCGTCCGGCATTGGAGCAGGCTATTGAAGCATCGCCCACGGCAGGCCCGCGACCACTGACGATCGAGGAATACCGCGCTCGAACAGCGAGGCGTTGCAGCCCACCACCTGAGCCAAAACCCGAGAAGCGACAACGAGGCGGCCGAATAGTTGCATACCGGCGCCAAGCAAGCGACCTGCGAAGGCTGGCACGAGTTGCGGTCACTTCGGCTGAGCGGGAGAGCTTTAAGCGGCAGTATCGGCAACTGGAGGCTGAGTTCAAGAGCCAGCAGCGGCTTAAAGAATTAGCGAGAAACTCGTCTTCGTCTGGATCGCCAACATGCCCAGAATAATCTGTACGAATATTTGAAATTAAATAAATGTGCATTAAAAGAAGGAAGATTAGTTTATACTGGAGGAAGGTGTTCGTTCGGTAGTAGGTACAGTGCTTTGCTTCCTTTACAGGTATCAACGCTATACATAGGGTGTAGCGTTGTGGTTATATTTACTCCAGGCAGTTGCGGTTGCAACGTTCGTTGCAAGATACTTAACAGAAGTACTATTTACGGAGGAAATTCCTTTTTTGAAATATTGTTATAGTACAGCTGAAGTAGCACTTTTTGTAAGCGCGTAATGGAATAAAAATGGAAAGTTAAGTTATCAATACGGTCTTTCCTTTCATAAAATTCTGATCGGGTATAGGACCCAGTACGGTGGCAGGCTCACCCCATAAAACATGAGCCAGCCGCCGGGTACATAGCTAATCCTTCTTTGTTTCAGATGACGTCGCGGGTTGAGTGGCCCAAGCAGAGTGCCTCTTTATAGCATAGAGTTATGCAATCGAATTGCATAATTCTATGGCATAAATTGGTCACCGGGGTACTTCTCTTCTGATGGGAAAGCTTATGCAAGTCAAGTTGTATGAGTTTTTCTGTCAGAAGAGGAATACCTGGCCACTACAACAAATATGGATTTTAATCCGGTTGGGTGGGTGCGCAGGGGCTCCATCACCACCCGGTTGCCCTCCTCTCATTTGTGGGCCATGAGTCTCTCCGGGTAAGGACGAGGTCACCCTGCTTCCACTTCTTTTTTCTTGTTACTCTTGTTCCATGAACAAGTCAGTTGTCCCTTGTGTAGTTACCTACACTTTTTGCGACTTCGGTTGCCTTGTTTTGTTCGACCCCAGAAATTCGTGAGTGCGAAATTCTTTGTAGTGGGTCTTTGTGCTGGGGGAATGTATTTTTCGGTTCACTTGAATAATCTCTGTTTGGCTTGTTCATCCTAACACTACCAAATATCCCGTGTGTGTATGATAACTTTAATTCATCAAAACAGACATGGTTGGTAGTCAAAAGTTTTGTATACATATAAAAAAAAAGGAATATTTGCAATAAAAAGTATAGTATAAAAACATCACTTGTACTTCGACGAATATTATTTAACGTATTGCGTATAAATAAATGTGTACGCTATTTTTAGTCTTTTCAAAATGTTGGTTGCTGCTTTCGCGATGAATTTGTTTTTAAATAGGAAACAAATCACTTTGGTTCGTCCGTTCCATGCCATCAAAACAATAATTTTTTTTTTTTGTTTACGTTTTCATTCAAAACAACAAAAAGAATCCACTTGTTTTAAACTAGGTATGAGAAAGATAGAGATCCATAATGATTTGAGAATGCATATAAGTGATAGGTCTCCTTACCTCCCGTTCGCAACTCTGTACGGTCTATGTATGAGTTCATATTGAGATTTGTTGGTGGAAAGTTGACAAAACTTTGCTTCTTCTTGTACGTGTTTCCCTAACCCGTCTGAGTCGGCAGAAAAAAATCTTTTAAAATGTCCAACTAAAAAAGGGGGCAACTTCGATATATCCAATTTTTGATCGCGTCACGCTCTTGGAGTACCTAAACCGAGTTGCAATTAGCAAACGACTATGTAAGCTTGGTGTAAAAATAAACAATTATCATCGCATGTATCATGATTCACAGATTAATAACTATGATTTTTGGGATACTGAATCATTTCTCATAGTACCTCTCCGCAATATAGTCCTTTGACCAGCTTACACGATTAACCATCAATTACAGTTTAAATTAAATACAGAATAAAAGATCCACTTCATTGACTATTCAACACTCCGTGATATATCATCGATTAAAATTAAGCTGCTCTACCCATAATTCTCGCTGCACTAGGCGGAGCGCCTCACAAACAAACGCTTACTATCTAGTTTACCTCGACATAGACTTTCTTACTCCCTACTCTTGCTTCCGTTTCTTCGACTGAATTACACTTGCTGCGTATGTCACTGGCATCACCGTAGAAATTCACTTCAGTCGTGTGATGGCGAGTGTGATTGAAAAGAAGCTCAAATTGAGTTTTCCGCGTGATTTCAGTCTCACCTGTGTTCTTCGAACCGAACAAATTTCGCAACGCAAATAACCGCAGCGATGCCGAGCGGTCGAAGAAAATGTGTCTTGATCTCGCGAGCTTGCGCGATGCAATGAAAACAACCAACCAACGGTCGCGCGGACTGAGTCTTGGGACTTGAATTTCTTGTGGACTTCTGCGCCCCGATTGCGATTTGCAACGACTTGGGTTGGTTGGGTTTTAGGGCTACCGCAGAGTTTTGCGCAACTCCTCACTTTTTGATCCTGCATCGATTTTTCGATTGGATCACGTTCCCCGGACTGTATGGGGTAGTCGCGGATTTGCGTATTGGGCGCCGAAAGTAGCTCAATCCAAACAACACGCTCGTGGGATGCTCTGCGTTAGCATTTTACGTTTCTGAGCAAGGGAAACGCGATGCTCGTTGGGTTGGAGACAACCTCGTGCTCGAATAACGCAAAACTGGGGTTTTCGCTCTTGCACTTCGCGATCCTCTTTGTTTTCGCTTGCCGGGTTAGAATAGAGCTCTATTGATCACACAACGAGGTAACGAAGCCAATTTTGCACAATCTCCGCACGTACCATTTAACTCGAATGCCGGCTTGAATTTTTAACTCTTTAGCGAAAAGCACAAGACACTGTCACTCCACTCAGTTGAGAAAAACGGGCCGCGATCAGCCCAACCGCCTCGTTCGGTTGTTCTATTCCGACTCCCCATTAGCTGTTCGTCGTCGCCTTACAGGACCTCGAAAACAGCTGCTCGTACGGCCGCGCTAGATTGCATTCGGCAATGACATACACGGACGGAATGCACTTAATCAGTGTTCCTAGGTCCGAAATTTTAGTTGGCGGATTTAAAAATTTTTCAAGAAAAATTTACTTACGTAAAGAAAAATGAAAAAGATTCTAAGTAGTAATAAAAGTTAAATCTCATGAAGAATACAATTAAAGGGAAACGTTTACATTTAATATAAATGAAAATTGATACAAAATTACATTTCATCATAATAATAATAAGAAAGAAAGCTATTTTACAAAGTACAATTATGAATGGAAGTAATTAAAAATTTTCTAAATCTGCCATTAAAATTTCGGATAGGAGGTAGGTTACTACAAATCGTTCTGCGAGAAATGTTTTTCGTGCTCTTAGAGCAACTTATGGTGCGCATCATACATACCGAAACCTATACCATCCGAAAATTTGAAACCCATCAATTAATTATTGGATGATACTCGACCGAATAGACCACATCCAGCACGTAGTAAAGAGAATATAGCAGCTGTAGCTGAGCGTGTTTGCGAGGTCGTTGCCTGAAAAGGACTATGGCATTGGATCCCGGAATGTCAGATCACTCAATTACCCTGGCGCTGTTAAGGACCTTTTACAACAGGCCTGTCAATATCAATTAAAAATAGTGGCAGTCCAGGAAACGAATTGGAATGGAAACGACATTCAAGACATGAGATCGCACACAATATTCAAAAGTGGGAAGCCTACTGGAAAACGGGAGTTCGGAGTGGCCTTCATTGCGGATAGGGAGTTCAAATTGCACGTTATTGATTTTAAGGTAGTCAATGAACGGTTGTGTGCGATCCGTATAAAAGCGAAATTCTTCAAAATCTGGCTGATTAATGTTCACGCCCGACCGAAGAAAAGGACGAAAGAACGAAGGAATCGTTTTACAATCACCTGGAAAGACTGGTCGACTCATTGCCCACAAACGACACAAAAATTATTCTGGGTGATTTCTACGCTAAGGTTGGCAATGAGCTATCTCATCGGCGAACGACTGGAGGATATAGCCTCCACGATGAAACAAATAACAACGGCCAGCGCCTGATTGACTTTGCATTTACCAGAAATCTAGTTATACGTTTGACTTGCTTCCCACATCGACGCATTCATAAAATGACCTGGATATCTTCCGATGGCAACACACAAAACCAGATCGATTATCTTCTGATCCAACAAAGTTGGGCATCGAGCATACTTAACGTCCGTACCGAGGAGCCAATTGTAATTCAGATCATTACTTGATCAAATTAACCTACCGATGTCGTATGTCAAAGGCATATTTAGCGAAGACCAGCCCGCTACAAATATTTGACATCGAAAGGCTCCAAACGGCGAAGAATATTACGGAAACCCTTGACAACCAGCATCGTTAAAGACAAGCAACAAGCTCTGGATGGAAGTGAAAGCGGCTATGAGGACCGTGGCAGAACAATGCAAGAGAAGCAAGAGGAATGATTGGTTTGATGATGAGTGCCAGAATGCGTTAAATAAAAAGAATCAGGCGTACAAAGAATACGTAGGTAACAAAACAAGGACGAAGAGAGAACACTATGAAAATCTCAGAAGAGTAGCGAATAAGATAATTAGGATTAAGAAAAGATATTGCTATGACGACCAATGGCGAAGAATAGATGCAAGTTTAGCGAGCAACAATACAAGACAAGCATACAAAGTAGTGAAAAGCCTGAAACGTTGTTATCAGTCCAAAACCACGCTCTGTCGTGATGACAGCGGCAATATAATCGCTGATGAAACCAAGATTAAGGAAAGATGGGCATCATATTTTAAGAACTTCCTTAATCCTCCGAACAGCTCCAGAACATTGCCCCACCAACTCTGGATGAAGTTTGTTCCATCATCAAAGCCCAAAAGAATAATGAAGCGCCGGGCATTGATGAGATTCCAGTGGAGCTCATCAAATATGGTGACAGTAGTGTTCATCAAGCTATTCACAAAGTCATCCAGCACATTTGGCAACAAGAACATACGAGTATGCCGAAAGAGTGGTACCAATCAATTATATTCCCTATCCATAAAAAAGGTGACAAGCTACAGTGCGAAAATTATAGAGGCATATCACTACTTTGTACGGCGTACAAAATATTTTCTAAAATCTTAGAAAATAAAATCGGATCATACGCCAACAGTATTACTGGAGAGTATCAAGGTGGTTTTAGGGCAGGTAGATCAACAACAGACCAATTGTTCACAGTCAAGCAGGTACTTGAGAAATGCTGGGAGTTCAACAGGGACGTACACCAAGTTTTCGTTGACTTTAAGCAAGCATACGACAGTATTGATCGTAACGTACTGTACCAAATAATGCTTGGTTTTGGCATCCCAGCCAAATTAGTCCGTCTTACCAAAATGACAATTACGTCGACAACCTCCCAAGTCCGCATTAATAACCCACTCACCGATGCCTTTGACACAAATATCGGACTAAAGCAGGGAGATGGGCTGGCCCCATTGCTATTCAATTTGGCTCTGGAGTACGTCATACGGAATCTACCTGTCGATACGCGAGGTACATTACTATATAAGTCGAGCCAAGTAGTGGCCTATGTGGACGATATCAACATTATGTCACAGTCATTAACAACAGCCAAATAACTCTTCCTGAAACTCGACAGCGAAGCAAAACTAGTAGGGCTACAAATCAATGAAAATAAAACAAAGCTCATGACGCAGTCGAGGAAAAATACCTCAAATACACAAAATATCATACTTGGCGTATACAGTATCGAGAATGTGAGCGAATTTGTGTATTTAGGCGCCAAACTAACGAAAACGGGCAATGAAAGAGACGAAATACGCCGAAGAATACAGCTCGCAAATAAAATATTTTATTCAGTATTGACGATCTTGAAGACCAGCTGCATACACAGGAAAACAATGCTCCAAGTATACAATTCTGCGATAAGACCTGTGTTATGCTATGGGTGTGAAACATGGACCCTAACCCAAGCATCCGCAAATATATTGAACGCCTTTGAGCGACGGGTCCTAAGGCGAATAATCGGGGCGAAGCTAGACGGGGACCGATGGAGAATTCGATACAACCATGAGCTGTACACGTATGACCTTTTTGACTAACCAGAGGTCTCCACGATTATAAGACTGCGGAAGCTGTAATGGGCTGACCACACGAATCGTATGGACGAACAACGGATACCCAAGAAGGTATTCGTCGGGAGAATTGAAGGCCGGAGGCCAGTAGGGAAACGCAGGAAACACTGGTCTGACTTGGTCGACGAAGACAGTTCATCGCTGCTCGGATTTCGAAATTGGAGGACGCGGTCAACGGACCGAGATAGTTGGAGGCGCTATTTGCAGGAAGCGAAGGCCAGAGAGGGGCTGTAGTGCTAAGAACAAGAACAGCGTGTTGCTGAAGATCGTGACGAATCGAATGCGTCGTCCAAATTTGGACCCTCAGGATGCACCATGTACGGCGTAGTCGCGCTCAACATTTAAACGTGATTATCTTTAAAAAGTAAATGTCATCGATTGTTCTTTCAACTGACAATAAAATGCTTACTATATATAGAATTCAACTGCCTTTTATTTGAACCCAAACCAAACTTCACAATGATCACATAACACACATGTTGCAGTCCGCGTGGTACAGGGTTTTTTTTTTGTGGTAGAGAGGTGAATGCAAATCTACGCACAGAGTGTAGGACTCTGCTCGCAAAAAGGCGACTGGACTACCCACTAAACACCTCCTTTGTCAACCTGAGAACCTAGCCTGGGACCGTTTGGCACATTAGTTCGGGCCAGGTCTCGTTTTGTTACGCCGTGAGGCGCCTTCAAGCTGGGGATCCCTCTTCTAGCGAGAGGGGAAGGGGAAGTGCCAGACAAGCGATCCCCCAGCCTCAACGCCCCCGGCTGCTGTGAGTTCCTTTTATTTTTTAGGACTGCCCGAACATAATGTGGCACCTGGTTCCATTTATCAACCAATTCGAGCATCAACGCAACTATATTATCCGGGGTGAGCTACCCTGTCTCCCTGTAGAGGTCGCTTCGTAGCCTGTCTCAGTTTTTGCACGCAAAAAAATATGTGGCAAGCATTGTCTTCCTCTCCTGAGCAAAACTGATAATCGTAGGGCCGTGACATACCAATCTTGTGCGGGTGACAGAAAACACCCATGCGCGCTCAAAAGCTGGGTCAGATAAGAGTCAGTCTCACCATGCCTTCGATTTCGCCACAGTCTCACATCCGGGATGAAGCGCGCAGTCAACCTTCCCTTCGTTCAATTCACCGCAGACTGCTGCCAATCGTTGAGTAAACGCTGTCTCTCCTCGCAGACAACTGTAATGATTTTAAAGTCTTGATCCAAACGAGGAACCGACCTCTCATCGGTTCTAGACGTTAAGTCTGAGTAGTGCCAACGGATGGTACCAACCGGTCAACCAATCCGTGCACCGTAATCCATTTTCGCGGTGGCTGCTTGTCGGCCAGCTAGATCGGAGAGGATTTCGGTCGCGGGTCTCCGAATGGATTACGCTCATCTACAATTTTCAGCCACCAATAAATGCCCGTTTCCAAACGCGTCGCAAAACACAACCATACGGAGAGGAAACCTACTTTACGTTACTCCGTATTTCTTCATTCTACCAGTCAAAGGACAAAAATCTAATCTTCACTTCGCGTTCCCGAATTCCCGACGCGGTACCGAAAAATATACTACGCTAACTCAAACCCGACGAAAGCTACGCTAATAAAAAGGCAAAACCAACAAAGATACCGCGTACCGCGCGCGACGCGTAACCGACCTCAGCACCATGCACTCTATTTCCCGCTGAAAAGGAAAGTCGTTTTCGAGTTAGCAATTCATGTTATATTTTACTTTTTAAATTTTATAGATAACATTCAAACAAATATACGCTATCTTGAATGCTTAAAAGCAAAAATAATGATCCTTTTAAATATTTCATTAAATTTTTACGTGTTAGGAAATACGCTTTAATCTAATATTTAACTATTTGTATGTTTAGTTGTTTTTCTTTTAAAGGTAGAAAAGTTACAGTAATTCGTACTATTCTCTTGTATTCGTATAAAAAAAAAAAACGATACAAAACTCCCCACATTTACTTTTCATTTGGTTTCATGAAAGAATAAATCAATCATAATTGATACATTTCTATGCATGTAAATCATATGGTGCATTCTCGAGAAACACAATCTAAGTTAAAATGAGAAAAATAATTATCAGCGAGGAAAGGTTAGAAGATTTTATGATTATTGTTTTATTACTTAATGCGACTCGACACATAAATTTACAATATTTCGAAGCGCATTGTACTTTCAAGAATAAAAGACTTGTCTTAAACTTTCACCGCCATGATGAAGAAAAATCTAGTAGGAAACATTCTGTTGATCACAGTGGCTATGAACCCTAATGAACAAGAAACACCGCGTTTAATCTTTATTTTAGAATCAAATGCTAGAATCCAGATCTGTATTCTTTTGCACAATTTTTAGATGTCAATAATATAACACGATCTACTCGGCGATAACTTGTTGGCACGTGTTTCACTTATAATTATTCTATAATCTTATAACTACAACTACTATAGTAGTGCTCTTATACAGCTATTGAATCATTGACTGGTTGCGTCTTATTTGTATTCACGTTAATTTATGCATTATATATATTGTATTTATAATTTTCATTTTTAGCAATTATCTACTGCATTAGTTTTCATTAGATCAATACCGACGTTATCCGTGTGCCACTACGTTAATTAACTTTAATTAGGGTTTCTATTCAAAATCCTTCAAATTCTACATCATCGAATAAATATGAAATTTTATTGCTTCCATTACGAAAATGTTGTGTCGTTCCAGTTTATTTTTTTTTTTCAACATAGATGATTCTTAGTATTGCTACGGTACTTGCAGGGAATCGGTAAAAGTGTATCGGATCTTCATTACTGATGAACTAAACTTAAAGAAAATCAATTCTGTCTCTTTTATTTTCTGTCTTTTCTACAGCAATTTAAAACAGTTCTTAAAAATCAAAATCAAGAAAATTTTCCAAACAAACATAAATTTTGGACTTTTGGTCATTAAATATAAATAACTCAATTTCCCTGCATGCAACCTCGTTTTATTCTTGCCTCAATTCCAATTTCGGAAGTAATACTTTGGAAATAAAATTTACAGTCATTACAAATAAGTTGACATACAACACAGAATGGAATCCAATTTCAAAAATGAAACACGATCATCATCCACAAAAATTAATTTTCCCTTCGGTCGATTCATTAACATCAAAACAAATAAGTTCAAGAATGTTTCATGAAACAACTCGGATATAAATCAATAATTAGTAGAATAATGTAATTAGTGCCGATAATATATCTGTTTGTATGCATTCCTTTTTCTGTTAAAAATGTGATGTGTCATGAAGTAGTGGCATACATTTCTAATCTTAAATTTCAAAAACATTTCCTCATCTAAATTTAATATTGCATTCCTTATCACTATATTCTATTCTGCATTCGACGATTTCTACTAACATCATGTCCTCCTCCAGGTAGTATCATTAAAAATTATTCAACATTGACATACCAGATCGCTTCACTGAATTCCACTTACTCCTTTTTCGCAATGAAACTGCTTCAATGGCACTGGAAACGGTAAGTTGTCGATTTGTTTGTTTATCGAACATAAGCATCGCATCCTCAATATATAGTTAATATGGCATTAAACATCCGTCAACCTACACCCCGCCGCGTAATTACCGTGCGGTGGGAATAGTTCTAATCCTCGCACTCCAACTCCACAATTGCAAAGGTTAGGCGAATTCCAGAAGCACACTCACGAGAACCGTTCGCTTGCTGTGACTTTGCCGAAAATTTGGTACAGAGCACTTTACAGCCTCAAAGAATGAGCAACACTTTTGGGTCAATTTTTTTTCCGTTCGACTTTGCCTTTCTAACTTCACGAGCCGCTAGCAGATTCGTCGCCCACGTGCTAAACACTGCGACCAGGAGTCAGTTTTCGTTTTTAATGCTTTTAAAAGTAATCGCTGGCAGGAAAGCACAAATGTTAATCGTTTGGCGGTAGAAATGAACCGCTTTACAACAAACGTCAACTCGGCTGCCATGTGGCTGTCATCTTCCTTTGACATCCCACGACAAAATTGACGTGGGATGTGCAACCGTCACGACCGACATGAGATGACAAGCCACATAGCAGCAAGGTGTGTTGGTGGTGGTCACCCAGCGACGTTGCCTGATTCATTACACAACCATCCTCCTTTTATCCTCGTTTCAACGCAGGTAAATAGCCTGGCGCTCTCTAGCAAGGAGGGCAACAGGTATCACGCCTGCAATAACTCTCACCGCCGAATCAGAGACGGTCGAATACGAAGATGCATCTCTCAGTGCTCCTCTTCTCTGTACCTGTGCCAAGCGTTTT